>JARQOC010000010.1:137980393-138028817 GCA_033576535.1 Allobates femoralis
TACATACACATATAAACACACACACAGTCTGTTACATGGACACAACATGCATACTACACAAACAGCACTGCTACATGCAAAACACATGCACATACAAACACACATGTTGCTGCTACATGCACATACAAATACCCAGCTCTGCTGCATGCACAATACATGCAGATACAGACACACACAGCTAGCCTACATGCACAATACTTGCACATACAAACACATAGCACTGCTACATGCACAATACATGCACATACAGACACACAGATCTGCTACATGCAGAAATGCACACAGCTCTGCTACATGCCCAATACATGCACTTACAGACACACAGCTCTGCTACATGCACAAATGCACACAGCTCTGCTACATGGACACTAATTGCATATACAGATAGCTCTGCTTTTAGCACACACACATGCACACACACTATGCATTGCCACATCTAGCTGTTCTTGATTGGTGCAGAGCAGAAAAGAGGAAGCACTGGGAGCTGCATGGAGGATGGAGAGGTTAAGCAGCTGCAGGATCTTCCAGGACCTTCAGTTCAGTCATGTGATCAGTCACATGACTGATGAAATTCTAGAGATGTTTTTGAGGTGTAGGTGGTGACACTTGAAATTGTACCAGAAAATGAAGTATTTCTCCAAAAAGATTATTACAAATACTCTTTTTGTTATACACATGTTTATTTCCTCTGTGTGCACTGGAAAAAAACACAAATGTAAATTGGACAAAATTTCACAAAAAAAAGGGCTGGACATAATTGTTGGCAGCTTTGCAAAACTGCGGTTAAACGACTATCTATCTATCTATCTATCTATCTATCTATCTATCTATCTATCTATCTATCTATCTATCTACTTATATACACCACATTAATAATGGATGTGCATATATCAATATAAAAAGGAACAAAAATAAACAAAACAATAACTAGATTCTATAGCTCAAAGAAATATTTGTTATTTATTTAAATGCTGATTGTTTTTACCCTTGAATTCATTCCCTGGTGAATTCTGGTTATCCATCATCTGCCTGGATTATAGCGATTGTAGAAATGTCCACTATAAATAGCAGCTGGTTGGCATTGGTGCTGGCCCGGATCTGCTTGTTTACTGCTGGCTGTGCCATGTGCACACGACGTCTTTGGCCCATTGTCAGCCGGAGCCGTGTGCACATCCCTCCTCCCGTCACCCTCTACGAGCCGCCGGCCTCAATACCGGGTAAACAAGCTTGGCCGTGCATATTAAGAATGTGACCTGGAGTCTTATTTTCTTTGCATTCAGGGATAATTTGAGCTTGAGATAACGCTATAACAAGCTGCTATGGAATATTATAACATTGCAAGTTATTATTTATAGGTGAAATAATGAAAACCTGATCACAAAATGCATTCTCAGTCAAAAAATCTCATTGATATAGACTTAAGCCCCCGTCACACCAGGCGACAGGGCTGGGGATATCGGCGGCGACTGGCGGGTGCGCGCACGTTTTTGGCGCCCCGCCAGCGTCGCTGTTCCCCGTTTACACGGGGCGACACCACCAGCCCAGCGCCGGTGATCTGTCAGGCGGCATCGCCGCCGGGGTGTCTGGAAATCCCAGCGGTGATGCAGGACAATGGGAACCTATGGCTCCCATCACCTGACAGGTCGTCGGCGCCCGGTTACATGGGGCGATGTGTACACATCGCCCCACGATGGTTGCCTGGTTTCAGAGCACTGCTCTGAAACCAGGCGACCGCCCGGCACCACCGACATCGCCCCTTTACATGGGGCGACGTAGGGGCGATGACGCCGCCGTTAGTCCACGCCCCCACGTTGCCTCTGTAATGGGCGACGATGTCGCCCCATGTGACGGGGGCTTAAGGGTGCCTTTACACGTCGCAACATTGCATGCAATTTCACTTGCAACTTAGTGGTTGCAGTGAAATCATGGACACATTGTTCTATTTTGTTGTTGTGTACAAATGTAACAATGTGTCCATGATTTCACTGCAACCAGTAAGTTGCAAGTGAAATTGCATGCAATGTTGCGACGTGTAAGGGTACCCTAACTGGCATGTATGTAGGCAATGTCATCCAATTCCATAGGAAAACATTGCATACGATAATGCAAGACATTTCAATGCATTTTCACTATTGCACGTGCGGTTATCCTGTGCGATAAGTGGGCAGTCATAATGGTCACGTGGTTTTGCAAGTTAAACAGAGGATTCCCTGCAAGACAAATTGATTGAGCAGGAGAAGGCCAGGTTCACTTTGCTGCATTTTCCAGGGTTTCGGCATTATTGTTGCTGGAGTTTGAGTTGGATTTAGGCCTCATTCACATGTCTGTGCTTAGGGCACATATGCAGTCCGTGCCAACACATGCTGGAGGCACGGAGATACGGGGACACATGATTATCTATGGCCCCCTTCACATGTCCATAAGTCCGCACGGACCATGTTGCCATGTGGAGCAGATGCGTGTCCGTGTGTTCCACACAACGACATGTCCATTTTTATACAGAAGCACGGACTGCTTTTGCCCTGAAACGTCCATGCACACAGATGTCATCCATGTGACACCCGTGTACATGGACCACGGATGAAAGTCACAAACTTAAAAATAAAGAATTTCATACTCACCTCGCTCCAGCACTTACAGTTTCTCTCACTTCCGCTGCCGCTCATTAGGCTCATGAATATTCACTTCACTGAGCCTGACAGGGACCGGAAGTGAGAGGAGCTGTCAGCGCTGGAGGGAGGTGAGTATAGAATGACAGGCTGTCCGTGGATAGCACACGGACAGCACACATTGTGTCACACGTCCGTGACACATGGCTACATACCCCGCCCACAAACGGCCTTGTCTCACACGTCTGTGGTGTCATGGATGTGTGAACCAGGCCTTAGGGAAATTGAGGAGTTGGAGGGTTTTTTCTTACCGACTTCACATCCCTGATATATTCTCTCATCCAAAGAAATCAGCCCAACTGTGCTAATAAGGGCCACGTCACACACACAGATATCTGTGCAGATATTGTTGGCAGATCTCTGGTTGCAGTGAAATCATGGACAGATTGTCCCATTTTGTGGCTGTGCACAAATGTAACAACGTGCCCATGATTTCACTGCAACCAGAGATCTGCGAACAATATCTGCACAGATATCTGTGTGTGTGACGTGGCCCTATCACAGATCAGCGTGTGATCAGCGTGTGATCAGCGTGTGATCAGCGTGTGATCAGCGTGTGAACAGCGTGTGACTCGATTTTCTTGGATGCGGAAAAAAGTTTAAAAAAAATCTCTACTCAGTCCTTAAAATTGGAAGTGCATTCAGATGTAATCAGAGTGTGATCTGATTTTTGCCCTTGAGCTGGAAACACATGAGGGCATGAAAAATCGGACGTTTTTTATCACAAAGAGTAGAATGAGTTACATCTGTGTGGTCTTCCGTGTGTCATACGAGTGGCTATGTGAGAATGCACAACACATACTCTCCGATGATAATCCACCACGAGGTTCCAATCACAATCTTAGCTCTGCTGCATCGGAGACCGCACTGAAGAAACATCCTGTCATTGCGGCTTCCGAGGACACAATGACGACACTGAGAGCTGAATCAGTGAGGTCACCCGAGGACACAGCTCAGGTACCATGGTAACCAGTAAGGTACCTTTACACGCGGCAACTTTTCTAGGAATTTCACTGGCAACTTACTGGTTGCAGTGAAATCATTGTGACATTGTTCTATCTTGTTGCTGTGTACAAATGGAATAATGTCTCCATGATTTCACTGCAACCAGTAAGTTGCCAGTGAAATTCCTAGAAAAGTTGCTGCGTGTAAAGGCCACTTTACACACACAGATATCTGTGACCAACTTCTGAACAGATCTCTGGTTGCAGTGAAATCATGGACACATTGTTACATTTGTACACAGCCACAAAATGGAACAATGTGTCCATGATTTCACTAGAAGTTGGTCACAGATATCTGTGTGTGTAAAGTGGCCTTAAAGGTACCTTTAAAGTTATCATGCAGATAATGCACATATTATTTTTCCTTGCAAATCTGATGCAGAAAAAATTTGCAGAATGTCAATTGTTGAGGTGTTTTTGCAGCGTTTCTTATCCATTGACCTCAATGTAATCATGGCAAAATGCAAGTGTGTTCATACAGTGCATTTTGTGGTGTGGAATTGGGGCGTTTTTCCACCAAAAAGACATGCTTTATTAAATGTCCTGAAATTACTCAGGCTACCCATGTGTCTCTTCTTCTTCCTTTTCCTTCTCTCTCTTTCCAACCAAGGATTCTTGACTTTCAACTAACAAAAATAAAACCTCTGCCAGGGAAAACGCACCAAAAACGCACCAAAAATGCATTGTAACTGACTCGTAAACCTGTAGCATTTTCAGTGCGTTTTTTCTGCCAGTTGAATAAAAGGTTTGGTACCGTGTTAAGGCCACTTCACACACACAGATATCTGAGTCCAATATCTGAACAGATCTCTGGTTGCAGTGAAATCATGGACACATTGCTCCATTTTGTGGCTGTGTACAAATGTAACAATGTGTCCATGATTTCACTGCAACCAGAGATCTGTTCAGATATTGGACTCAGATATCTATGTGTGTAAAGTGGCCTTCAGGCTGATTTCACACTACTGTGTTAAAACCTGCAAATGTCAGTCTGGATGCACCCACACCAGTGTTATCACTGCTCCATCTCATGGATGAGTGATAATACCGGTGCGAGAGCCTCCCATTGCATCAGGTTGATTATCTTTTTGTTGCTGGATATGGTGGAAAATGACACGCTCACTAGGGGGTGTGTCATTTCAAACGTGGTACTGGGCATGCTCAGACCAAAAACCTGGATCCGGTGTCCTGATCCAGTGGGACCCAGATTCTGCAGGATCTGGGTTTAATAGTGCCCCATTGTAATTTAACATGCATTGCACGGATCCGGGTGTTCACTGTTTTGTCACGGTGACCAAAATTGCTCCAAAATGTGTTTTTAGTCTCAGTGCAAAAACCGTGGACACCCGGATCAGGGGGAAAAGTAAAGAACTGACTGCACCCGCAAGAGCCTGACGGTGGCCACATTGAAAGTCAATGGGGCTGAAAACTGATGGGAGTGCATCCACTGTCAGCTGGATTTACATAGATACTGAAAAACGTCAGTGTGAAACCAGCCTTAGACAGGTGAAGAAAGATTGAATGCTCTAAGTGGGAAAAACAAAATAATGATCTTGTAGTTGTGATACCTATTAAGCGGCCGTCACACGGTGAGATATCTTTAGCGATATTGTAAGCGATCACGTGCACGCGCGATCGCTTACAATATCACTCACATCGCTGATAAGATGTCACACAGACAGACTCAACAGCGATGTGGATCCGCGATCTCGCTCGTTACTATGGTACACATCGGGTAACTAGGCGCCGCGCGTCGCTTAGTTACCCGACGTGTACCATAGTTACCATCTCCCAGCATAGGCTCTGCCGCTGGGAGATGGATCATCGTAGTGTTATACACCACGATGAGGCAGATCGTGAAATCGCTCATCGCTAGATCTGAGAACCGAACCTCAGATCAGCGATGTCACGATCAAGCGATTTACCATCGTAAATCGCTTGATTACATGCAACGATATCTTGCCCGATATCGCTTAAGCGATCAAAAAGGAGATCGCTTAAACGATATCTGGCAAGATATCTCAGCGTGTGACGGCCCCCTTAATGGCAACAAATATAAAGTAATTGATATTACAAAGCATTGAGCTCTCGAGACTTCTCCCGTCTCTTCATCAGGCGTGGTATGACAAGTACGGTATATACACACAACCAGAGCAGATGTAAGGTATAATAAATGGACATCTGGTTGTGTGTATATACTTGTGTTTCTTCTAATATCTTGTCATACCACGCCTGATGAAGAGACAGGAGAAGTCTCGAGAGCTCAATGCTTTGTAACATCAATTACTTTATATTTGTTGCCATTAAAAAGTATCATAACTACAAGATCATTATTTTGTTTCTCCCACTCGGAGCAATCAATCTTTTTTTGCCAGGAGATGCAGATTTGAAGGAGAGTATTTGCAACCAAATACTCAATGTGTGCAAATAGCCTTAAACAGCATTAACCATTGGAATATTGAAACCTAATATGTGTGAATTTGATCTAGAGAGCATTGTCACTTGTGCTGGCTCATGCTGCGTAGTCTGTGCACACTGCACTCAGTGTTTACACATGTGGATGGCGTCACGTGACTGTGGGTGTGCTGTGGGTGTGTTGTTGTGTGCACCAGTCTGGGTTTTGCACTCAGCTCAGGATCTTGTGTATATAAGGAGGCACCAGAGGATCCTGCATCATAACACAGAACCAGCAGATCCAGGCAACACACCACAACATCCACCAGATCAAGACTATCCACTAGATCAAGAGGATCCACCAGATCAAGAGCATTCCCAAGAGCGAGAGCATCTGCCTGATCAAGAGCATCCGCTATGGACCCTCAGAACTGCAGCTGTGCTGAAGGTATAGGGGCTGGGACAAGCTATAGCTAGGGATATTGGTAACTAACGGTATAAGGAGAAGCATCAGACTGCATAGTATGTGTTTGTTACCCACTCTCTCTCTATCCACTAACCCTATTAGATTTACTATACGGAATGCTCGATGACGTTCCCTTCCGCAGTCCGTCTTATTATTGGCTCTTCATTCACATTGTAACCTATATTCTGTGCTTTCTCTCCCAGGTGGATCCTGCTCCTGTGGGGATTCCTGCAAATGCAAAGACTGCAAATGCAAATCATGCAAGAAAAGTAAGTACATCCGTATCCTGGATATGATTTTAGATGCAAATCAAGTGCATAGTATTAATTTTTTCATTATTTTTGAAATGTGTGTTTCGGCCATCCTGAGCCATGGCAGACCTGTGCACACGTTGTGTTTTTGACTGCAGAGTTGTCACAAAGATCCCAGTAAAGTCAATGAGAATCCTGCCATTTTTTTGCACTGTTGTATTTTTTCTCTTGCAGATTTGGTGCAGACGTAACTCTGCAGATTGTCGAGTCTTTCAGTGTTTTTGCAGCATTTTTCCACCTTCAGAATACATGAAAAAAATGCATCAAAAACACTTGTTTTTGTTTTCTTTTCTGCCATGAGATCCAGAAATTTCTGCAACCAAATCCTCAACATGCGCTTAGTCTAATTACTCCCAGTATAGTATACCCTGACCGCACATTGTTGGCATGCTGGGACTTGTAGTTGTAATTTGCTGACTCCCCCCCCATGTATCATGTGATCAATAAATGAAGTCAGTTGATCAATCCTGTAATCATATTGGGATCAATACTTCTGCTCTGTCTTGGATACCTTCACTGTGGCGGTACTTTCTGACAAATGTATTATTTTTCCTCCTCATTGTCATCCATATGGCATCAGTTTTTATACATTCTCAGTGTATATAATTAGCAAGACCAAAAATGATTTCCTATGTTAATAACTTCAATGGCTCATGCTGTAAGACCGATCTGTATGGGATCCAATACTCCTGGTAATCTGCCATCTCTACTTTTAGGACAGTTTTTTTCCTTTTTCAATCATTTTAATCTGCTCCTGGCACTAATGTCCTGACTCTGTTTACAGGTTGCTGCGCTTGTTGTCCGGCGGATTGCAGTAAATGCAGCGAGGGCTGTAAATGTGCAAAAGGATGCGACTCCTCCTGCAGCTGCTGCAAGTGACCTCCCCCCGCTGTCCCACCTGTTACTGTATCCTAAATGTAGACCTATATATCAGTGCAGTATGTGTATAATAAGTCTGGACAACTTTGTACATTTTTTTTTTTTTGATAATAAATAGTGATAAACTTTGCATTTGTGCAGCTCTGATTTATTACAGGAACTTTTAATAGATGTGATTTCTTTAAAGGGGACAACAGGGGGTGAATGGTTTCCAAGTAGTAATAAGTGAGCACTAAGGTCTCCAAACAAGTCACACAGGTTTGACTCTATTACCGAGTATAATGGGAAACTGGAGCACTTCTTCATAATGGTACGTGCCCCCGATCAGGCCACCTTGTGTTCTAGATGCAGCGTGTGTTCTCTTCTGTCCATGCCCATAATCAGGATTCTCGGCGCAGTGTATATTCACTGTATTCTCCCGCTAAGAACACCTGCATCTTTCAAGAATAATAAACATGCTGTGGCTCGGAAAGCTGCTTTGCGTGTCTGTGTATGGAGCATCTAAGGCTATGTCCACACACGTGCCCTTTCACATCTGCGCTCCAGTGCGTATGGCAGCATTGCGCTAGCGCAGGTGTTAGCGCAGTGCAAGTGCGTAGGAACACAAATGAAATGCATCGCACTAACGCCGCCATTACCTTGCATGGGTGAGCGCAGGCAGATGGAAGCGCAAGTGTGAAAGCGGCAGTGTCACACAGCGCATGAGCTAGTTCGGACGCACCTGAAACGCGATATGTCTGGTACATCCAGACTAGTGCATGCACTGTGACACCGCCGCTTTCACACTTACACTTCCGGGTTCCGTCTACCTGAGCTCGCCCATACAAGGTAATGGCAGCATTAGCACAATGCGCTTCATTTGCGCTCCGATTTGCTTGGCTGCGCTTGCACTGCGCTACCAAATGCGCGAGCTCAATGCTGCCACACGCGTCGGAGCGCAGATGTGAAAGGGCCCGTAGACAAATTATAGCATACTAAAAAAACACTTTACATACAATGGATAATCACAAGTGTGGTGTGTGTCTGTGTGTGTGTGTGTGTATATATAATTATACATATACACACCCTCAAGGATATGTCCATAAGGGTGGAAGCACACTAGCATGCATGAAAATTGGAGCATTTTTGATGCACGGCAGTCATGTGAGTGCTTTCCGTATGGACGTGCGAGGGTGATGCGTGTTGAAATGGTCTTTCTCATGCTGTATAAAGTAAGAAAAGAGTAGCTAGATAGAATAGTGAGATCGGTCTTAACAGGGTTTTGCTGCTACTTCCGGGGACACCTATTAAGCTGATTACATATTCACTGCACTGTCAGACAAACAGCCAATCAGAGTAGCTCACACTCTGGGAGAGCCTCTGTGATTAACTGTTGTAGTCAGACTGGATTTCCTCCATCTGGATGTTGATTCTGCTTGGTTGCATTGGTGTATGACAACCAACCTGGCGTTAAAGGGTGTCCCTTCTAAATAAATATTAAATACTGTGAAGCCCCACGCAGATTTAAGTCCAGCCCGATGAAAGCAGACAGTTGCGAGCTGCCACCCTCAGCTGCTTAATTATCAGTTGGATGGCAAAAAAATAATGCATGTGCTCTGTCCTATTTTTTAATTGCCAGCTAAGGTAAAACCTGCAGCTGATAGCTGGTATTCTCAGCAGGGTGAGGGCCCATTGTTTTAGGCCCCCCCCCCATCCACACTAAAGAAAAGCAGTCCGCAGATGCCCCTGAAAATGGCGCATTTATAAGAAGCGCCTTACCAGGCTCTTCCAATGGCCCAGGTGCAAGATGGCATCTGGGTAATAAGGGGTTAATACCACCTTTGTTTTACAAGCTGGTATTAGGCTCAAGATTTTTAATGTTAGACCTGGCCATTAAGAATCTCCAATAAAGGTTTAAAAAACAACACCACACAGAGAAAAAATACTTTATTAGAAATCAATACACAGATACACATAGGGACTCAATCTTTATTATTCCCCCCTTACAGCCCTCCACGATCCTGGTCTGTATTATTTCTTCTACAAATACTGCAACTCTGCTACATCACGGGGAGGAAGAACGCTTCCACTCCCCTTGCTATGTGCTCACTGAATAAGACTGCGGTTGGTAAGTGTTGACATCACTGTTGCCATAGTAACCAATTGAGCGGTTACTATAGCAATGATGATCGGTGCGCATGTCATTGCGGCTCTAGTATGAGGTATACAGGAGCCGCGGTGACAGCAGAGTTAACTTCTTGCTTACCGGGTCTGCTTTCACCACGGCTCCTGTATGCCACCTGTATCCATGTGGGCATAAAGGTTCTGACTATGTGGCGCCCTACTGGTCTGGCTGCCACCAGGAGTACTGAACTCCTCCATTTGCGGGAGATTAGTGCTCCTGTTCTCTGGTATTGGGTTGGTGAAATTGAGACTCCACACACCTAAACACACACACATAGGACCCCGGGCAGGGACGGTGGGCGGACCCGGGAGGGTGGGCCTACTCTCAGACAGTGGGTCATGGGGTAGAACATGAGGAGTTGGGAGGAAAGACAGTGGATGAGAAGGAAGGGGAGGTGTAAGATCCCGTGGGCTGGAGCATGGTCACACTCGCCCCAGAAGAGAAATGTGGTGCCCCTGTGGATCGGTTGCCACTAGAAGGCACAGCAACCGGGATCAGTAAGTTCAGTCACCCCAAACACACACCCAACACACTCTCGATCCCAAGACTAGCGACTCTATGCCCTGCAATGGGATGGCGGGAGGAGACAAGTGGAGGGTGGGAAAGTTAGACAGGACACGGTCAGGAGGAGGAAACAAAACCAGAAAACATCACAAAAAGCCAGCCAGTCAGTTAGTAGTTGTTGGAAGAGTCAAGTTCAGTCAGACGGAGAGGAGGGAACACCATCATTACACAAGACAGAAAGGACACCGACCCAGCAGCTTGTACCACCATGAGGCTTGTCCGGATCCCAGGCTGCAGACCGTAGAGAGAGACAGAAGGAGTCCTAGGGTCACAGATAGTGAAGAATCCATTTGTGTGCCCGAATTAGCTGGAAAGCTGAAAGACTGGGGCAGAAACCAGGGTACCGGCTCTGAGTTGGCAAGGAAACTACACCTTCCAACCACGAAACCCAGCGGTGTGCAGGGTCTTTATGTCCTGCGACCCAAAACCTGGCGCAGTCAAAAGAAGGCCACTGTACTTGGGCCAGGGGATCAGGCAGGTCGCTCAACAAAGGCTCGTGGCTGCTGGATCATGGTTTTGCGTGCGGAAGTGCTAGGAAGAAATGCCCATGTAAGGAACACAAAAGAGGGTGATCTGGACGAGCCATCCCGGCTGCTAAAAGACTACCAGAGCCGCCACTGCACTGCCTTGTAACTTGAACATCTGTCGAGAAAGCTAAGTATACCAGGCTAAACCTCAGCACTGTGTGAGACTGTCATTTCTGCGCCTGAGGAGAGGTAGACTGACTTGTTAAGCCGGCAGCAGGAACCTGCCTGAGAGTGACGTAGATCTTTGCTGCACAGCCAGCCCAACCCCGCTGGCATCCTTGCACCCCCAACAAACTCATTACTTCCATAGGCTATCTAGTTGCGCTGGGGACCCGCTTTTTCTGTGGAGAGCTAAACCATCAGAACTGCTACTCCCATCATCCCCAGAGGTCCCGACTGCAGCCGCGGCTATACCATAGGTGGTGTCACAACAAAACTTTTATTTTTGCTTTTATTTTTCTTTCATCCTTTTTTCAACTTCCCCTTTTTAACTGATCACCCGACGAGGGGATCACAGACCTGGTCACCCCATCGTGACATCCCACAGCCCCTGACGACATTGGGAGGGCCTGGTACCGAGTACCCCATGGTCCCCGACAGGGGCGAGTCAGAAAGACTGGAAGGTGTAGAAGTGAAAAGGAGCCCTTTGGGTGCGGAAAAGGCTGAGGACACCCGCACATCTGTATCTGGCAGAAGAACAGAGGGGCTGGTGTATGAAACAGGGGGATCGTTCCTGAACACGGTGCGGCAGCTATAGGCACGAACCATTGAAACCGGAGGCCATGAGGTCTTAAAGAGAGCTGTATATGGATATAAGCGGTCTATTAGAAGCACTTCGGACACAGAAGTCAGGAGGCTCAGATGATATTGACCAGACCTTTATTTCCTCCCCTCCACAGCTCCACAACTCGTTTCGATAGAAATGCTATCTTCATCAGGTGGTAAAGGGGGATTGTATAAGAGGTATCCTTTTATAATTACTAAAGCCTTGTGATTGGCTATTGGATAACTCCTTCATTAACCCTATCCTACCAGATAAGATCTATCTCAAAAAACTACATTGGAATTACTATAAAACGTGACATTTGTACAATATAGAAACATGATTTATATCAGCATTAGAAAAACTTTACCCTAAATGTCCGTTTTTCTATGAAAAAAATACGTGTTATTCCATAAAAACATCTTCCATTCTCTAAAAAAAAATATAAATATTCTCTATTCTCTAAAAAAGTATAAAATTTAAAAAAATATGTTAAAAATATACAGTAAACATATTTATATATATATACTAGACTAGCTGTGAGCCCGATGCAAATGCATCGGGATTCTAGAACGTGCATTAATTTGATTATAGTAGTTATAGCTACTTTTTGGGGGAGTCCAATACTTTTTTTGGGGGGTCCAATACTTTTTGGGGGGGGTCCAATACTTATTGGGGCGCGTTCAATGCTTTTTGGGGCGCGTTCAATACTTATTGGGGCGCGTTCAATGCTTTTTGGGGCGCGTTCAATGCTTTTTGGGGCGTGTTCAATACTTTTTGGGGGGCGTTCAATACTTATTGGGGTGTGTTCAATACTTTTTGGGGCGCGTTCAATACTTTTTGGGGCGCGTTCAATACTTATTGGGGTGCATTCAATACTTTTTGGGGCGCGTTCAATACTTATTGGGGTGTGTTCAATACTTATTGGGACGCGTTCAATACTTTTTGTGGCGCATTCAATACTTTTTGGGGCGCGTTCAATACTTATTGGGGTGCGTTCAATACTTTTTGGGGGGTGTTCAATACTTATTGGGGTGCGTTCAATACTTTTTGGGGCGCGTTCAATACTTATTGGGGTGTGTTCAATACTTATTGGGACGCGTTCAATACTTTTTGGGACGCGTTCAATACTTTTTGGGGCGCGTTCAATACTTATTGTGACGCGTTCAATACTTATTGTGACGCGTTCAATACTTATTGGGGGGTGTTCAATACTTATTGGGGTGCGTTCAATACTTTTTGGGGCGCGTTCAATACTTATTGGGGTGTGTTCAATACTTATTGGGACGCGTTCAATACTTTTTGGGGCGCGTTCAATACTTTTTGGGGCGCGTTCAATACTTATTGGGGTGCGTTCAATACTTTTTGGGGCGCGTTCAATACTTATTGGAGTGTGTTCAATACTTATTGGGACGCGTTCAATACTTTTTGGGGCGCGTTCAATACTTATTGTGACGCGTTCAATACTTATTGGGGTGTGTTCAATACTTTTTGGGGGGTGTTCAATACTTATTGGGGCTGAGTGCTCGCAATGGCCGCTTCGCTGCCATTGCGAGTCGCTGGCCGAAAATAGAACCAGAGGCTCGGCCACAAAGTTAGCGATTTACCGCTCAGGCAGCGACTCGCAATGGCCGCGACCATTGCGAGTCGCTGCCTGAGCGGTAAATCGCTAACTTTGTAGCCGAGCCTCTGGTTCTATTTTCGGCCAGCGACTCGCTGAGTAAAACAGCTGAGTGTGAGTGCTGAAGATCCGATACATTCATGAGCCTAATGAGCGGCTGAACCTGTGGGGATGAGTGCTTTGCTGGGCTAAACCTGAATGGTGCACAGGGGGTTAATCACATGTCAGGTCTGTGTGTGAGTGAAGATGTGCTGATTGACTCACTGGGTTGCAGCTGGGAGTGAGTAGGCTGGATAGGAACCTGCCAGGTGTCTGAGTGAGGAGAGGACGATTCAGAAGTTCAGAGCACTGCCATGTGAAGAGGTGCTGGAAGTGATCCGTTCTCAGTGGGTAAGTGATGGGAGCCTACCAGCTGATGTGTGCATGGCAGCCAGTGTCCAAGGGCCAGGCGGTCACAGCTGACTTTGGGACATTGAGGGGGGAGGGGTCTGTGCGGCCATTGAGGGGGGGTCTGTGCGGCCATTGAGGGGGGGTCTGTGCGGCCATTGAGGGGGGGGGGTCTGTGCGGCCATTGAGGGGGGGGTGTCTGTGCGGCCATTGAGGGGGGGGGGTGTCTGTGCGGCCATTGAGGGGGGTGGAGGGGGGAGGGGGGAGGGGGGAGGGGGGGTCTGTGCGGCCATTGAGAGTAGTAGTAGTAGTAGTAGTAGTAGTAGTAGTAGTAGTAGTAGTAGTTGTTAGTATAGGGAGACATGCTGTGATAGCGACTCGCAATGGCCTCGCGGCCATTGCTCGCACTACACAGCGACTCGCATGGATCCCCATTCAAAGTATAAGGGGACTTGCGGCGGCTGACGTAGCGACTCGCAATGGCCTCGCGGCCATTGCTCGCGCTACCTCAGCGGTAAATCGCTAACTGTGTAGCCGGGCCTCTGGTTCTATTTTCGGCCAGCGACTCGCAATGGCCGCTTCGCGGCCATTGCTCGCGCGTGGTGACGTCACATAGTGACATAGCCACGGTGTTTTCGGGGGCCGACACGAAAATGCCTACGGCAATTATAGAGTAGATGGTGGCCTGATTCTAACGCATCGGGTATTCTAGAATATGCATGTAGTTGACATACTGTGACTGACAGAACTTGTTAAGTCAACGTGAGTGAACTACATCTATATATATATATATATATATATATATATATATATATATATATATATATATATATATAGCAGCGCTATGGTATATGGTGGTACACTACAGCACATGTATAGCAGCACTATGGTATATGGCGGTACATTACAGTACATGTATAGCAGCGCTATGGTATATGGTGGTACATTACATTGCATGTATAGCAACGCTATAGTATATGGCGATACATTACAGCACATGTATAGCAGCACTATGGTATATGGCGGTACATTACAGTACATGTAAAGTATCACTATAGTATATGGCGGTACAGTATAGCACATATATAGCAGTACTATAGTATATGGCAGTATATTACAGTATATGTACAGGTGCACCATAGTATATGGTGGTATTTTATAGCACATGTATAGCAGCACTATAGTATATGGCGGTACATTACAGCACATGTATAGCAGCACTATGGTATATGGTGATACATTACAGCCCATGTATAGCAGCACTATAGTATATGCCGATACTCCACTCCCCCCGCTCCTCCACAGTAAAAGTAAAAAAATCCTCAGTGAGGATACTCACCTGTCCGCCGGCTCACTCCACCTCCGTCTTCTAGGTCCTACCGGCCTTTAGGACCCGTCGTTGCCTGGGAAACCGATCAGCTAATCGGTCACATGACCACTAACTGCCAGGGGGGCAGGATGGAGCAGGGGAGCAGGATGGTGACGAGGGGTGGAGGGTTGGCATGATGGAGCAAGCGGAGCAGAATGGAGCGGGGGGTGGGGGCAGAATGGAGCCAGGGGGGGCAGGATGGAGCCAAAGGAGCAGGATGGAGCCGAAGGAGCAGGATGGTGGCGGAGGTGGGGGCAGTATTCGGGGGCAGGATGGAGCTGGTAGGGCAGGATGGAGCCAGCGGGGCAGGATGGTGCGAGCGGGGCAGGATGGTAGCGAGCAGTGCAGGATGGTGGCGGGGGGTTGGGGGAAAGGATGGAGCGAGCGGGGCAGGATGGAGCCGGAGGAGCAGGATGGAGCCGGAGGAGCAGGATGGTGGCGGGGGGGTTTAGGATGGTGGCGGGGGGGTTTAGGATGGCGGCGGGGGGGTTTAGGATGGTGGCGGGGGGGCAGGATGGAGCTGGTGGGGCAGGATGAAGCCAGGGGGGCAGGATGGAGCCAGGGGGCAGGATGGAGCGAGTGGGGCAGGATGGAGCTGAGGAGGGAGCAGGATGGAGCGAGCGGGCAGGATGGAGCGAGCGGGGCAGGATGGTGACGGGGGGCAGGATGGTAGGGGGGGGGCAGGATAGAGCGAGCGGGGCAGGATGGTGGCGAGCGGGGCAGGATGGTGGCGGGGGGGCAGGATGGAACCGGAGGAGCAGGATAGTGGCAGAGGTGGGGGCAGGATGGGGGGGCAGGATGGAGACGGCAGGGCAGGATGGAGTCGGCGGGGCAGGATGGTGCGAGCAGGGCAGGATGGAGCAAGCGGGGCAGGATGGAGCCAGGTGGGGAGGATGGAGCGAGCAGGGCAGGATGGAGTCGAAGGAGCAGGATGGTGGCCGGGGGGCAGGATGGTGGCGAGCAGGGCAGGATAGAGTGAGCGGAGCAGGATGGTGGCGGGGAGGCAGGATGGTGGCGGGGGGCAGGATGGAGCGAGCAGGGCAGTATGGTGGTGAGCGGGGTAGGATAGTGGCGGAGAGGCAGGATGGAGCGAGCGGGGCAGGATGGAGCCGGAAGAGCAGGATGGTGGTGGGGGGGCAGGATGGAGCGAACGGGGCAGGATGGGGCCAGGGGGCAGGATGGGGGGGGGCAGGATGGTGGCGGGGGGGGCAGGATGGAGCAAGCGGGACAGGATGGAGCCGGCAGGGCAGGATGGAGCCAGGGGGGCAGGATGGAGCCAGGGGACAGGATGGACCGAGCGGGGCAGGATGGAGCGAGTAGGGCAGGATGGTGGCAGGGGGGGGGGCAGGATGGAGCAAGCGAGGCAGGATGGAGCCGGTGGGGCAGGATAGAGCCGGCGGGGCAGGATGGAGCCAGGGGGGCAGGATGGAGCGAGTGGGGCAGGATGGAGCGAGCGGGGCAGGATGGTGGCGGGGGGGCAGGATGGAGCGAGCGGGGCAGGATGGTGGCGAGTGGGGTAGGATTGAGTGAGCGGGGCAGGATGGAGCCGGCGGGGCATAATGGAGCCGGCGGGGCAGGATGGAGCCAGGGGGGCAGGATGGAGCCGGCGGGGCAGGATGGAGCTAGTGGGGCAGGATGGAGCCAGGGGATCACGATGGAGCCAGGGGGGCAGGATGGAGCGAGCGGGCAGGAGGGAGCCGGGGGGGGGGGGGGCAGGAGGGAGCCAGGGGGGCAGGATGGAGCCAGGGGGGCAGGATGGTGGCGAGCGGGGCAGGATAGAGTGAGCGGAGCAGGATGCTGGCGGGGAGGCAGGATGGTGGCGGGGGGCAGGATGGAGCGAGCAGGGCAGTATGGTGGTGAGCGGGGCAGGATAGTGGCGGAGGGGCAGGATGGAGCCGGAAGAGCAGGATGGTGGTGGGGGGCAGGATGGAGCGAACGGGGCAGGATGGGGCCAGGGGGCAGGATGGGGGGGGCAGGATGGTGGCGGGGTGGCAGGATGGAGCAAGCGGGGCAGGATGGAGCCGGCAGGGCAGGATGGAGCCAGGGGGGCAGGATGGAGCCAGGGGACAGGATGGACCGAGCGGGGCAGGATGGAGCGAGTGGGGCAGGATGGTGGCGGGGGGGGAGCAGGATGGAGCAAGCGAGGCAGGACGGAGCCGGTGGGGCAGGATGGAGCCGGCGGGGCAGGATGGAGCCAGGGGGGCAGGATGGAGCCAGCGGGGCAGGATGGAGCGAGTGGGGCAGGATGGAGCGAGCGGGGCAGGATGGTGGCGGGGGGGCAGGATGGAGCGAGCGGGGCAGGATGGTGGCGAGTGGGGCAGGATTGACTGAGCGGGGCAGGATGGAGCCGGCGGGGCATAATGGAGCCAGGGGGGCAGGATGGAGCCGGCGGGGCAGGATGGAGCCGGCGGGGCAGGATGGAGCCAGGGGGCAGGATGGAGCCAGGGGATCACGATGGAGCCAGGGGGGCAGGATGGAGCGAGCGGGGCAGGAGGGAGCCGGGGGGGGGGCAGGAGGGAGCCAGGGGGGCAGGATGGAGCCAGGGGGGCAGGATGGTGGCCGGGGGGGCAGGATGGTGGCGAGCGGGGCAGGATAGAGTGAGCGGAGCAGGATGCTGGCGGGGAGGCAGGATGGTGGCGGGGGGCAGGATGGAGCGAGCAGGGCAGTATGGTGGTGAGCGGGGCAGGATAGTGGCGGAGGGGCAGGATGGAGCCGGAAGAGCAGGATGGTGTGTGGGGGGCAGGATGGAGCGAACGGGGCAGGATGGGGCCAGGGGGCAGGATGGGGGGGGGCAGGATGGTGGCGGGGGGGCAGGATGGAGCAAGCGGGGCAGGATGGAGCCGGCAGGGCAGGATGGAGCCAGGGGGGCAGGATGGAGCCAGGGGGGCAGGATGGAGCCAGGGGACAGGATGGACCGAGCGGGGCAGGATGGAGCGAGTGGGGCAGGATGGTGGCGGGGGGGGGGGGGGAGCAGGATGGAGCAAGCGAGGCAGGATGGACCGAGCGGGGCAGGATGGAGCGAGTGGGGCAGGATGGGTGGGGGGGGGGGGAGCAGGATGGAGCAAGCGAGGCAGGATGGAGTCGGTGGGGCAGGATGGAGCCGGCGGGGCAGGATGGAGCCAGGGGGGCAGGATGGAGCCAGCGGGGCAGGATGGAGCCAGCGGGGCAGGATGGAGCGAGTGGGGCAGGATGGAGCGAGCGGGGCAGGATGGTGGCGGGGGGGGCAGGATGGAGCGAGCGGGGCAGGATGGTGGCGAGTGGGGCAGGATTGAGTGAGCGGGGCAGGATGGAGCCGGCGGGGCATAATGGAGCCGGTGGGGCAGGATGGAGCCAGGGGGGCAGGATGGAGCCGGCGGGGCAGGATGGAGCCGGCGGGGCAGGATGGAGCCAGTGGGGCAGGATGGAGCCAGGGGATCACGATGGAGCCAGGGGGGCAGGATGGAGCGAGCGGGGCAGGAGGAGGCGGGGGGGGGGGGCAGGAGGGAGCCAGGGGGGGCAAGATGGA
The DNA here is from genome assembly GCA_033576535.1 of Allobates femoralis. NCBI lineage: Eukaryota > Metazoa > Chordata > Amphibia > Anura > Aromobatidae > Allobates > Allobates femoralis. Next base: position 137,999,017 of record JARQOC010000010.1, read on the forward strand.
GCCGGGGGGGCTGGATAGAGCCAGGGGGGCCGGATAGAGCCAGGGGGGCCGGATGGAGCCAGGAGGGCAGGATGGAGCCGGCGGGGCAGGATGGAGCCGGCGGGGCAAAATGGAGCCGGCGGGGCAGGATGGAGCCGGCGGGGCAGGATCGAGCAAGGGGGCAGGATGGAGCCAGGGGTGCAGGATGGAGCGAGCGGGGCAGGATGGAGCCAGGGGGCAGGATGGAGGCGTGGGGGGGAATCCGGGGCTGGAGAGAGCAAGCGGGGCCGGATGGAGTGAGGGGGAGGTCTGGGGCAGGAGGGAGCAAGTGGGGCAGGATGGAGCGAGGGGGGCAGGATCCCTCCCGCTGTTCTCACCCAGCGTCTTCTCTAGTTGTCATGTGGCAGGGCGGGCTGTGTGATGTCACATCAGCCCGTCCTGTCACATGACCGCAGTGACGGGTGAGAATAGCGGGAGCCGAGGGGGTGCACTAAGGATGTGGGTGGGGTGGGTGGCCGGGGGGCAGGATGGTGGCGAGCAGGGCAGGATAGAGTGAGCGGAGCAGGATGGTGGCGGGGAGGCAGGATGGTGGCGGGGGGCAGGATGGAGCGAGCAGGGCAGTATGGTGGTGAGCGGGGTAGGATAGTGGCGGAGAGGCAGGATGGAGCGAGCGGGGCAGGATGGAGCCGGAAGAGCAGGATGGTGGTGGGGGGGCAGGATGGAGCGAACGGGGCAGGATGGGGCCAGGGGGCAGGATGGGGGGAGCAGGATGGTGGCGGGGGGGGCAGGATGGAGCAAGCGGGGCAGGATGGAGCCGGCAGGGCAGGATGGAGCCAGGGGGGCAGAATGGAGCCAGGGGACAGGATGGACCGAGCGGGGCAGGATGGAGCGAGTAGGGCAGGATGGTGGCAGGGGGGGGGGGCAGGATGGAGCAAGCAAGGCAGGATGGAGCCGGTGGGGCAGGATAGAGCCGGCGGGGAAGGATGGAGCCAGGGGGGCAGGATGGAGCGAGTGGGGCAGGATGGAGCGAGCGGGGCAGGATGGTGGCGGGGGGCAGGATGGAGCGAGCGGGGCAGGATGGTGGCGAGTGGGGCAGGATTGAGTGAGCGGGGCAGGATGGAGCCGGCGGGGCATAATGGAGCCGGCGGGGCAGGATGGAGCCAGGGGGGCAGGATGGAGCCGGCGGGGCAGGATGGAGCCAGTGGGGCAGGATGGAGCCAGGGGATCACGATGGAGCGAGCGGGGCAGGAGGGAGCCGGGGGGGGGGGCAGGAGGGAGCCAGGGGGGCAGGATGGAGCCAGGGGGCAGGATGGTGGCCGGGGGGCAGGATGGTGGCGAGCGGGGCAGGATAGAGTGAGCGGAGAGCAGGATGCTGGCGGGGAGGCAGGATGGAGCGAGCAGGGCAGTATGGTGGTGAGCGGGGCAGGATAGTGGCGGAGGGGCAGGATGGAGCTGGAAGAGCAGGATGGTGGTGGGGGGGCAGGATGGAGCGAACGGGGCAGGATGGGGCCAGGGGGCAGGATGGGGGGGCAGGATGGTGGCGGGGTGGCAGGATGGAGCAAGCGGGGCAGGATGGAGCCGGCAGGGCAGGATGGAGCCAGGGGGGCAGGATGGAGCCAGGGGACAGGATGGACCGAGCGGGGCAGGATGGAGCGAGTGGGGCAGGATGGTGGCGGGGGGGGGGGGGGAGCAGGATGGAGCAAGCGAGGCAGGACGGAGCCGGTGGGGCAGGATGGAGCCAGCGGGGCAGGATGGAGCGAGTGGGGCAGGATGGAGCGAGCGGGGCAGGATGGTGGCGGGGGGGCAGGATGGAGCGAGCGGGGCAGGATGGTGGTGAGTGGGGCAGGATTGAGTGAGCGGGGCAGGATGGAGCCGGCGGGGCATAATGGAGCCGGCGGGGCAGGATGGAGCCAGGGGGGTAGGATGGAGCCGGCGGGGCAGGATGGAGCCAGTGGGGCAGGATGGAGCCAGGGGATCACGATGGAGCCAGGGGGGCAGGATGGAGCGAGCGGGGCAGGAGGGAGCCGGGGGAGGGGCAGGAGGGAGCCAGGGGGGCAGGATAGAGCCAGGGGGGGCAGGATGGAGCCGGGGGGGCTGGATAGAGCCAGGGGGGCTGGATGGAGCCAGGAGGGCAGGATGGAGCTGGCGGGGCAGGATGGAGCCGGCGGGGCAAAATGGAGCCGGCGGGGCAGGATGGAGCCGGCGGGGCAGGATCGAGCAAGGGGGCAGGATGGAGCCAGGGGTGCAGGATGGAGCGAGCGGGGCACGATGGAGCCAGGGGGGCAGGATGGAGCAAGCGGAGCAGGATGGAGGCGTGGGGGGGAATCCGGGGCTGGAGAGAGCAAGAGGGGCCGGATGGAGTGAGGGGGGGGGTCTGGGGCAGGAGGGAGCAAGTGGGGCAGGATGGAGCGAGGGGGGCAGGATCCCTCCCGCTGTTCTCACCCAGCGTCTTCTCTAGTTGTCATGTGGCAGGGCGGGCTGTGTGATGTCACATCAGCCCGTCCTGTCACATGACCGCAGTGACGGATGAGAATAGCGGGAGCCGAGGGGGTGCACTAAGGATGTGGGTGGGGTGGGTGGCGGGGGGCAGTATCCCCCTCGCTTCCCACTGTTCTCACCAGCGCCACTGTCGCCGGCTGCAAATTGGCGCAAAATTCGAACTTTGAATTCTCGCGCCAATTTGCTTAGCCTGCGCTCGTTGAGCAGCTTGTGTCTGGCACGTGATTTCGGCGACAGACGCAGGAAGTGCTTAGACGATTATCTAGTAGATATGTCTTACTATAAATCATGATATTATTTGTTATTCTTTACAACATTTTTTTATGTTGTTCTTTACAACATTTTTTACATATTGTAAAGAATAACAAATAGTATCATGATTTATAGTAAGACATATATATATATATATATATATATATATATATATATATATATATATATATATAAATACTAGCTGTGAGCCCGATGCGATTGCATCGGGATTCTAGAACTGGTGTATAGTTTATTCAATTAGATTTTTAACTAATAATCCAATTATTCCATGATAGATGGCGGCCCAATTGTAAAGAATTGGGAGTGTAGCATGCATATATACATTATTCATTCAAATTTGACAATAATGCACATAAGACATGATATCTATCTATCATCTACCAATGTTTGTATGGTACATGTCAGTATAGTACATGTCATGATTCTAAGGCAAGGCTTTTCGTACAGATACTGGCACTGATGTTTTGTACAGATTACGTATATTCAATTTATATATGAATATTAATAATCTATGATTAAGCCAGTACATGTTTCCCCACCAACCACGGGAAGGTAGCCTTTCAACTGGTGGGACCTACTCTACTCTATCCCTAATAATTAATAGTTAGACTCCTTTTAAAGCAGATATTTTTTGGCTATTTGCAGAAGGTGTAGAATAACCAAATATAATTTCTGCACTTCGCACCAAAGGACCTACCTACAGCTCACTTTCAGCAAGTAACATGTAATGTATATCGAACTTGCAATTAGCTTGCAGTAAATACGGCAAGCACAGCTTTAACAGGTTGACTAAATGCAACCACTAAAAATCAAAGCTAACTGTGATTTTGGCAGTTGAAACTGTTGAAAGCACATGTGCCGCAACTACTGCAAGTAAAGCACAAATTCCATTAACATTTCATGCAACTTACAGTAAGAGTACTATAGGTCACCATTAGACAGCAAGTGTCAAAATTGATTTGTTCACACTATAAATTCCACAAATAGCAGAATAAGTCAGATTTAAAATGAAAATGTCTATTCTTTCCCTATGTGTCTAAATATGTACCTATATGTATGTATGTATTTATATGTACAGAACACACTTCAAGATAGAGATGTGTGTGAACAGCTGTCCCACCCGTCTCTAATGCTGCCTTCACACTTGCAGATGCATCTGCAGCATTTTGCAGATGCATCTGCATGCAGACAGTAAACCCTATCTTTATAATGGGACGCACAGTGTCTGCAGATGCTTGCAGACAGCCGAGCACACCCATTCACTCCTATATGTGATCTCTGCGCAGGCAGATGCTTGGGTACAGATCACAGACTCTCCTCCGCACCAGGGACACGACATGTTCATTCCCTGGTGCGGGTGGGAGTGTGTGATTTGTATGCAGGCATCCGCCTGCGCACAGATCACATATAGGAGTAAATGTGTGCGCACGGCTGCCTGCAAGCATCTGCAGACACCGTGCGTCCCATTATAAAGATAGGGTCTACCGTCTGCATGCAGATGCTTGCAGATTCATCTTCAAAACGCTGCAGATGCATCTGCAAATACATCTATGGGTAAAGTAATTTTTTTTTTTTTTTTTTTTTTTTTAATACTATACATCTATGGCTAAACTATTTTATGGGAATATTTTTGTTTAATTAGAAAATAATTATGTATCTAAATGTAATATGCATATAAAGAATTTAAACTAAAATATTTCTATATACTATATTGTTATTGAAAATGAACACTAATGACTATATTTCTTAAATAACTATTGTATATATAATAACTAATTTTAATATCTTTTTGTATAACAAATGATATATTTTTATTTTTTTTTTTATTGCTATACATCTATGGCTAAACTAATTTATTGTAATATTTGTATTTAATTAGAAAGTAAGTATGTATCTAAATCTAATATGTATCTAAAGAATTTAAAATAAAATATTATTAGAGAGAATATTTGTAGTAAAGAGTATTTCACTACTGGGCAGCAAATTGACTTGAATGGGTGTATCCAGCACTTTCACCTTAACATTGCATCGTCTTTTCACTCGTGAAAAAGCCACATATAACTGTCCATGTCCATAAACGGGTTGTGGGAAAAAAAATCCCTACTTTCTGCAGTGTTTGGCTTTGGGATTTGTTGATGGTCATGAGAAAAGTAGACTTCACGGTAAATTGTCGATGTGTTAACTTAAAAGGTAAGGCAGTGTCTGATGGAGATAAAGAAATCCTTGGAATAAACACCACATTTCCTTCTGCAGACCCAGTAATTACCGTATATACTCGTGTATAAGCCGACCCGTGTATAAGCCGACCCCCCTACTTTTGCCCCCAAAAACTGGGAAAACTTATTGACTCGCGTATAAGCCGAGGGTGGACTCCAGCACAGGTATACAACCCCCAGCAGTAAGGTATACAGGCCCCCCCAGTGGTATACAGCAGGCCCCCAGGCATATACGCAGGCCCCCAGGGGTATAAGCAGGCCCCCAGGGGTATTCAGCAGGCCCCAGGGGTATCAGCAGGCCCCAGGGGTATCAACAGGCCCCCAGGGGTATACAGCAGGCCCCATGGGTATCAGCAGGCCCCCAGGGGTATCAGCAGGCCCCCAGGGGTATCAGCAGGCCCCCAGGGGTATACAGCAGGCCCCCGGGGGTATCAGCAGGCCCCCGGGGGTATCAGCAGGCCCCCAGGCGTATAAGCAGGCCCCCAGGGGTATTCAGCAGGCCCCAGGGGTATACAGCAGACCCCCATGGGTATACAGCAGGCCCCATGGGTATCAGCAGGCCCCCAGGGGTATACAGCAGGCCCCCAGGGGTATAAGCAGGCCCCCAGGGGTATTCAGCAGGCCCCCAGGGGTATTCAGCAGGCCCCAGGGGTATCAGCAGGCCCCAGGGGTATCAACAGGCCCCCAGGGGTATCAACAGGCCCCCAGGGGTATACAGCAGGCCCCCATGGGTATACAGCAGGCCCCCAGGGGTATCAGCAGGCCCCCAGGGGTATACAGCAGGCCCCCAGGGGTATTCAGCAGGCCCCAGGGGTATCAGCAGGCCCCAGGGGTATCAACAGGCCCCCAGGGGGTATCAACAGGCCCCCAGGGGTATACAGCAGGCCCCCAGGGGTATCAGCAGGCCCCCAGGGGTATACAGCAGGCCCCCAGGGGTATTCAGCAGGCCCCAGGGGTATCAGCAGGCCCCCAGGGGTATCAGCAGGCCCCCGGGGGTATCAGCAGGCCCCCGGGGGTTTATACAGCAGGCCCCCGGGGGTTTATACAGCAGGCCCCCGGGGGTTTATACAGCAGGCCCCCGGGGGTTTATACAGCGCCCCCGGCAGTGGTATACAGCCCCCCCGCCTAGTACCGGGCCCCCATGCTGCGGCACAGCATACAGTAGTTCATACATTACCATCTCCTGCAGCGCGCGGCTCCTCCATCTCCCGCCCGGCTTGTTGCTGTAGTGTCATGTGACGCGCCAGTCACATGACACTACAGGAAGATGCCGGCTGGGACTGGAGGAGCCGCGCGCTGCAGGGAGAGATGGTAATGTATGAACTACTGTATCCGCAGCATGGGGGCCCGGTACTAGGCGGGGGGGCTGTATACCACTGCCGGGGGCCGCCAGGGGCTGTGTGGGGCAATATGCACTGCATCCCCTTGCCGGGGATGGACAGGGGGATGCGTGCATATTAATGAGCCGGGCCCACGTGACCGCGCGGTGTCACTGTAGCCCCCTCCTGCCTCCTCCTGCCCCCAGTCAGAGCCCCCGTCCCCGTCACACACATGTATATACTCGCGTATAAGCCGAGGGGGGACTTTTCAGCCCAATTTTTGGGCTGAAAAAGTCGGCTTATACACGAGTATATACGGTACTTTTGCTTGAATCAGATTGTCAAACAAAGCGATGACAATCAAGCGAGTCCCATTGCAAAGACCTTTTCTGCTGTTAAAGTTGCGCAAAAGCATGACAATGGTGCCTATTTTTAATTTGAGGTGATGAGAAGGCATTCCCGTTGGTGTGAGTGAATTTAAAAATTCCACTGGATATTGGTCTGAATCTTCAGTCTCATCAGGATCAATGGAATCATCACTAATGTATTCAGTGTATTCACCAGCAATGCAATCCATGACCTTAGAGTTCACCATATCCACATGGTCATTTTTAGGGCAAAGAATGGCATGTGATGCAGCAATCTGAATGCTTTCATTGTTATCTACATCAATGACAATGTTTTCACCAAATATATCCAAGATTAAAGAGCCAGTGCAGATCATGTCTTGTGGGATTTCAATGGTATCATCTCCAAGGTTGAAATCATTGGACAATTCACCATTTCCCAGTTGAAGTAACCAACTGCTATAATCAGGATCAATGGAACGCATGTTGTTGAAGAGTGGCAATTGAGTGAAAAGCTGCCATTGTCGTGAGTATTTAATACAACTCTCTATAATGTCAGTTCTTGTACCATGAGGGATGATAGGCAGACACTGTCGAAAGTCTCCTCCCAGAACAATGACTTTCCCTCCAAAAGGTGTTGTATTTTTCTTGGAGATATCTGTTGTCATGACATCCTGTAAAAGTTGATCTATCACATGCAATGCATATTTAGATAACAGAGTGGACTCGTCAATAATGAAAAGTTTGGTACTTTTCAAATGTTGTGCAGCATCTGTATCATTTTTAATTCTGGAAACAGAAGTTTCATTGATTGGAATTGGTATTCCGTAAAGCGAATGGATGGTTCTACCTCCTTGCAGTAAGTTAGCTGCAATCCCTGTACTGGCTGCAGGTGAGACAATTTCGCCTTCTCCTCTTAGTTCATGAATTAATAAATCATACAGATATGTTTTGCCACTGCCACCTGGACCGTCAATGAAAAAGCACTTAGGTTGTCCACTTCTATCGTGTAAAGCTTGATTGATCGCATCATAGGCCAAAAGTTGTTGGTCATTTAAAGTATCTTTCATTTGCTGAGCTCTTCTTAACTCATCATCCTTGTTGTATTGTGGGGCAACGTGTGGCTTTCTTTTTGGTCGTGGTAGATTAAAATCAGTAAAAGTTTTGCCATGAAATTTTAGAACAGTTTGGACATCAGTCATAGCATATCCTTCACAATTCTCACACTCCTCAGTGTTGGAGTGATATGCATGGCAGTAGTCTTGGATAAAGTCTTGTTTAAATTCTTTCCACAACTCCAATGGTTGAGCTGGAAGACCAAAAATACATATATATGCGAACATATCACGAAGCTGTGCAGGCATGTTGAGAACACAGGCATCCAATAAAGTATTTCTCCAAACAGTGTCATCGAACAGCAATCCAAGAGCTAATGCTGCCTCTTTAAAAGTTGAGTATGTAACTTCATTAACAGTCTTTATGTTGTCAAAACTTGTTGCTCCTTTGACATGCAGTAACAACAACCTTAAATAGTACCGTTCTTGATCTTTCATACTGACAGTATACATTCTTCCAATCACTGAAGAACCTCCTCGCTTTCTAACTTCCCATGCACCTTCTTTCCAAACATAGTGCTCTGGAATTTGGCGGTATAAGTAATCATGAGCATGCGGGTCACTCTCATTCAGCTCAAAGTAGCCCATAAGAGTAGATTTTCTGTGCATTGTGTAACTGATGTCGTCAACAGAGTCATCCTCATGAAAATAAAGTGGTTGAGAATGTGGGAGATGTACGGCAAGACAAATAATGGAGTGCGATTGTCTATGCATCGGGTAAGCAAATATTCGCCAAGCTGCCTCCGGTGCACTCACGTATCTTGAATCCATGAATTGATGTGTTTCATCATGGTGGATATTAGTTTGGCAAATTTCAAGATTGGCTTTATCATGTCCTTTGTAGACATATTTGAATAGGTATTTTACACTTTGAATGGAAGCACATACCTCAACATTAATATGACACTTGTATGTTAATAGTAGGTAAGGGTTATAGGGAACAACCCAAGAATTATCAATCATCTTTGAACGGATTTGAAAGGATGATCCTTCCTTTCTTTGATAAGTAGGGTATGCATCCTTAGCTATGAGTGTTCTTGGTTGAAAATCTTTAGGAAAACCTTTCTTACACTTGCCAAGATCCATACATGGAGAATTGGGGTTGTGTTTGTCCACAGGGTCCATGAATCATGTGTTGCATCACAATGTCATGGAGCACAGGGTAATCTTCTGGATCAGGGATTTCAGCCCAAACTATATTATCCACTTCAACCTCAGTTCTTAGTTTGGATTTGCTATCCAGAATGCTCAAAATGTGAGCGTGTGGTAGGCCACGCTTTTGGAATTCAATCACATGAACCATTGCACAAACTTTGCCAAATAATCCAGTGTTAATTTCTTTTAATAGGGCTTCCAGTTTAATTCTGAAGACACGGGCGACTAAATCAGGTCTATGTTCCACACGCTGCCATGGCTCTAAATTGTTTGTAATCTCCCTCCATTTAGGATTACAGGTCATGGTTACAAAAAGATCCGGTCGTCCAAATTTAGTGACAATAGCCATGGCATCCTGATAGCGTTGCTGCATGTTTCTGGGACTGCCTTCAAAGGAAGATGGTAAAATGACCGTCTTGCCAATGGGAATACCTTTCTCAACAGATTGTTTCAGGAGATGTTCCTGGAGTACGCAATAATCCTCTACTTTTAAATCCTTTTGATGATGACGGATAAAATTTAAGCGATTAGCCTCGATTTTCACATACGCATCCACTAAGTACTGCTGTGTTAGTTTGCCACCATTCAGGACAGGATTGAACTGATTCCGTACAGACAGCAAATAGCAGTAATACTGGAGCTGTGTAACCCTGCGTTGACTTTTCCCTTGATGCTTGAGTCCCTCATGCCAGCCTTGTTCTCCATGAGGGAAAAATAAGGGATAGAGTAATGCATCTAAATTGCTGTGTAGAATACTGACTTGCTGTGTTTTTGGGGCCAAGGGGTTATTTGGATCAGGTTTCAAATGAATTAAAATGTCTCTATTGAATGGTGGCTCTCCATCAGCATTTTCAAAGACTACAGCAACTTCATTGACAGTAGGATTGTTATAGCGTCTCGGGTCTTGGTCTCTGTTTTGTTTAATGGCCATGATAATATTTGGCATTACAGTGCCATGTTCTACTGCCTTCTGTTCTTCTTCTAATTCAACGTGACGTAGCATTTTGTAGGCCGAAACAAAGGGATTAATATTATCCAATTGAAGGGCAATGATACTCATTAAAGTTGGATGACATTTAACATTTTCTGGAGACTGTAGCCGTTGGTCAGTAGCGCTTAGAGTATCTAAAATGTATAATTGTGCATATGCTGGAGTTTGATCTTGAGCAGGATGGAGTGTTCCAGTGCGATGATAAATTTGCCCATGAATACGGAAGCAATATGGGCCATGTCCAGGAGGTAGAGAAACATGGGCACCCATGGAGGCAAAAGCAAAAGAACTATTAATGCTCCTTATATTCTCCATCAAATTTTGACTGTACTCACTCTCTCCTTTCAGCAGGCGTTGGAACACGTGCGGGTATTGAGGTAATGGTACCTTTACTTTTCCCTTGTGGCAACAAAGAGTAAACTGTTGATCTGATGGTCGTTCAGCAGTAAAATGTCGAGCCTCACAATGTTCGATATGAAGTAAAAAGGTATGATAAAATGAGCGCTAGGGACAGAAACAGGCACTGGGCTCTTATCGAATATTACCTTTCAAATTTATTGTGAACAGTAGATGTTATAGGTCTCCTCGCAACTAGAAAAGGTGAGTGACATATTAATATAACCCCTTGCTTCGGCTAATTTGCACAATGTGGCGCAACAATTTCTTGGTTTTTCTGAGCCTCACAATGTTCACATATTACATTCATGAAACCACAGAAATGTTCTGGAATAACAAAATCCTGATCAATAAATCCCATTTGATGTAGGAGAGGTGAAGATAATAAAAGTAGAAGTTTATTATGTAATCCTACATAGATGAGACGTGGAAGGGATGTAGATTCCAAACATTCAATAAATGAAGAAGTGGAATATATATTCCGTTCTGCCTCTTGCAATATAGAAGTGGAAGAAGAAGTTTGGCGTTCTTCACGACGTAATGTAGCCAAATGGGTCAAGCGGACTTGTCTAGACGTAGGAGATTCTGTATCTTGACGCATCTGTCTTTTCCTTTTAAGCCTCAAAATTTTACACTGTTTGCTGTATGGCGTCTCCTCAGCACAGTGTTTTCGTTTTGATGTGGCCTTGCGATGCGGTAAAGGCTGTTCAGTTGTAGTTAAGATAGTAGAAGAAGAGGTGGCAGCAGTATGAGGATCAGACGAAGAGGTGGCAGCAGTATGATGATCAGACGAAGAGGTGGCAGCAGTCTGAGCATCAGACAAAGAGGTGGCAGCAGTATGAGGATCAGACGAAGAGGTGGCAGCAGTCTGAGGATCAGACGGATCTCCAACAGGCATGAACTTTTTCTGTTTGCGTGGTTGAGGCAGAGGCATTGATTTTTTGCCTAATCGTTCTGTCCTTCCTTCTAAAGAATTTATTGAAACCGGTGTTTTCAAAGCAGCCTTTTCCTTGTCCAAGGGAAGTCGTCTTTCTTCAGAACTCTCCTCCACACCCTTCTTGCGCATACGCACAGACACCTTGCGAACCTTTCCTTTTTTGATTTCCATAGAGGTAATGGGAGGTGTTAAAGGCAGTTCACTTGGTAAAATGTCAGTACACGAAGAGGCTGGAGTAGCATCTGTGTCAGACGGTTCTTCCGTGACTGGAATTTTTGTTTGTTTGCATGTGGAACGCGCAGTCATGGCTCTTGTTTCCATTCGTTGACTTGTTTTTTCAGAAGACACTTGCGAAATACGTGTATGTAAAGGAGTCTTCGCAGCATCCAACCGAAAACGTCTCAGTGGAGAAGAGAGTTTAGCAAACCGTTTGAGTTTAGCAGCCTTAACCTTATCTAACCGAATACATCTCTCTGCAGAAGTCTCATTTGCAATACATTTGGCGTAAGCAGCCTTAACACGATCTAAGCGAATACGTCTCATTTCTAAGGTCTCTTCAGCAAGGCGTTTTGCCTTAGCAGCCTTTTCACTATCTAAGCGAAGACGCCTCTCTTCTGAAGTCTCCTTTACAGTACGTTTTGCCTTAGCAGCCTTACGCAGATCTAAACGAACACGTTTCTCTTCCAAACTCTCCTCTGCAATGCGTTTAGCTTTAGCAGCCTTATCACGATCTAACCGAAGACGTCTCTCTTCCAAAGTCTCGTCTGCACGCTTCTTCTTAGGTGTAGATGCAGCCTCCTTGGCAAGAGCGATATTTTGTGTTGGAGAGCTCATCTTAGTAAGAATAAGCAGTGTTTGAAATCCAAAAAGAGCTAGAGTGTGTTAGTTAAGGAAACAATAATAACTGTGTAAAAAGACAAAAACAATAAAACTACAGTGTGTATTTCAAAAACCTGTTATAATGAAATGATAGACTTCTTTAAAGTATGAAAGAAAGATTTAATGATGTTTACTGTATGGAGTAGTGAATGGAAATGAGTGTGTTAAAAGTCCTTAAAAACTGCCTTGAAGGCAAAACAAATGGATGTAAGGGGCCTTTGCGATGCGCGTTATCAAAGCAAATTTTCAACATTGTAAGAAAACCGTTAAAAGAACCGAGATGACGTCAATTTCTGCATAACCACAAGCAAGGTTGTTGTAGCATAAGGTGTTGAAAAATGGCAGAGGTAGGGTTAATTTGTACCTAAAACTTAAGGTTTAGGGATTATAGCAGAAGTAGTGGTTTTTATTTTTCGTGCTTTAGTTGGGGAAACAGCGGCATTAACGTCAAGTATGAAATAGCAGAATGTGACTAAGCAGGGTGAAAAAAGAAATAAGGCAACTTGCGTAGTAGATGTTGAAACAGGCAGGCAAATGTAAAAAGCAACGTAAATCCGGGGATGTATATAACGTTACGCAACTGCAGCCCTAGTGACGGGTATAGGGAAGTTCCATAAAAAATTTAAATATTAGCAGATGTTATGGAAGTATGTAAATGTGCATATACAATGCACGTGTGAAAGTGGACCCAGTCAGTAATAGAGTGTAAAATATTTGGTATGTAAAAGTAGTTAATGTCCTACTGGGATGACAGGGACTTTGACATGAGCGTTAATTTCAAATAGCATCATAAACGTAGAAAAAACTGCATTTGCCGCATGTGGCGCATAGCCACAGCATAACTGCAGGACTTGCGGGCTGTTGCATTAATCCTCATAGTCATTATAATCGCCATAGTAGTCAGTATACAGTTATTTGGAGCAGGTGCAGCAATTGGGGTTTAGCAGTTGTGGCAGGTACTGTAGGGAAAAAAAACGGAGGGTGAGCGCGCTTTTTTTCATGGTGGGACCTGCTGCAAGTTCCCCTATACTTACTATGGGGATTAGCGAAACGACACCAGAAGTGCAGGAGTTATGCGATGGCAATGCAGCAAACAGAGCTGATGCTATTCTGTCAGCACATCTGGCGCGATTTCAAATAGCCGCTGATGTGAACTGGGCAGGTAGCATTACCACCAAACTGTTAAATATAAGACAGGTAGTAGTGCTACAGAGTCATTACAAAGAAAAATATTACAAATTGAGATATAATGATTTAACGTACTGGTAACAGTGTGAAGACTGACTCCTAACTCCACAAAAATTATCAAACAGCCTGTAAGGGGTTAATGTAGCACTGGCACACATACAAAATACTGAACAATCAATAAAAATAAGAATAGTATTAAAGTATTTAGTACTAAAATGGCAGTATTAGACCACATAGTAACATCGGCAGTGAATAGGCAAGAAAATAGAAGGGGTTAATGTACCACTTACGTCCTATAAAACAGTGTGGATGAAAAATTAAATAAGAAATGGTATAGAAGATGTTAATTATAAAAAGTCATGAGTACAGCACATAGTGACACATTTAGTGAATAGCAAACAGAAAGTAGGGGGTTAATGTAGCAGTTTGAACCCTATCAAACAATAGTGTGGGAAAACAAAATGGCAAATGGCATAGAAGTGGTTAATGTTGAAATAGCCTTAGTAGAGCACATAATGAGATAGCAAATGGGGCAGAAATAGAATGGAAGGGGTTAATGTAGAAATCGCCTTAGGGCCCTTTCACATCAGCTCTTTTGATCAAATTGCAGTCGATGGTGTGAAAAAAACGCATCTGCTGCGATAGCCACATTACCATTGCACTTGCGGCGCGGTTGCGGTATACCCCATAGAAACGATAGGGAAACTTGCGGCAGGTGCGGTTTTGCACTTGCGGCAAGTGTTTGCGGAAAAAAAACCGCACTTGCCGCACCTGCCGCAAGTCCCCCTATAGTTTCTATGAGGATTACCGCAACCGCACCGAAAATGCAACGTTTAAGCGGCAATCGCGCCAGATGCGGTTTTTTCACCGCATCTGGCGGGAAGTGCAAAAAACGCTGATGTACTGCAGATAGTTACACAGTTATTGAATAGCAAACAGAATAGAAGAGGTTAATGTATGAGTTTAAACCCTATAAAGTAGTTACAATGGAAACTAAAATACAAAAGGCATAGAAGAGGTTAATGTAAAAATGGCCTTAGTACTGCACATAGTGAGATAGGAAGTGCAGCAGTAATAGAATAGAAGGGGTTAATGTAGAAATGGCCTTAGTACAGCAGATATTGAGATAGCAAGTGGAGGACAAAGAGAATAGAAGGGGTTAATAAAGTATGAAAAGAAGAGGGCACTATGGTGAAATGTAGCTGATATTAAATTAGTATAAAGAAGCGGTTAATATAAGCATAGGCATTAGGAACATATACTCTGATGTGAGATTGTACTGTGAAAACAGCTTTGTAACGTTTACATAGTTCACAAATTCAAATTTCGCGCTCTAACATGGCGGACGCGAAATGTTCATTCATAAAAAACTGGCAGACGGCAGCCGCAATGTGATTGGGCAGGGAAACGTCAGAGACATGGCGCCGTGAATCCGGTTGGTCGGTGCTACTGTGTGAAGATGCCGCGATCCAATCACAACTCAGCGGGGTGGAGCTACAGACTTCCAACCTCCCGAACGGCGTGGCCGAAAATCGCAGCAGGCGCTCGGCAAGGAAAGTGACGATTCCCTCGCTGTGCGCCGACCAATGGGAATCAAAGCGCCATGTACAACAACCAATCACCATCGCGCCTCATTTCTCAATGTATGTCTATGGGAAGTCGCCCTCCAATCACAATCACGGTGCGAATTTTTAAAAAGTAAAAGTTAAAAAGCTGTTTTCACAGTGCAATCTCACATCACAGTATATGTTCCTAATGCCTAGGCTTATATTAACCCCTTCTTTATACTAATTTAATATCAGCTACATTTCACCATAGTGCCCTCTTTTTTTCATACTTTATTAACCCCTTATATTCTATTACTGTTCCACTTGCTATCTCAGTAAGTGCAGTACTAACGCCATTTTCACATTAACCCCTTATATTCTATTTGTCCTCCACTTGCTATCTCACTATCTTCTGTACTAAGGCCATTTCTACATTAACCTCTTATATGGCTTTTGTATTTTAGTGTCCCCCATGACTATTTTATAGGGTTTAAACTGCAACATTAACCCCTTACATTCTGTTTGCTATTCAATAACTGTGTCACTATGTCCTGTACATCAGTGTTTATAGACGTTTGTGGCAAATATGGTGAAAAAAACGGCATCTGCCGCGATTGCCGCATAACCCTTGGAATTGCAACGCAGTTGCTTTAATCCCCATAGAAACTATAGGGGGACTTTTGGGAGGTACGGAAAGTGCGTTATTTTTCGCAGCCACACGTGGAGCAAGTGCAAAACCGCACCTGCTGCAAGTCCCCCTATAGTTGATATGTGGATTACCGCAACCGCACCGCAAGTACAAGGGTTATGCGTCAATTGCGGCAGATGCGGTTTGTTCACCGCATTTGTCGCAAACTTCTAAAAACGCAAATGTACAGCACATAGTGACACAGTTATTGAATAGCAAACAGAATGGAAGGGGTTAATGTAGCAGTTTAAACCATATAAAATAGTCATGGTGGAAACTAAAATACAAAAGCCATAGAAGAGGTTAATGTAGAAATGACCTTAGTACAGAAGATAGTGAGATATGAAGTGGAGGACAATTAAAATATAAGGGGTTAATGTGAAAATGGCCTTAGTACTGCACTTACTGAGATAGCAAGTGGAGCAGTATTAGAATAGAAGGGGTTAATGTGAAAATGGCCTTAGTAGTGCACTTACTGAGATAGCAAGTGGAGCAGTATTAGAATAGAAGGGGTTAATACATTATGAAAAAAAGAGGGCACAATGGTGAAATGTAGCTGATATTAAAATAGTATAAAGAAGGGGTTAATATAAGCCTAGGGATTAGGAATATATACTCTGATGTGAGATTGTACTGTGAAAACAGCTTTTTAACTTTTACATTGTTCACAAAATCAAACTTCGCGCTCTAAGATGGCGGAGGGGAAAAGTTCATTCATAAAAAGCCGGCAGACGCCAGCCGCAATGTGATTGGGCAGCGGAAACTTCATAAACATGGCGCCGTAAATCCGGTTGGTCGGCGCTACTGTGTGAAGATGCCGCTGTCCAATCACAACTGAGCGGGGCGGAGCTACAGACTTCCAGGGTCCCGAACGGCGTGTCCGGAAATCGCACCAGGCGCTCGGCAAGGAAAATGGCGATTTCCCCGCTGTGCGGCGACCAATGGGAATCAAAGCGCCAAGTGAAAGAACCAATCACAATCGCGCCTCATTTCTCAATGGATGTCTATGGGAAAACGCCCTCCAATGAGAATCGCGGCGCCATTTTTGAAAATACACAGCGGCCAATGATAATCGTCCCTCAATCCTCAATGCAACTCTATGCGAAGAGGGGCTGAGAATGCGATTGTTCGGCGGGCACCGTGAAGACCGGCAATTTGTATCGGCGGCGCCTGCATGCGTGTTCGGGCACAGCGGTCTCATAGACCGCGGAGGCCACTAGAAGCGCCAAAGTTTGCGCTTGTAGCGCAAAAGTCGGCGCTTGCAGCGGCGAAGTGTCCGAACTGTGGCGCAGGCTCCATGCAGCGCCGGTTGGCGCTGCATGGGGCAAAATAGTAAAAGTGGTGAAAATAAAAGATAGAAAAAGAGGGGAAAATAAAAGTCAGCATCAGGAATATAGCTTCTGATGTGAAAAGGTAGTTTTGCCAAAGGATATCTTAGCTGATCAATCGCAGATCCCGATCCGGCGCTTGCTTCCCGACGTCCCACACGAAGGATGGATATCTCGGCTGAAATGTAGTCCAACAGATGGTCCAGCGGTAGCTTCTCGTTCTCTCAGAAAGACCCTCACGAAGGATGGATATCTCGGCAGAAATATAATCCAACAGATAGTCCAGCGGTAGGTTCTCGTTCTCCCACAAAGAGGATTCAAAGAGGTTGAAGATTCAAATTTCGCGCTATAAATAAGCGGCCTTATCTCATTGGTGGGCGGCAACATCAGAAAGATGGCGCCATGAATGTGATTGGTCGCTGTGTATTTTCAAAAATCGCGGCTTGATTGTGATTGGAGGACGCCTTCCGATACATAGAGAAATGAAGATATTTTATGGCCGGGACCCTGGTTCTATTTTCGGGCAGACGACTCGGCTCTGAGGCATCGTTCGACGGGGCCGGAAACTCGCAATCAGCGCTTCGCAGCAATAGCTAGCGTATCACCAACGACTCGCAATGATTGCGAATCGTTGGTAAGGCGCTAGTAATGTCCGCGAACCGCTGAATGCGAGTTTCCGGCCACGTCGAACGACGCCTCAGAGGCGAGTCGCCTGGGCGAAAATAGAACCAGGGGCCCGGCCATAAAATCGCCAACACACCGCTAATGTATCTCTATGGCATTTTTAAACATGGCGTCGCGATTCTGATTGGACGGTGCCTTCCCATAGAGAAACATGGAGAAATGAGGCACTATTGTGCTTGGTCTGCGTCAGCACACAGCGACCAATCAGAACAGCTCCTCGCTTCCGATAGACATACATTAGCGGCGTGTGGGCGATTTTAGGTCCGGAAAATAGAACCATGAGGCCGGCCTTAAAATCGCCGAGACACCGCTAATGTATGTCTATGGGATTTTTAAAAATGGCGCTGCGATTCTGATTGGTCGCTGTCTGCTAACGCCGACCAATCAGATATCGCCCTCACTTCCCATAGACATACATTATCGGCGTGTCCGCGATGTTAGGTCCGGAAAATAGAACCATGAGACCGGGCTTAAAATCGCCGACAGACCGCTAATGTATGTCTATGGGATTTTTAAAAATGGCGCCGCGATTCTGATTGGTCACTGTCTGCTAACGCCGACCAATCAGATATCGCCCTCACTTCCCATAGACATACATTAGCGGCGTGTCCGCGATGTTAGGTCCGGAAAATAGAACCATGAGACCGGGCTTAAAATCGCCGACACACCGCTAATGTATGTCTATGGGATTTTTAAAAATGGCGCCGCGATTCTGATTGGTCACTGTCTGCTAACGCCGACCAATCAGATATCGCCCTCACTTCCCATAGACATACATTAGCGGCGTGTCCGCGATGTTAGGTCCGGAAAATAGAACCATGAGGCCGGGCTTAAAATCGCCGAGACACCGCTAATGTATGTCTATGGGATTTTTAAAAATGGCGCCGCGATTCTGATTGGTCGCTGTCTGCTAACGCCAACCAATCAGATATCGCCCTCACTTCCCATAGACATACATTAGCGGCGTGTCCGCGATGTTAGGTCCGGAAAATAGAACCATGAGACCGGGCTTAAAATCGCCGACACACCACTAATGTATGTCTATGGGATTTTTAAAAATGGCGCCGCGATTCTGATTGGTCACTGTCTGCTAACGCCGACCAATCAGATATCGCCCTCACTTCCCATAGACATACATTAGCGGCGTGTCCGCGATGTTAGGTCTGGAAAATAGAACCATGAGGCCGGGCTTAAAATCGCCGAGACACCGCTAATGTATGTCTATGGGATTTTTAAAAATGGCGCCGCGATTCTGATTGGTCGCTGTCTGCTAACGCCGACCAATCAGATATCGCCCTCACTTCCCATAGACATACATTAGCGGCGTGTCCGCGATGTTAGGTCCGGAAAATAGAACCATGAGACCGGGCTTAAAATCGCCGACACACCTCTAATGTATGTCTATGGGATTTTTAAAAATGGCGCCGCGAGTCTGATTGGTCACTGTCTGCTAACGCCGACCAATCAGATATCACCCTCACTTCCCATAGACATACATTAGCGGCGTGTCCGCGATGTTAGGTCCGGAAAATAGAACCATGAGGCCGGCCTTAAAATCGCCGACACACCGCTAATGTATGTCTATGGGATTTTTAAAAATGGCCCCGCGATTCTGATTGGTCGCTGTCTGCTAACGCCGACCAATCAGATATCGCCCTCACTTCCCATAGACATACATTAGCGGCGTGTCCGCGATGTTAGGTCCGGAAAATAGAACCATGAGACCGGGCTTAAAATCGCCGACACACCGCTAATGTATGTCTATGGGATTTTTAAAAATGGCGCCGCGATTCTGATTGGTCGCTGTCTGCTAACGCCGACCAATCAGATATCGCCCTCACTTCCCATAGACATACATTAGCGGCGTGTCCGCGATGTTAGGTCCGGAAAATAGAACCATGAGGGCGGCCTTAAAATCGCCGACACACCGCTAATGTATGTCTATGGGATATTGAGGCAATGTTCTGATTGGCTGACGGCAGTAGACAGCGACCAATCAGAAGAGCGCGTCACATCTCATAGAGATAGAATGGAGGATTTTTCGTCCATTCTATCGCAATGAGAAGTGAAGAGGACGTCGGAGCCGGAGGATGGCGGAAAAAAGACAGAAGACCCCCGGGGCCGGAGGAAGAGCCGGAGATGGCGGAAAGAAGAGAGAAGACCCCCGGGGCCGGACGAAGAAGACGCCTGGCCGGACGGAGGAGTTGTGGATCGGACGATCAGATGAATAAGAAGACATGTAAGAGATCGCCGGCGTCGTTAGAGAAGGGTGCGGCGGGGCTTAGGGGTTAGTGGCTTAGGTGCGGCGGGGCTTAGGAGGTAGGGGCTTAGGTGCGGCGGGGCTTAGGGGGTAGGGGCTTAGGTGCGGCGGGGCTTAGGGGGTAGGGGCTTAGGTGCGGCGGGGCTTAGGGGGTAGGGGCTTAGGTGTGTCGGGGCTTAGGGGGTAGGGGTTTAGGTGCGGCGGGGTAGTGGCTTAGGTGCGGCAGGGGGTAGGGGCTTAGGTGCGGCTTAGGGGGTATGCGGCGGGGCTTAGGGGGTAGGGGCTTAGGTGCGCAGGGGGTAGGGGCTTAGGTGTGGCTTCGGGGGTAGGGGCTTAGGTGCGGCGGGGTAGTGGCTTAGGTGCGGCAGGGGGTAGGGGCTTAGGTGCGGCTTAGGGGGTATGCGGCGGGGCTTAGGGGGTAGGGGCTTAGGTGCAGCGGGGCAGTGGCTTAGGGGGTAGGGGCTTAGGTGCGGCAGGGGGTAGGGGCTTAGGCAGTGGCTTAGGGGGTAGAGGCTTAGGTACGTCGGGGCTTAGGGGGTAGGGGCTTAGGTGCGGCGGGGCTTAGGGGGTAGGGGCTTAGGTGCGGCGGGGCTTAGGGGGTAGGGGCTTAGGTGCGGCGGGGTAGTGGCTTAGGTGCGGCAGGGGGAAGGGGCTTAGGTGCGGCTTAGGGGGTATGCGGCGGGGCTTAGGGGGTAGGGGCTTAGGTGCGCAGGGGGTAGGGGCTTAGGTGCGGCTTCGGGGGTAGGGGCTTAGGTGCGGCGGGGTAGTGGCTTAGGTGCGGCAGGGGGTAGGGGCTTAGGTGCGGCTTAGGGGGTATGCGGCGGGGCTTAGGGGTAGGGGCTTAGGTGCGGCGGGGCAGTGGCTTAGGGGGTAGGGGCTTAGGTGCGGCAGGGGGTAGGGGCTTAGGCAGTGGCTTAGGGGGTAGGGGCTTAGGTGCGGCAGGGGGTAGGGGCTTAGGTGCGGCTTCGGGGGTAGGGGCTTAGGTGCGGCGGGTAGTGGCTTAGGTGCGGCAGGGGGTAGGGGCTTAGGTGCGGCTTAGGGGGTATGCGGCGGGGCTTAGGGGGTAGGGGCTTAGGTGCGGCAGGGGGTAGGGGCTTAGGTGCGGCTTCGGGGGTAGGGGCTTAGGTGCGGCGGGGTAGTGGCTTAGGTGTGGCAGGGGGTAGGGGCTTAGGTGCGGCTTAGGGGGTATACGGCGGGGCTTAGGGGGTAGGGGCTTAGGTGCGGCGGGGCAGTGGCTTAGGGGGTAGGGGCTTAGGTGCGGCAGGGGGTAGGGGCTTAGGCAGTGGCTTAGGGGGTAGGGGCTTAGGTGCGGCGGGGTAGTGGGTTAGGTGCGGCAGGGGGTAGGGGCTTAGGTGCGGCTTCGGGGGTAGGGGCTTAGGTGCGGTGGGGTAGTGGCTTAGGTGCGGCAGGGGGTAGGGGCTTAGGGGGTATGCGGCGGGGCTTAGGGGGTAGGGGCTTAGGTGCGGCGGGGCAGTGGCTTAGGGGGTAGGGGCTTAGGTGCGGCAGGGGGTAGGGGCTTAGGCAGTGGCTTAGGGGGTAGGGGCTTAGGTGCGGCGGGGTAGTGGATTAGGTGCGGCAGGGGGTAGGGGCTTAGGTGCGGCTTCGGGGGTAGGGGCTTAGGTGCGGCGGGGTAGTGGCTTAAGTGCGGCAGGGGGTAGGGGCTTAGGTGCGGCTTAGGGGGTATGCGGCGGGGCTTAGGGGGTAGGGGCTTAGGTGCGGCGGGGCAGTGGCTTAGGGGGTAGGGGCTTAGGTGCGGCAGGGGGTAGGGGCTTAGGCAGTGGCTTAGGGGGTAGGGGCTTAGGTGCGGCGGGGTAGTTGCTTAGGGGGTAGGGGCTTAGCTGCGGCAGGGGGTAGGGGCTTAGGTGTGGCTTAGGGGGTATGCGGCGGGGCTTAGGGGTAGGGGCTTAGGTGCGGCGGGGCAGTGGCTTAGGGGGTAGGGGCATAGGTGCGGCAGGGGTAGGGGCTTAGGCAGTGGCTTAGGGGGTAGGGGCTTAGGTGCGGCGGGGTAGTGGGTTAGGTGCGGCAGGGGGTAGGGGCTTAGGTGCGGCTTCGGGGGTAGGGGCTTAGGTGCGGCGGGGTAGTGGGTTAGGTGCGGCAGGGGGTAGGGGCTTAGGTGCGGCTTAGGGGGTATGCGGCGGGGCTTAGGGGGTAGGGGCTTAGGTGCGGCGGGGCAGTGGCTTACGGGGTAGTGGCTTAGGTGCGGCAGGGGGTAGGGGCTTAGGTGCGGCTTAGGGGGTATGCGGCGGGACATAGGGGGTAGGGGCTTAGGTGCGGCGGGGCAGTGGCTTAGGGGGTAGGGGCTTAGGTGCGGCAGGGGGTAGGGGCTTAAGCAGTGGCTTAGGGGGTAGGGGCTTAGGTGCGGCGGGGTAGTGGCTTAGGTGCGGCAGGGGGTAGGGACTTAGGTGCGGCGAGGTAGTGGCTTAGGTGCGGCAGGGGGTAGGGGCTTAGCTGCGGCTTCGGGGGTAGGGGCTTAGGTGCGGCAGGGGGTAGGGGCTTAGGTGCGGGTTAGGGGTATGCGGCGGGGCTTAGGGGGTAGGGGCTTAGGTGCGGCGGGGCTTATGAGGTAGGGGCTTAGGTGCGGCGGGGCTTATGAGGTAGGGGCTTAGTTGCGGCGGGGCTTAGGGTGTAGGGGCTTAGGTGCGGCGGACTTAGGGGGTAGGGGCGGCGCACTGAGGCGGTGGCTAAGAGCATGACTTAGGGGGTAGGGGCGGCGCACTGAGGGGGTGGCTAAGAGCATGACTTAGGGGGTAGGGGCGGCGCAGTGAGGGGGTGGCTAAGAGCATGGGGCTGTAGTATACAGCGCTATGGTATACTACAGTCCCATGGCCATACGCCTGTCCGAGTCGTTGGTGGTTAGGGGCGGACAGGCGTATGGGCATGGGACTGTAGTATACCATAGCGGTGTACACTACAGCGCTATGCGAGTCCCTGCTGGCTGTGGCTTTGTTAGTGACTCGCAATGCCCGCTTCGCGGGCATTGCTTCGCAAGTCTGCAACGACTCGCAATGCCCGCGGCCACAAACAGAGTCCAGGAGAAGCACCCAGGACTCGCTAACAAAGCCACCGGAAGTCGCGCCGCTCCGACGGAAGTCAGCTATGGCAATTATATAATAGATGGGCTATTAATAAGTATGTGAATTGTCTGGTGTAAATCCATAAGTCTGCAGTTATTCTATGTGTCACTCTATGAGACTGCAGACTTGTGAATCCTTACACCACTTGAACTGTAAGCTATGTGGATTCCCCGGTGACAGCCGATAACTGCGGTCACATGGCTGCTAGTAAGCGATAGGCATTCTCCTGCCCACATTCCGACTGGAAGCACATGGCCCCCCTCCATGCAAGTCTATTTACCGAAGCCGCACCAATCTAGTCGGAATCTGCCCAGGACATTGTTTATAAATGACAAATCATGGTGGAGAGAAAAATGAAGCCTGCAGGTCTTCAGGTAGACCAAAAAACAAACTCAGTCACTCGATAAATAAACTAATATCAATTTTGCGAGACAAAGATATGTATAATACACATTTTAGATCTCTTAATATGTAATTACTTACTTGAATACTTTTTAAAGCAGCCACACCCATTTGAAGAAAGATTCCATATAATACAGGCATTGGTATATACTAGAAGAAGGAGGAAGTTGTAATGATCAGATACAGGACAGAGATTTAAAACAATTTACAATTTGATCAAACTATTCAAATGTAAAAAGCAAGCTTAGAGCAAGGCCAAGCATGTGGTTTGTGTATGTGCGATTCCTCAGTACTGGGTATCAATCACCAAACCTAAAGTTTTAGATCAGTGACGGCCACCACTGAAGACCCATTAGGGATGTGACTGCACCCAAGCAATTACATTGGAGACACATTGGTTGTGTACATCACTCAACAACCAAAATGTTACCTCTTAATTTCTGCAGGAGAATAAAATTGCTTCAACATATTTCTCTATGAGGTGCACATCTTCATTAAGTTCTTAAATATTACAGTTTGAGGTTATTGTTTTTTTTTGTGTTTTCCCCACATCTTCATTTGCAACTTCTGGCGGTTTTGACAATAAGGATAAAGTGATTCAGTATAGCATTGCAGCTTCTGTTATTAATGGAAGTCACGACGCAGAAGAGAACATCGCCTTTAAAAGTGATGAACTATTATTTTATACAATCATTTTATGTATCCCAATGCTCTTGAAAATACATGTTCTATCCTGCTTTCTCTTGTCATGTCTTTTCTAATATATAAAAGCCGAAGGCCACTTCCGGATAACCCGAAGGGTACTTCCGTGATGGCCTCCGGACCCATGGTGCTGACGTCACCAGTGTGGGGTCCCCCGGCTACAGGGAGCGGCGGAGGAACGTTCCGCTCTCGGAAGTTCCGTCCGCCCTCCAGCCTCTCCCCTCCACCCACTACCGTACCTAGCGGGGGGGCAGGGGGGCCGAGCGCCCCGTGCCCCCCGGCATGAGGGGCCCATTGCCCCCACCCCCTGGGGGGCCCCCTGCTGCCAGCTGCGCGCCCGGAGAGGAGGGAGGACGAGACTTCATGTCCGGCAGCTCTGCCCGCCCCTCCTCTCCTCCTACATCAGACGCACCCCGGCCTCGGTGAGTCTGCACCCCCCCCCCGACCCTCACATCTGTCTCCCAGCACCCCCCCCCTGTTCCTCACATGGGGGTCCTGGGTGCTGATCTTGCCCTAGGGCCGGAGCACCCCAGCTACCCCTCTCCCCTCCAGCATCCGCTCTCCCCTCCAGCCTCCACTCTCCCCTCCAGCCTCCGCTCTCCTCTCCAGCCTCCGCTCTCCCCTCCAGCCTCCGCTCTCTTCTCCAGCCTCCGCTCTCTTCTCCAGCCTCCGCCCTCCAGCCTCCGCTCTCCCCTCCACCCTCCACCCTCCAGCCTCCGCTCTCCCCTCCAGCCTCCGCCCTCCAGCCTCCGCTCCCCCCTCCAGCCTCTGCCCTCCAGCCTCCGCCCTCCAGCCTCCGCTCTCCTCTCTTGCCTCTGCTCTCCCTAGCCTCCGCTCTCCCCTCCAGCCTCTGCCCTCCAGCCTCTGCTCTCCCCTCCTGCCTCCGCCCTCCAGCCTCTGCTCTCCCCTCCAGCCTCCGCTCTCCCCTCCAGCCTCCTCTCTCCCCTCCACCCTCCGCCCTCCAGCCTCCGCTCCCTCCACCTCCAGCCTCCCCCTCCGCTCTCCCCTCCACTCTCCCTCACTCCGCTCTCCCCTCCAGCCTCTCCCCTCCAGCCTCCGCTCCCTCACTCCGCCTCCCGCTCGCCTCCCCTCCAGCCTCCGCCCTCCAGCCTCCGCCTCACTCTCGCCTCCCCTCCAGCCTCCGCTCTCCCCTCCAGCCTCGTCCCTCCAGCCTCCGCCTCCCCCTCCAGCCTCCACCTCCGCCTCCGCCTCCCCTCCAGCTCTCCCCTCCAGCTCCCTCCGCTCCCCCTCCAGCCTCCGCTCTCCCTCAGCTCTCACCCTCTCCACCTCGCCCTCCCCTCCGCTCTCCCCTCCAGCCTCCGCCCCCAGCCTCCATCCTCCAGCCTCCCTCCGCCTCCCTCCAGCCTCCGCTCTCCCCTCCAGCCTCCTCCCCTCCAGCCCTCCCCTCTGCCCTCCAGCCTCCGCTCTCCCTCCAGCCTCCCCTCCAGCCTCCGCTTCTCCCCTCCACCTCGCTCCCCTCCAGCCTCCCTCCCTCCCCCGCTCTCCCCTCCAGCCTCCGCTCTCCTCTCCAGCCTCTGCTCTCCCCTCCAGCCTCCCTCCCTCCAGCCTCCGCTCTCCCTCCAGCCTCCGCCTCAGCCTCCGCTCTCTCCGCCTCCAGCCTCCGCTCTCCCTCCAGCCTCCCCTCTCACCTCCAGCTCCACTCCAGCTCTCCCCTCTCCAGCCCTCCTTGCTCTCCTCCAGCCTCGCTCTCCCTCCAGCCCCTCCCTCCAGCCTCCGCTCCCCTCCGCCTCCTCCCCTCCGCCTTCCTCATCCGCCTCCCCTCCAGCCTCAGCCTCCCGCTCTCCCTCCAGCCTCCCTCCCCTCCAGCCTCCGCTCCCTCCGCCTCCGCCTCCGCCCTCCAGCCTTCCCCTCCACCTCCAGCCTCGCTCTCCTCTCCAGCCTCCGCTCTCCCCTCAGCCTCCACCTCCAGCCTCCTCTCTCCCCTCCAGCCTCCCGCTCCTGCCTCCGCCTCCTCTCCAGCCTCCGCCTCCAGCCTCGCTCTCCCTCCAGCCTCCACCTCCAGCTCCGCTCTCCCTCCAGCCTCCGCTTCCCCCTCCAGCCTCCGCCTCCACCTCCAGCTCTCCCTCCAGCCTCTGCTCCCCTCCAGCCTCCGCCTCCTCCCTCCAGCCTCCGCTCTCCCCTCAGCCTCCCTCTCCCCTCCAGCTCTCCCGCCAGCCTCCGCTCCCCTCCAGCCTTCTTCTCCCCTCCAGCCTCCGCTCTCCTCCAGCCTCTCGCCTCCAGCCCCTCTCCCCCTCCAGCCTCGCTCTCACCCCTCCAGCCTCGCTTCCCCTCCAGCCTCCCTCCCCTCCAGCCTCCGCTCTCCCCTCCAGCTCCCTCCAGCCTCCCCTCCAGCCTCCGCCCCCTCCTCTCCAGCCTCCCCCAGCCTTCCTCCAGCCTCCGCTCTCCCCTCCAGCCTCCGCCTCTCCCTCCAGCCTCCGCTTCCCCTCCAGCCTCGCTCCTCACCCTCCTAAGCCTCGCCCCTCCAGCCTCCCTTCCCCTCCAGCCTCCGCTCTCCCCTCCAGCCTCCGCCTCCCTCCTCCAGCCTCCGCTCTCCCCTCCAGCCTCCGCTCTCACCACCCTCTCCCCTCCAGCCTCCAGCCTCCCTTCCCCAGCCTCTGCTCTCCCTCCAGCCTCCGCTTCCCCTCCAGCCTCTCCCCTCCAGCCTCTCGCTCTCCCCAGCTCCACCTCCTCGCTCCCCCGCCTCCCTCTCCCCTCCAGCCTCCGCCCTCCAGCCTCGCCTCTCTCCACTCTCAGCCTCTCCCCTCCAGCCTCCGCCTCCCCCTCCCTCTCCCCCTCCAGCCTCCCTCTCTCCCTCCGCCTCCATCCCCCCTCAGCCTCCGCTCTCCCCTCCAGCCTCCGCCTCCGCTCGCCCTCCAGCCTCTCCCTCTCCAGCCTCCACCTCCTCCAGCCTCCACCTTCTCCCTCTCACCTCCTAGCTTCCCCTCCAGCCTCGCTCCCTCAGCCTCCGCTCTCTCCCTCCAGCCTCCGCTCTCCCTCCAGCCTCGCTCCCCTCCAGCCTCGCTCTCTCCCTCCAGCTCTCTCCCCATCCAGCCTCCGCTCTCCAGCCTCCTCCCTCCAGCCTCCCTCTCCCCTCCACCCTCTCCCCACCTCCGCTCTCCTCCCCCCTCCGCCTCCTCCCCCCCAGCCTCCGCCTCTCCCCCTCCTCCACCTCCCTCTCCCCGCCTCCCTTCCCCTCCACCTCGCCCTCCAGCCTCCCTCTCCCCTCAGCCTCCGCTCCCCTCCTCTCCCCTCCAGCCTCCGTCTCCCTCCACCCGCCTCCCTCAGCCTCCCTCCACCTCCCCCTCCGCCTCCCGCTCCCCTCCAGCCTCCCTTCCCCCTCCTCCCCTCCGCTCCCTCTCCCTCCAGCCTCCGCCCTCCACCTCGCTTCCTCCCTCCCCCTCACCCTCCCCCCCCTCCCTCCGCTCTCCCCCTCCAGCCTCCCCCACTCCTCCCCTCCCTCCCCCTCCACCTCCTCCCTCCTCCCCCTCCACCTCTCTCCCTCCAGCCCCCCTCCCCCGCCCTCCACCTCCACCTCCTTCCCTCCAGCCTCCGCTCTCCCTCCAGCCTCCGCTCCCCTCCTCCGCCTCCCCTCTCCGCCTCCCCTCTCCCCTCCAGCCTCTCCCTCCCCTCCCTCCGCCTCCCCTCCACCTCCCCTCCTCCCTCACCAGCCCCCCCCTCCAGCCTCCTCTCCCTCCAGCCCTCGCTCCCCTCCAGCCTCCCCCCTAGCCTCCCTCCTCAGCCTCTCTCCCCTCTCTCCCGCCCCCGCCTCCCTCCCTCCGCCTCCCCTCCCCTCCGCTCCCCCTCCCCCCACCTCCCTCCCCCCTCCTCCCCCCCCTCCCCCCTCCCTCCCCCCGTCCCTCCCCCCCCCTCCCTCCCCCCCCTCCCCCTCCCCCCTCTCCCCCTCACCCCCCCTCCTCCCCACCCTCCCCTCCACCCTCCTCCTCCACCCCTCCCCTCCCCCCCCCCCTCCGCCACCCCCCACCCCCCTCCCCCCCCTCCCCTCCCTCCCCCCCCCCCCGCCCCCTCCACCCCTCCCCCCCCCCCTCCCCCCTCCCCCTCCCCCCTCCCTCCCCGCCCCCCCCCTCCCCCCCCCTCCCTCCCTCCCCCCCGCTCCCTCCCCTCTCCCCTCCCCCCCCCCCTCCCCCTCCCCCCCTCCCCCCCCTCCCCCCCCCCCCACCCATCCCTCCCCTCCCCCCCCCCCCCCCCCCTCCCCCCCCCCTCCCTCCTTCCCGCCCCCTCCCCCCCCTCCCCCTCCCCCCCCCCTCCCCCCCCCCCCCTCCCACCCCCCCCTCCCCTCTCCCTCCCCCCCCCCCTCCCCCCCCCCTCCCCCCCCCCTCCCTCCCCCCCCCCCCCCCCCCCCCCCCCCCCCTCCCCCCCCCCTCCCCTCCCTCCCCCCCCCCCCCCCTCCCTCCCCCCCCCCCTCCCCCCCCCCCCCCCTCTCCCCCCTCCCCCCCCCCCCACTACTCCTCCCCCCGCCCCCCTCCCACCCTCCTCCACCCCCTCCCCACCCACCCCCCCCCTCCCCCCCTCCCTCACCCCCCCCTCCCCCTCCCCCCCCCCCTCCCCCCTCCCGCCCCCTCCCCCCCCCCTCCCCTCCCCCCCCCCCCCCCTCCCCCCCCCCCCCCCCCCCCCCCTCCCCCCCCCCCCCCCCCTCCCCCTCCCCTCCCCCCCCCCCCCCCTCCCTCCCCCCCTCCCCCCCTCCCGCCCCCCCCCCCCCCTCTCCCCCCCCCCCTCCTCCCTCCCCCCTCCCCCCCCCCCTCCCTCCCCCCTCCCCCCCCCCCCACCCCCCCTCCCCCCCATTCCCCCCCCCCCCCCCCCCCCCCCCCCTCCCCCTCCCCTCACCTCCCTCCCCCTCCCCCACCCCCCCCTCCCCCCCCTCACCCCCCCCTCCCCCCCTCCCCCCCTCCCCCCCCCCCTCCCCCCCCACCCCCCCCCCCCTCCCTCCCCCCCCCCCCCCCCCCCCCCCCCCCCTCCCCCCCTCCCCCCCCCCCCCCCCCCCTTCCCCCTCCCCCCCCCCCCCATCCCCCCCTCCCCCCCCCTCCCCCCCCCCCCCCCCCCTCCCCCCCCCTCCCCTCCCCCCCCCCCCCCCCCCTCCCCCCCCCCCCCCCCCCACCCCCCTCCTCCCCCCCCCCCTCCCCCCCCTCCCCCCCCCCCCCCCCCCCCCCCCCCCCCCCCCCCCCCCCCCCCCCCCCCCCCCCCCCCCCCCCCCCCCCCCCCCCCCCCCCCCCCCCCCCCCCCCCCCCCCCCCCCCCCCCCCCCCCCCCCCCCCCCCCCCCCCCCCCCCCCCCCCCCCCCCCCCCCCCCCCCCCCCCCCCCCCCCCCCCCCCCCCCCCCCCCCCCCCCCCCCCCCCCCCCCCCCCCCCCCCCCCCCCCCCCCCCCCCCCCCCCCCCCCCCCCCCCCCCCCCCCCCCCCCCCCCCCCCCCCCCCCCCCCCCCCCCCCCCCCCCCCCCCCCCCCCCCCCCCCCCCCCCCCCCCCCCCCCCCCCCCCCCCCCCCCCCCCCCCCCCCCCCCCCCCCCCCCCCCCCCCCCCCCCCCCCCCCCCCCCCCCCCCCCCCCCCCCCCCCCCCCCCCCCCCCCCCCCCCCCCCCCCCCCCCCCCCCCCCCCCCCCCCCCCCCCCCCCCCCCCCCCCCCCCCCCCCCCCCCCCCCCCCCCCCCCCCCCCCCCCCCCCCCCCCCCCCCCCCCCCCCCCCCCCCCCCCCCCCCCCCCCCCCCCCCCCCCCCCCCCCCCCCCCCCCCCCCCCCCCCCCCGCCTCCCCCCCTCTCCCCCCCTCCCCCCCCCCCCTCACCCCCCCCCACCTCCTCCCCCTCCCCCTCTCCCCC
>JARQOC010000010.1:138028917-138356368 GCA_033576535.1 Allobates femoralis
CAGGCAACTACTTCTCCTAGAGAACCACACTGTCTCCCTGTGTTCTGCCATTAAGTCAGTGTGCTTCCTATGTATATATCTACAATATATTTTATGTGTGTATATATATATATATATATATATATATATATATACCTATCAGACCTACACACTTTTTCCTTTATTGCGTATGTTTTCCATGTCATAGCTACATCTATTTATCTACAGCTTTTAAATCTTCACATTAACCTTATGTGCATTATTTTTCTGTAACTATTAAACAACAGTATGATGCTTTGCCATTATTTTGGACATGTTAATAAAAAGTATTCTTTTATTTCTTTACTGTTTTTTTCTTTAAACACGCACAATCACACACACATCCAACTACACAAAACACTATACCACTATCATTTATGGCCCCTTTACACCCAGCTACAGGTAACAGGATTTCCGCAGGTAACTTACTGGCTGCAGTGAAATCATGGAGACATTATTCCATTTGTACACAGCAACAAGATAGAACATGTCTCCATGATTTCACTGCAGCCAGTAAGTTACCTGTGGAAAACCTGTTACCTGAAGCTGCGTGTAAAGGGGCCATTATAGTTACAACAGCTTGCAACACAACGTGGAGTGTAAATACACACACACAGGAAACAAAACATACACCACATAATAACCTTCGCCCAACAATCAGCACACTACTTACCAAAATACAGCACACAACTAACAAAACACAAAGCTAACATTTTAAATTACTCACATCAGGCTACTACCTGAATACACACATGCAAAACCATCACATAAAACAGTTTTTTTCCTAACCACAAACAGTGTCACCACATCTCTACTGCTCCGGTTACCACCACTAAGCATACACAAAATTAAATTCACCGCAGTCCCGATGCGATAGCATCAGGCCTTTTACTAGTCTACTATATAATCGTCTAAAGTTCTCTGTCTGTCATGGAAATCGCGCGCCAGCGCATGAGCGAGGCGTATGCAAAACAGCCGCACGCATTAAAAATTCGTGCCAAGCTGAAACCCGGCTGTCGCCGCGGCCACCGTCGGGAGATCAGCGGCTTTAGCCGCTGATGTCCTGACGGTGGCCGCAGCGCGCGCGAGCCAGCTGGGAGATGACCTACGTCAGCCGGTCATCTCCCAGCTGGCTCGCCGCGGACCTGGGGGCACAGTAGATGAGCCGCGGATATCGTCGGGAAATCGGCGGCCGCAGCTCGCCTACTGCACTGCGAGGTCCACGGCAAGCCAGCCGGCAGATGACCGCCGTCAGCCAGTCATCACCCGGCTGCTCGCCATGGTAGCACCCTGACCACCATATTGGAACACCCACGGTATGGGTATTCCTATATGGCGGCATTCAAATTTCATGACAAACACGCGCCGCATCTCTGATTGATCGCCGCCAGCCATGGTGACCAATCAGAGACTTGGCACGCAGTTTGAATGCCGCGACTCTGATTGGTCACCACCAGCCGCGAAGACCAATCAGAGACACGGCATTCAAACCACGCGCCAAGTTTCTAATTGGTCACCATGGCTGGTGGCGACCAATCAGAGACGCGGCGCTCGGTTTGGTGCACGATTTGAATGGCGCGCAGTTTTCAAACACGCGCCACATCTCTGATTGGTCCCCGCCAGCCGTGGCAACCAATCACAGACTTGCCGAGCGGTTTGAATGTTGCATCATTCTCTGATTGGTCTCCGCCAGCCGTGGTGACCAATCAGAGACTTGGTGCGCGGTTTGAATACTGCGTCTCTTATTGGTCGCCGCCAGCCGAGAGGTCCAATCAGAGACGCAGCTTTCAAACCGTGCGCCAAGTCTCTGATTGGACGCCGCCGACCAATCAGAGATGCAGCACGTGTTTGAAAACTGCGCGCCATTCAAATCGCGCACCAAGCCGCGCGCCTCTCTGATTGGTCGCCACCAGCCATGACGGCCAATGACAGACTTGGTGCGCGGTTTGTATGCCATGTCTCTGATTGGTCAGCATGGCTGGCGGCGATCAATCAGAGATGCAGCATTCAAACCGCGCGCCAAGTCTCTCATTGGTCGCCGCCAGCCGTCAGTCAGTGTGACGCAGTTTACTCCTGTCTACAAGGTCTGTCAGTCAGTGTGATGCAGTTTACTCCTGTCTACAAGGTCTGTCAGTCAGTGTGATGCAGTTTACTCCTGTCTACCAGGTCTGTCAGTCAGTGTGATGCAGTTTACTCCTGTCTACAAGGTCTGTCAGTCAGTGTGACGCAGTTTACTTCTGTCTACAAGGTCTGTCAGTCAGTGTGACGCAGTTTACTCCTGTATACAAGGTCTGTCAGTCATGGTACCTTTACACGCCGCGATGGCAGGCTGGATACATCGCGCTACAAGCTACAATTGTAGCTTGTAGCGTCCATATCACCTGTAGTAGCGGCGTCTGAAGAGGCGACGCTACAGCCGGCGACAGATACATCTGTTTATGGTCTCTGCTCATAAACTTAAGGCAACATCGCCGATTGTAGCGAGCTGTATCGGCGTGTAAAGAAGCAACGGAAGGCAGCTCTGGACACCCGGCGATGTGGCTGCCATGTATCTAAGGCGTGACACAGTCGCCATGTTACCGCGCCCCATCTGCGATCATTGGAGGTCGCTCCTGCTTTATGATTGGTAGTCGCAGCATAGGGCGGGATATTTAAGGAGCTGACCAGTCACACTACACAATTACTCGAGCGTGCTGTATTAATCAGCCTACTGCGATGCCTGGCCAATCCTGATGATATTGCGCTGTCCTATCATCGTACGGACGGCTCGTAATCCAAGATTGTTGCACGCCTATGTGCTATCCATGCTGCACCGGGTCCGCCCATAGTAGCTTGTTGGAGCGGTGTGTAAACATGGTACGCTACGCTACAGCTGGCTACTTGAGACACCCAGCGATGTAGCTAGCTATAGATGTAGCGTGGCGTAGCGCACCTTATGGCGGCGTGTAAAAAGAGTGCGTTGACCGTTTGTAGCCGTTCGGGCGTGCTCGTGCACGTGAAGTAGCGCGATGTATCCAGCCTGCCGTCGCGGCGTGTAAAGGTACCATCAGTGTGACGCAGTGTACTCCTGTCTACAAGGCTGTCAGTGTGATGTCCTTCACTCCTATCTACAAGGCTGTCAGTCTGTGTGACAACCTTCACTCCTGTCTACAAGGCTGTCAATCAGTGTGACGTCCTTCACTCCTGTCTAGAAGGTATGTCAGTCAGTGTGACGTCTTTCATTCCTGTCGATAAGGCTGTCAGTCAGTGTGACGCAGTTCACTCCTGTCTACAAGGCTGTCAGTCAATGTGACGTCCTTCACTCCTGTCTACAAGGTATGTCAGTCAGTGTGACTTCCTTCACTCCTGTCTAGAAGGTATGTCAGTCAGTGTGACGTCTTTCATTCCTGTCGATAATGCTGTCAGTTAGTGTGACGCAGTTCACTCCTGTCTACAAAGCTGTCAGTCAGTGTGACGAACTTTACTCCAGTCTACTAGGTCTGTCAGTCACTGTGACGTCCTTCACTCCTGTCTACAAGGCTGACAATCATAGTGTGACGAACTTTACTCCTGTATACAAGGTCTGTCAGTCAGTGTGTCGTCCTTCACTCCTGTCTACAAGGCTGTCAGTTATAGTGTGATGAACCTTGCTCCTGTCTACAAGGCTGTCAGTCAGTGTGATGTCCTTCACTCCTATCTACAAGGCTTTCAGTGATAGTGTGATGAATTTCACTCCTGTACAAGGCTGTCAGTCATAGTGTGACTCAGTTCACTCCTGTCTACAAGGCTGTCAGTCATAGTGTGACGCAGTTCACTCCTGTTTACAAGGCTGTCAGTCATACAGTGACGCAGTTCACTCCTGTTTACAAGGTATTCTAGATTACCCGATGCGTTAGAATCGGGCCACCATCTAGTAATAATAACAATAATAATAATTTATTCATATAGCGCCAACATATTCCTCAGCACTTTACAATTTAAAGGGGACATACAAATTCAGACAATACAGGATCACAAAAAATTCAACAGATACAAGTAGGAGTGAGGGCCCTGCTCACAAACTACAATCTATGAGGAAATAGGGAAGGTACAAAAGGTAAATGGTAAAACGTGCTGTCATATATGGTCCAGCCATCAATATAATAAATAGGGGATTCACATAGCGCTGCATGAACCGGTCACCAACCAGGATCTGTACAAGTACAGATTAAGTGCTATTAAGTGCATGGAGGGTGCAAGTAGATGACCGAAGAGGCCAGATTTTGAAAAGGAAAAATGGGAATTGTTAGATAAGAAAGGTGAGGTAATAG
The DNA here is from genome assembly GCA_033576535.1 of Allobates femoralis. Classification (NCBI taxonomy): domain Eukaryota; kingdom Metazoa; phylum Chordata; class Amphibia; order Anura; family Aromobatidae; genus Allobates; species Allobates femoralis. The sequence goes on from JARQOC010000010.1 coordinate 138,033,225, forward strand.
GCTAGTTTAAAGAGATGTGTTTTTAAGGTTCACTTAAAACTGTGGGTATTAGGAATTAATTGAATTGTTCTTGGTAATCCATTCCAGAGAATTTTAGCTGCTCGTGAGAAGTCTTGGAGACGGGAGTGGGAGGTTCGGATTGTAGCTGAAGTCAGTCTTAGGTCACTTGCGGAAAAGAGGGCGCATGTAGGGCAATAGACCAAGATGAGGGAGGAGATGTAGGGTGGTGCAGAACTGTGGAGGGTTTTATGGGTGAAAGAAATAATTTTATATTGTACACTATAGTGGATGGGCAACGAGTGCAATGACTGGCACAGCATAGAGGCATCAATGAAGGGGTTGTAGAGGAATATGATCCTGGTTGCTGCATTTAGGATTGATTGTAGAGGAGAGAGTTTATTAAGAGGGAGACCAATTAGTAGAAAGTTGAAGTAATCCAGAGAAGAATGTGTGGCGCCCCATTGGTCAGGCGTCAAAAGTGAGGTACTGCACCCAAAGATGAGCGTGTGGTTGCCCCTGTCACAAGTAGAATGCAGAACACTGTGGAAGGATTTGAACCCAACACACACCCACCCATGCAACCGGGTGGAGGTCCCAAAACAGAGTGTTTGAGAGTAGAAAGTGTGAGAGGAGCAAGGTAGAACGCACGGGGAGTCTTCAGAGTGTCTTCCCCAAGGAAAGACGGCAAACGGGAGCTTACCCAAGAGAGGAAAGGGGGCTTCAAAAGAGGGCTAGAGAAGAAGTAGCCCAGACAGAAAGGTCCTGACTTGTTCACCCGGAGTACACGGGTCTGATAACACGGCCTGGAGTGTTCACCCTCCGACCGTACTCGTCCCGGCTCCCAAGACATTCTCAGGGTGTTTATCCCCTGGGATGTACCACTGCTCAAGAAGCAGACCATGAGAAGAGAGAGAAGGGACAGGACACGGGTAGATCCAATAAGGTACAGCCAGAGACTTCCACAGATTCTGCATTCTGCTGCTGCATCCTGCGCCAGTACTGTGAGCTGTATCACCATCTTGATCAGTCTTCTTTTACAAGTAAAGTACCTGGAAGAGTGAATTGCCTCTTTGTTTCTGTCCTGCTTTCATTGACTTTTTTCTTCTCAACGGTCTGCACCATCCTGGCAACAGGTAACACTGCCCCCGAGGCTTGGCTCTACCTGTAGGGAGCTGCTCTACCCTAGCCGCAATACCACCACCCTCCGGAGGACGGTGGCAGCGCTGGTGTCTAGTCACCAGGTACTACAGGTGGCGTCACGAGACAAAGACTCTAATCCCTTTGTAAATACTAAAAACAACCCCTTCTATTGGGCTGTTGTCACCCGGGGTCACGGATCTGGGCAGGCCACCAGTGACATCCCCCACCAAAGCAGAGGGCCCAGACATCCGAGTTCCCATACCCTGGGGTGCTACAAATGAATAACGGTAACAGTTAGAGTTTTTGCAGAGTCAACAGCAAGAAAAGGTTTAGATCTAGAGATGTTTTTGAGGTGTAGGTGACATGAGCAAGCGAGTGATCAGATGTGGGGAGTAAAGGAGAAATCTGAGTCAAATATAACCCCAATATAAAAACAATAGTACAGCGGTCTCAGGGAGCGCCAAAGGAATACTGGACAAATTAGTGGATAAGAACCGACCTTTATTCTTCCTCCAATACCACTGCCCCAATGCGTTTCAATGGTCTAAGCTGTCTTCATCAGATGGGGTCCCTGAGACTGCTGTACTATTGTTTTTATGTGGTATTGGAGGAAGAATAAAGGTCGGTTCTTATTCACTAATTTGTCCAGTATTCCTTTGGCGCTCCCTGAGACAGCTATACTATTGTTTTTATGTGAAATATCTCTCTACGGAGCCAAAGCGGCAGGAGCAGCCTGGCATATCTGGAGGGTTGAGGACTTGCGGTAACCTAGCTACCGGGATAAACAACTGAGGACCTGCGGTGACGTGTTGTCTAGTCCGGCAGGATCACGCAAATTTTCGGGGAGCACGGAGTTGCGAGTGCAAACACTGGCAGGACAGCAGCATTATTAGAGGGAGGCGACCCGGAGCCCCATTAACCACACGTTTAATCTTGGTTGTGTAGACGTACACAACCATTATAGGTGAGTGCACTGGCACTTTTTATTTATACAAATAGCCCTGTGTGTCTACACATGCGCCCTTTTCTTTTTCTTTCTAAATATAACCCCAAGACAGCGGGGGTGCTGCTGAGGAGTAATGGTAAAAACACTTATAGAATTATAGAAATGCCAATATTAGGTTTCTGAAGATTAGGAGAGGGAGGAAACATGAGAAGTTCAGTTTTTGACAGATTCAGGTTAAGGTAGAGAGAGGATATGATGTTAGAGAAAGCAGACAGACAATCACTGGTATCTTGTAGTAATGTGGAGGTGATGTCAGGAGAAGATGTGTATAACTCGGTGTCATGAGCATAGAGAAGGTACTGAAAACTGAATCTACTGATGGTTTGTCCAATAGGGGCAGTTAGTGATGAGCGAGTGTAATCGTTACTATTCGAGAGATAGCGGATAAGACAGGTGTGGACCAAGCCTTCCAGGAGTTTAGAGATGAAAGGGAGATTAGAGACTGGTCCGTAGTTAGCAGCAGAGTTTTGGTTGAGGGTTGTTTTTTTAGTAATGAGTGTGTGCTGGCATGTTTGAAGGAGGAGGGGAAATCACCAGATAAGAGGGAAAGATGAAACATTTTAGTTAGATGAGAGGTGACAGCCGGGGAAAGGGATTGAAGGAGACTTGAGGAAGTAGGGTGACTAGTGCAAGTAGTGGGGCGAGAAGATGCAAGCCGGGTAACTTCATCCTCTGTGACCGGATCAAGGACCGAAAGTGAGTTGGATGAAATGCATGAGGGGAGAAACTGCATGATGTTCTGAGGCTGTAAGGAAATTTCCTATAAAGGATAGAGTCAAGCTCAACCACTATTAGGGTGTGTGCCCACATGCCGGGTTAGGGCCGGTTTAGATGTGTAAACCGCCGGTCGGTTTACATAAGTTTTATGTAAATTTATGTTAATCCAAACCGGCGTTTGGATTAACATTAAAACCTATGTAAACCGACACCTGGTGTGCACACAGCGGCAGTTTACACATGCTCATCTGTTGCTAACCCGCTGGGTTCCCAGTGGGTTAGCAAAGAATGTGCATGTCCTATAAACCGGCCGGTTCTGCAGCGGCTGCAAGCATAATCATGTGCTGCTTCCAGCCGCTGCAGAACCGCCGGCGCTAACCCGCTGTGCACCCGCCCGCAGCACCCGCCCGCACCCGCCTCACATACCCGCCAGGAAGCCGGTGGACGCCTGCAGAGCTTCCTGGCGGGTCCGCCAGCCGCCCACCGGCACAAAGCCGGTATGGGGGCACACACCCTTAAGTGCTCAAGGGTAATGAATTAGTCAATAAAAATCATATTTTAACCCTGGCACACACAAAGAAAGAGGAAAGCATGATAGTTACCTTTCAAGTGTTTTTTTTTTTATTTTTCTTGTGCTGTATGGTTTCCAAACTACTGACGTTTCGGCTCGACCATGAGCTTTCGTCACAGGAAGACAATCTGTACATATAGAATCACAAAAAAAACAGTATTACAATCAGTTTTAATGAATAGAAATTGCAACATTGTAATAAATGATCTCTTGATATCAACTAGAGTCTTCTACATATAAGACCTAGGAAAAGTGGTACATAGTGTGTGTGTAGAAGAACCGCTTAGTGATGTGCCGTGTACATTTAAAGAAGAAGAGAAAAAAAGAGAGGAACAAGGAGAAGAAAATGAAGTTCAGGAAAAGGACATAGATTGTAAGAAAGAGTTGAAATGGAACAAAAGAGGATAAGGAAAGAACAGTGCATGGAGAGAAGACATTCACGTCTTGGTAGAGATGCTGAAGTTCTGATTAGGGTAGGCTGGTAAGAGTGCCCTTAGGGTACCGTCACACGTGGCAATATTGCTTGCAATTTCACTGGCAATTTGCTGGTTGCAGTGAAATCTGGCACACATTGTTACATTTGTACACGGCAACAAAATAGAACAATGTGTCCATGATTTCACTGCAACCAGCAAATTGCCAGTGAAATTGCATGCAATATTGCCACGTGTGACAGTACCTTTGGGTGCAGGTCACAGTGTACTGTAGAAAGAGGAATTATTTAATAGACAAATAGTGGTACTGTGCATACCAAAATTTCAATATTGCAGTAAATTCTCACATTATGATATAGCTGAGGGATTTCTTAAATTGAGGACTGTGGTTTCTACTCCTTTGCTATGCTATATTGCCTATAGTGGGTAAGATAGGAGCATGTTAGTACATAGAGTGCCTGCTATTTAGAGGAAGGTTTTCCCCTTGTCTACCTTGTCATGAGCCAGCCTGGATAAATTTAAAGATGGGACCCTTATGATCGTCCTAGTAGATTAGCTGTGAAAAAGAAGGGGGGGAGAAGGGAAGGTCTGTCAGTGGTTGGAGCAGTAATTAAAGCAATAGAAGCTAGGAATAGAGTCAGGAATAGAGCTGAGAATAATCACCTGTTTCCTTATGGCCACTTTACACGCGGCAACAGGAAGATAGAAAACGGCAGGTGTCGGAGACAATTGTACCTTTTACCTTCAAAACACCTTGAAGTGACTGCGTGTAATTCAGGTATCTGCAAGGTGTTTTGAAGGTAAAAGGTACAATTGTCTCTGACACCTGCCGTTTTCTATCTTCCTGTTGCCGCGTGTAAAAGTACCATTATGGGTAACCGATTGATGAGGTAGACAAATGTCTCTATTCAGAGTAGACGAGGAGATTTTTTTAAAAACCTATGAAAATAGATTTGCTTTAATATATGGTATTTATACAGTATGTTCTAGGTTACACAAGAGTAACGTTTACTCTATAGATATAGTTAGCGATGCTCTAGATCTTAGCTATGGTAGTAGGGATGGACTTTATATATCTTTCTGTGTAAAAAAAATTGCAGTATTTTAGGTGAAGTCACTCTAGGTTTGTATTAGTTGTACGAAAGGAAAAAGCACATACCATGTAGTTATGCTATATCTGGCCTGTGGCTCCCCCCTGGAAACAGGAGAGAGGCAGTGTAAGGGAAAAAGGTTCAGAGTGCATAGCGATAAGTTATAGAATAGGTCATATCATAGAGGTGGTACCTGTGTCCTTATGTGCATGGCTTTTGTATGGAGGCCAGGAGCACTATGTTGTGTTGGTGGCAGCTATTTCTGTTAGAAGACGCTTCCTGATTGGGTAGTGTGAAACTGCGTGACCAGAAGTGCGCCATTGCAGACCAGAAGTGGTCATGGCACATGCGTGGGCAGACGGTGCCCACCATTTTGCTTGGGGCAGAGAGTCCCCAGAGTGTACTGCACATGTGCGGGTGCCCCAAGTAGGCGTATTACTAGGTATCTGTGGAGAGAAGCATTTCTATTGGGCTGACGGGTTGCTAAGTGACCATACAGTAGTTAAACAAAAACAGCGAATGTGGTCCGTCGTATAGTGCACAGGGATGAGTGCAGATGATAGTGGATTGACCGGGGCAGAATTTTAAAATCGATGCATTACATTCTTTGTCCTGCCTGGAGAGAAGAGACAGATATTAGGTGGTTGTAGCTAGTCCTTTTTTTGATTGACAGATATTAGTGCCAAATCACATTGTAGCATTTCAACAAGGCAATATTGTCATACCATCAAATTTTAAAGTACTATGTACTAGAATGGTCTAACATTGGGAAGAATTTATGGGATTAAGTCTACCACTGCCAGATGGGAGAGAGTTAATATTCATTATAGGGACATATTCCCTATTTGCATGTTTCAGTACCAGACTTCACGTTCTCTATTAAGCCCTAGTGCGTGCAGGGTTTTGAAATGGTATATCCAATAGGATTCACGTTCTTTTAACTTCTGTACCCTAATTTCACCTCTCCTGGGCTAGGGATTGTGTTCAATTATCTAAAACCTTAGTTGACTAATAGAATGATTTTTTTCGATGAAATGGGTTCGGATGGGTAATAGTGTATTTTTGCACCAGATAGTTTATTTAGGTTTACTGATGCAGTCTCGGACATGCTGGGTGGTTTCTTCAACATATCCGAGACCACACGGGTACTTGATCAGATAGACAATGTGTGATCAATCGCAGGTATAGAAACTATTGATTGGGAAAAGTTTGCCAGTCCTGGGGTGTGTGAAAAAATTCACTCTGGTCACATTCGAACATAGTGCACAGTTGAGTCAGGGGAAAGTCCCCTTACATGCTGTACTCTGTGTGGTGTTTTTTTTATGTCAACTTTCCAGACCCAACATCAGCTCTAACTAGGTGATCTCTAAAGGTACCTTTACATGCCGCATCTACGGTGTAGCAACTGAGGGCAATCCGGAGTTCCGTCACTTTCGCCCTGAAATTGCTACGAAACTGCGGCGTGTAATTATGGAACCCGGTGGTGATTTTGAAAGTTACTCCCGGTTGCGGTTTCAGAGCATTGTTCAAAAACAAGACGCAACCCTGAAGGAGAATTGCCCTGGTTTTGGCGTGTGAACGGGCGATAGGGATGGAATCTGCGTCGCCTACTGATTACCCCGTCAGCGATGATTGGTGGGGGCTACTGTGTAACTAATGGCTGTCCCTTCACAGGGCACCATCTTTGATGAGCTATCCATTCACACTACACAATTGCAATGGCGTCATGTTTGAGCCAGCCTTCCTGCGCAGGCTGGCCAATCATGACGCTATTGCGTTGTCTAATCAGCGTGTTTGGGGCGCGGAATACACAAGTCTGTCACGCCTATGTTCTTGCGGCGCTGATCATGTACACCCACATTCCTTTGGGGATTGCGGCGTGTGAAGTGGCGTCAGGAGTCAACCGGATGTTTCCCAATGTTTGTGTGGAAACTTCTGGGACGACACATCACCTTAGGTTGACGACGCAATGGCGGCATGTACATGCGACATCGGCGTTCGGAGGAAACCGTCAAAAACGTGCACGCGCACGTTCGGTTGCCTCCGATCGCTGCCAAAATTTGCGGCGTGTAAAGGTACCCTAAGATTGCGTACATGTTTGTGGCAGACCATTGGTGGGACTCTGAATTCACGTATACTAGGATATGCCTTTTCGAGTAAGGGCTAGTGTTTGAAGACTACTTTCTTAATCAAGGGTGAGAATGAATGGTAAGTGTTGACAAAAGTAAGTCTAATTGATTTGTCATTAGTTCTGGCCTAGGATTGAGCCTATGGCCTGGATGTGGATTCAGGATAGCCTTGTGCCATGAATTTTTGGGTCATCTCCCTCTGTCTGAGGATACACGTGTCTGGTAGGGATGAGCGAGTATAATTGTTACTATTCGGTACTCGCCGAATAGTAACGATATTCAGGCTACTTGCCGTGTTTGTTGTCATTACTCGGCAGGTGTCCTGGCAGTACACCTAGGACCTTGCAATCTGGCCAATCAGGTGGCTGGTAGCGATCACGTGGTTTGTGACGTCCAGCCATCTGATTGGTCAGATTGCTCCCAGCCATCTGATTGGCTATCAGACTGGCAGGTCCTTGCCGCACATCGGAGGTGAGGTTTTCCGGTCCCGATACAGGCGTCGGAAGGTGAGTATGATGTTGTTTTTATTTTTTAACAACTTTTCTTCACTTTTAGTGTACTTTCATAGTGTATATATAGATACACTGCAAAAGTACTCACATTTCAATCGGACTCGCTATACTCGTAATGAGTAACAAGTACCGGGTCCTACTCGTTGCGAGTATAGCGATCCCGATTACTTCAGTACTCGCTCATCCCTAGTGTCTGGGTAAAACACAATATGTTCAATTCTCTGGTGTTGGGATAAAGGAAGAGCTTCTTTCATGAGTCTTTCACCAGCAGTCGCTGGTGAAGTGGAGTTAACTATTAAGGTCTGTTGATTTGATGTAGAGGTGAGTTGTTATCTTGCCTCTATCGTCAAGTATGATGTTGGTGTCGAGGAAGTTAATTTTCTTGGAATCGTGATGAAATGTGAGGGTGAGATTTGGAATAGCTGTATTGATCTGTTCGACGAATGTTTCCAAGGAGCTAATGTTGGCTGTCCAAATACAAAACACATCGTCTATGTACCTTAACCATTAAGGACATATTGACGGACGATGGGGTTGGTATCGATGTGGTCTGCATCGAATTTCGCAATAAAAATATTGGTGTATGGAGGTGCCATTTTAGCCCACTTGGTGGTTCCCCACTATTGCAAGTAAAACTGGTCTTCAAAAAGGAAATAATTATTGTATAAGACAAGTTTGAGTGTGTCAATGCAACAAAATTCCTATTAGTGATTCCCAAAGTTTTCCTCCTGATCTAAAAACCATTGGACTGCCTCTCTACTAAGTTGGTGATCTATGTTTGTGCATAGGCTATTCACATTCATGTGACAAGGAAGCTCTTGTCGGGTACATTGCCTATCCCATGAACATGAAAGAGGAATCCGGTGGTATCTTTGATAAATGATTTTATTTTTGGTATTAAAGGTGTGAGTATCCTATTCAATGTTATGAACAGTGGAGAGAGTACTGATTCTGTGGAGGCCACGATTGGTCTTTCTGGGGGATTTTGTAAATTGTTGTGTAATTTTGGTAGAGTATATAGTACTGGTGTTATCAGGTTTATTTTTACAAAGTAGTCAGCAAGTTTCTTATCTACTGTATTGTGCCTTGGTTATTGTGGGTACGAATTAAATTGTTCATCTTTGTTTTTATAAGCATTATTGATTTGGATTGGACTGATGTATCTGTGTCGGTGTAGGACAGTTGGTTGTGAATCTCTGATAGGTAGTAAGATTTGTCAAGTACTGCAATAGAGACACCTTTGTCTATGGCTTTATTATGACTTTTTTGATTTTTTTAAGGTTATTGAAGGCAATGGTCTCCTCTCTACTGAGGTTGTGTTTGAGATGATAACTATCATTCTCAATTTCAAGTATGTATTTGTCTACAGAGTTCGATACTGATACATATGTTTCGACCGCATGTGAAAGTTTAGGAGGCTGGAAAGTGCTTTGAGCCTTGAGTTTCAGCTTCTGAAACGAGAAATTTTCTCCAGTTTTGTCTTCCAAAATATGTGTTGTAGTTGGTGGTGACTCAGTTTCCGTGTTAAAGTGAACCTTGAGTTGTAGGGTGTAGGAGAAGTGGTTTAATTCCTGGTTAACCAGGAAGGAGTCAAATGCAGGAGTTGGCAGAAGGATATTCCCTTCTGAAGAACCTGTGTCTCGGCAGGTGAAAGGTTTTAGGAGGGGATGTTGAAGACGAGGTTGTTCTTACCTGCGACTGGGTCTGTATTCTGTTCTCTAGGAAAGGATCTTCGTCCATTCCCCCTTCTTCTTCCTCTTCTGATCGGTCTTGTGGCGGAGCTGGGGGATTCTTTTGAGGTGCCGGTCTGCGACCTAAAAAAGGTTGTCTGGTTCTGCCTGGTCCACTCTGACCACGTCCGTGACCACCTTCGGAACCTGATGACCCTGAGGAGCCAAATCGATTTCTGTATGGAGGACCTTCCAGTTGGGTTGTGTAGTGCCATCGGTAGACCTGATTTTTTGTATAATCATCCTGGTCTCGCAGGAATTTGGATCTTTTTGATCTCGTTGGTAAAATCCTGTAATGTTTTGTCGGCCTTCGCCTTCAGATTGCTGAAATCTGTGGAAGAAAGAGTGTTAGAGAGCTGACTTTCTATTGCAGTGACCTGCTCCTTAATCTTGGTAATCTCGTCTTCGAGATATTTTATCGTCAAAACCATAAGGTCCTAAGAACCCTTGTTAAGGATATTTTCTAAAAGCTGGCAATATTCACTATGTACTCTGAACCTTTTGCCTTACACTGCCTCTCTCCTATTTCCAGGGGGGAGCCACAGGCCAGATATACCATATCTACATGGTATGTACCTCTTCCTTTCTTACAACTAATACCAACCTAGAGTGACTTCACCTAAAATATTACAATTTTTTACACAGAAAGATATATAAAGCCCTTCCCCACTATCATAGCGAAGATCTAGAGCATCGCTAACTATATCTATAGAGTAAACATTACTCTTGTGTAACCTAGAACATACTGTATAAATACCATATATTAAAGGAAATCTATTTCACAGGTTTTAAAAAAATCTCCTCTTCTACTTTGAATAGAGACATTTGTCTACCTCATTAATCTGTTACCCATAAGGAAACAGGTGATTATTCTCAGCTCTATTCCTAACTCTTTTCTTAGCTTCTATTGCTTTAATTATTACTGCTTCAACCACTGACTGAAAAAACAAACTTCCCCTTCTCTCCCCCTTCTCTCCCCTTCTTTTTCACAGCTAATCTACAAGGACGATCATAAGGGTCCCATCTTTAAATTTATCCAGGCTGGCTCATGACAAGGTAGTCAATGGGAAAACCTTCCTCTAAATAGCAGGCACTCTATGTACTAACATGCTTCTATCTTACCCACTATAGACAATATAGCATAGCAAAAGAGTAGAAATCACAGTCCTCAACCTAAGAGATCCCTCAGCTATATAATAATGTGAGAATACACTGCAATACTGAAATGTTGGAATCCTCGTTACCACTATTTGTCTATTAAATAATTCCCCTTTCTAAAGTACACTGTGACCTTGACCCTAATGGCCCCTTTACACGCAGCTACAGGTGACAGGTTTTCCACAGGTAACTTACTGGTTGCAGTGAAATCATGGAGACATAGTTCCATTTGTACACAGTACCAAGATAGAACTATGTCTCCATGATTTCACTGCAACCAGTAAGTTACCTGTGGAAAACCTGTCACCTGTAGCTGTGTGTAAAGGGGCCATAAGGGCACTCTTACCAGCCTACCCTAATCAGAACTTCAGCATCTCTACTAAGGCGTGAATGACTTCTCTCCATGCACTGTTCTTTCCTTATCCTCTCTTGTTCCATTTCAACTCTTTCTTACAATCTACGTCCTTTTCCTGAACTTCATTTTCTTCTCCTTGTTCCTCTCTTTTTTTCATTTCTTCTTTAAATGTACACGGCACATCACTAAGCGGCTCTTCTACACACACACTATGTACGACTTTTCCTAGGTCTTAGGGTCCTTTCACATCAGCGTTTTTTTCAAATCGCGGCAGATGCGGTGAAAAAACCGCATCTGCCGCGATTACCTCATACCGGCTGCACTTGCGGCACGGTTGGGGCGCGGTTGCAGTAAACGCCATGCAAGGTATAGGCGGACTTGTGGCAGGTGCAACAAGTGCGGTTTTGGCACTTGCGGCAGGTGCGGCCGCAAAAAAAAACGCGGCTGACAGCATTATTTTTCGCGGCCGCCCCTGCCGCAAGTGCCAAAACTGCACCTGCCGCAAGTCCGCCTATACCTTGTATGGCGTTTACCGCAACCGTGCCGCAAGTGCAGCCGGTATGCGGTAATTACTGCAGATGCGGTTTTTTCACCGCATCTGCCCGATTTGAAAAAAACGCTGATGTGAAAGGGCTCTTATATGTAGAAGACTCTAGTTGATATCAAGAGATTATTTATTTCAATGTTGCAATTTCTATGCATTAAAACTGATTGTAATACTGTTTTTTTGTGATTCTACATGTACAGATTGTCTTCCTGGCGAAGGTTCATGGTTGAGCCGAAACGTCGGTATTTTGGAAACCATACACCTTTACACAAGAAAAATAAAAATACAATTGAAAAGTAACTATCATGTCCTCCCCTTTCTTAATTGTGTGCCAAGGTTAAAATATGATTTTTTTTGTAAGGAAATTTACTGTCATATGTGGTCAATTTCGTCTTTAATTTAGTTGGGCAGATCGTCAGCAGTGAGGCTGGTAGTTTGGGTCTGTACTCTTTGACGAAGGAGAGCGTGGAAAGTGTCAGAGTCATTTAGGATTGATGGCAAGTGATGTGATAAGGTTGTTGTAGTAATCTTTTTTGGAGAGGTCAGCATTGTACGTATTCAGAATTAACTTATAATGCATGAAATCTTCCGCCAGGTTGAATTTTTTCTACAGACTTTCTGCGCACCTGGAGCACCGCTGGAGAAACCGTGTTTGCAGCATGTGCCAGGGTTGCCGCTGTCAGTGCGGAGTTGTTATAATTGTAGGAGATGCCGCTTCATGTATTCCAATCTTCATATGTAGCAGACTTATTAAGTTGTGAAAGGCTGAGAGAGGAGGTTAGGGATAAAAGATGAGATGCAGATGAGGAGATGGGATTGTCAATAGGGATGTTAAAGTCACCCATGAGGGGAGTGCAAAGGTCTCAGGCTAAAAAGTGTGGAAACCAGGTGGCCAAGGGATCAAGAAATTAACATGGGGGGCCTGGAGGACAATAAGCCACTGTCACTCTCAGGGAGTAGAGCCTGTAAAGTATTATAGTATTGACCTGAAAGGAAGGGAAGGAACTTACCACCTCCCATGGCTTTGTGTTCCACGTTTTGATCACCCTTACTGTCAAAAAGTTTATTCTAGTACCTAATCTGTAACATAGTAACATAGTTGTTAAGGTTGAAGGAAGACTTTAAGTCCATCTAGTTGAACCCATAGCCTAAGATGTTGATCCAGAGGAAGGCAAAAAACACCCATGTGGGAACACTAAGCTCCACATTGGGGAACAAAATTCCTTCCTGACTCCACATACGGCAATCAGACTAGTTCCCTGGATCAACGCCCTATCAAGAATCTAGTATATATAATCGGTAATATTATAGTTTTCAAGAAAGGCATCCAGGCCCTTCTTAAATGTTAGTAGTGAGTCACTCATTACAACATCATGTGGCAGAGAGTTCCATAGTCTCACTGCTCTTACAGTAAAGAATCCACGTCTGTGATTATGATTAAACCTTCTTTCCTCCAGACGTAGAGGATGCCTCCTTGTCCTCAGGCCTAAGAGTAAAGAGATCATTAGAAAGGTCTCTGTACTGTCCCCTCATATATTTATACATTATTATAAGATCACCCCTAAGCCTTCGTTTTTCCAAGCTAAATAACCGCACATTTAATAACCTGTCTTGGTATTGCAGACACCTCAGTCCTCTAATAACTCTTCTCTGCACCCGCCTCGTTCTGCTATGTCTTTCTTATACACTGGAGACCAGAATTGTACAAAGTATTCTAAGTGTGGTCACACTAGTGACCTGAGTAGAGGTAAAATTATGTTCTCCTCATGAGCATCTATGCCTCTTTTAATACATCTCATTATTTTATATGCCTTTGCAGCAGTTGCCTGACCTGGCCACTAAATGTGAGTTTGTCATCTACCCATACACCCAGGTTTTTTTCAGTGGTAGTTTTGCCCAGTGTTTTACAATTAAGCACATAAGTATGCAATTTATTTCCTCTGCCCAAGTGCATGACCTTACATTTATACAAGCTTCTAGTTTACATAAATCCTCCTGAAATATAAAATTGTCCTCCTCTGTATTGATTACCCTACAGAATTTAGTGTCATCTGCAAATATTGAGGTTCTACTCTGTATGCCCCCTACAAGGTCATTAATAAATATGTTAAAAAGAAGTGGGCCCAACACTGACCCCTGTGGTACCCCACTGTTAACTGTGACCCATTCTGAGTGTGTTCCATTAATGACCACCCTTTGTTTCCTATCACTAAACCAGTTCTTAACCCACTTACACATATTTCTCCCTATCCCCATTGCTCTTATTTTATGTATCAACCTTTTGTGTGGCACCATATCAAAAGCTTTTGAAAAGTCCATATACACAACGTCCACTGCATTTCTTTCATCCAGTCCAAAACTTACCTCTTCATAGAAGCTTATCAGATTCGTTTGACAGGAACGGTCCCTCGTAACCCATGTTGATATTGAGTCATGAGGTTATTTTTCTTCAGATACTCCAGTATAGCATCTCTTAGAAAACCCTCTAGGATTTTACCCACAGTAGAGGTTAAGCTTACTGGCCTATAATTTCCAATTTCAATTTTTGTCCCCTTTTTGAATATTGGCACCACATTTGCTATACACTAGTCCTGTGTATCCTATCATTCAGTTTCATCCCATTGCTTCTAGTCTTTGCTTGTGCAAATGAGAATAAAGATGTTCCCTTTACAGTGTGACTGCCCTTGTAGACAGCCATTAATTTTCTCAGTCTTAATTGTCCATATCATGATATTGGTATACTTGTATATTACAATAACTTTACATTTTATTTCTCTAGGACTGACACCGAGGATAAATCTCAACCTGTTGACTTTAATATACTTACTCACCATGGAACGGTGTATGATTATAAATTTATGAGACTCGTAACTTCTTGCGATATAGCCATTTACAAATTTCCCTTTGATGAACAGAAATGTAATATATCTCTTGGTTCCTTTATTTGCCCAGGTTTGTAAAATTAGATACGCCTTTAACTAAAATGATGATAAACAAGCTTTGTACTGCAGATCCCTGTTTAAACAGAAATTGTGGGGTGATATAGTTGGTTCAAAACTCTTATACAATAACAATTCCCTAAAAGGTTGAGACACTGTGTAAAGTGTACAGAAAACAAGAAAGCAATGATATGGAAATCTCTTTAAGCCATGTGTTATTCACTGTAGAACATAGGATATAGATCAGGTGAGCGATGGACATTCTTCCATTGCATTTGAACAAAATAACTCATTTAGAAATTGATGACAGCAACACATCTTCAAATAGTTCAGACAGGGTTAATAGGTTCTATATATATTGAAGATGGCCTTGCGCTAACTCATGAAATATGGCTCTTAAAGATTGGACAAGAAGGTGTATATTTAACCCCTCTACGGAATGTTTATTGAAAAGAGTTATAAATTATAACAAGTTGAAATCAATTAAAACAATAAATATTAAGAATATTAAAACCAAATTGTCGTGATCACCTGTTCATTCAAATGGAGCTAGGGGTGCGCAACATTACCAGACGGTATTCGGTTTCTAGATCTTAATGCAAACTCTTATAATATTAGGAATCGGTATTTGAGGTATCACTTATATTAATTACTAATATTAACTTTGTGAGTGTGGCTTGCATCCAAAGTTGGTGCGAATACCGTTATGGAGAGAATCTCTTTGTTCTTAGATTCCCCACATAGTGTTCTAAAGGTTCTTCGTGGTTCCAGTGGTGGTAGATATATTGTATGAAGCTATAAAACCAAAATGGATTGTATTGCTATATAACCCTGCTTTGAGGTGGAAGTTAGAATATAGAAAATGACAGTTGCACTCTCCGTTTCTTTTTTTGCAAAAAACGTGTTTATTTTTATAGCAACAGGGAACCAACGTTTCAGTCCAAACCTAGGACCTTGATCACGGTAGTTGCTGTAATTTATAAGAAAAATATAAATCAATACATATATACAGTGCTCAAAAGAAAAGAATAGTATTTACATATGATACAATTCACAAAGACAGAGCCCCAACAGGTATTAGGAAATACCTGTTCTATATTTCGTATATACTACCAGTATATTTCATTTTCTCATTATGTTGATTTCTTTATAGTAGAGGGATTGGGATTTAGGATGGAATAAAAGAGGGGTCGCTCCACAATTTTTAAGATTTAGAGCAGAGTTTGCATAGATCATATTATCTGTTCATATCTAGATTTGGAAATTTTTATCATACGAGGCATCATATATGGAAAAGACATCTAAAAAAGAGATATTTTTCTAAAACAAAGGGGCGGGGGTTGTAATTACTGTTGCGATGCTTATGTTGTAAATATGATTCGCTATTTACCCTCCGTATTATGCTGTTCTTCACAAATGGGGGCGGCGCCACCCACACTGCTTTTTTTCGTTTTCCTGTACAATATAACATCATATTAGCATTATGCTTGTTTCATTTGAGTATTACTAGGTTGATTTTTACTTTTGAATTACCTGTCAGCTATAGCAAACCCAGGGATCCTTGGATCCTGGTTAAGAAATGCCTGGAGACATGAATTTGAGTAATACACATTAGGGGTAGTAAAACACATTAGGGGTAGTAAAACCCAGAGCAGTATAATGTCATCCTGGGGTGGAAGGTGAGGTGGAAGTTAGGCTTTGGTTTTAAAGTTTCGCTTTATAAGACGCATCTGATTATAAGACGCACCCCCAAATTTGGTGAAGGAAAAGAGAAAAAAATATTTTTTTAATGTTAATTGGGGTCTGTCTTTTAATGCCAGTGTCCATCTAACAAATCATATAGGTATGTGTCCCTTATAGCCCCCTCATCCTGGTACATTGTCCCTCATCCTGGGATATAACCCCCGCATTCTAAAATTAGCCCCCTTAATCTGGATTTGGCACCCTTATATTGGATATAGACCCCTTGTACTGGTACACGTCCCCCAGTGATGCCACATGTCCTCTATTGATGGCACACGTCCACCAGTAATGCCACATGCCCTTAATTGATGGCACACGTCCCCCTGTGCTGGCACACGTCCCCTATTGCTGGAACATGTCCCCTATTGCAGGCACACGTTCCCTATTAATTAGAAAACACCACAGTTTTTGTATCCAGTACATCATGGCTAGCTATACTATGCCATTATTCAATGCATATACCATTACCTAGTATACCTGGAATAAGTCCGGACATATAATCAAACATGACTGATCGTACCGAAATTTAATAGAGAAAATTTCCCTAAGGGAAAAAAACGATCATGTAGTCATTTCTATGAAAGTATAAATTTTATTATTAATTAAGGGATGTGCGGTATAGGGGGTGGGGACAAGGTAGAAAACCAGCATGATACAATATTAGTTTTTTTCATTGTTCAACAACTTCATACATGTATACACCCAATATACAATTTCAATTTTATTTTATTACATATCACAAGATGGTATACATATATTGAATTTCAGGTAAGGGAAAAGCATTTAAACAACAATTCTATTCCGTGTATTATTCAACCTTATAAATTGCCTATAGGCAACAAGGGAGTACCTGGGGATGTATCTACAGCAATGAACTGCAATTAATCAATTGGTTTTTTAGGTATGCAAAAAGTTTATCATATATGACCAGCATATCATCTCCTCCTATCTATATGTTTACATAGCACTTGCTTGTTGGTCAGATCATCTCCCACATAGGGGATTCAATTCATAGAATAGAGGTCACCTGTATGTGCTAGCCAAATTGTAAACAGCACCTCAATGATATAAATAGAGGAAATCTACATATGCCTATTCCCAGCAAAAAATTGCCAGGAGATGTATATACAGCATAAATAGCAATAAATCAGTTAGTTAGAGTATGCAAAATTATGTCATTATATGACCACCATATCATCTCCTCCTAAATATAAGCTTACACATAGCAATTGCATGTTGGTCCAATCATCTCCCACCTGGGGAATCCAATTTACCAATTGAGAATCACCTATACATGCAAAACAGCACCTCAATGGTATAAATAGAGGATATTTGCTGGTGCAGCCTAAAAGCCTCTAATACATCCTAGAATAGGGTAATTTCCCCTCAGGCACACACTCGGGGAACTATTACATCATCCAATTATAACCACAGAGTTGTCACAATGCTATTCCGTACCTATTTATCTCAGCCGTCATATCATGCGAGCACCAGCAAATATCCTCTATTTATACCATTGAGGTGCTGTTTTGCATGTATAGGTGATTCTCAATTGGTAAATTGGATTCCCCAGGTGGGAGATGATTGGACCAACATGCAATTGCTATGTGTAAGCTTATATTTAGGAGGAGATGATATGGTGGTCATATAATGACATAATTTTGCATACTCTAACTAACTGATTTATTGCTATTTATGCTGTATATACATCTCCTGGCAATTTTTTGCTGGGAATAGGCATTTGTAGATTTCCTCTATTTATATCATTGAGGTGCTGTTTACAATTTGGCTAGCACATACAGGTGACCTCTATTCTATGAATTGAATCCCCTATGTGGGAGATGATCTGACCAACAAGCAAGTGCTATGTAAACATATAGATAGGAGGAGATGATATGCTGGTCATATATGATAAACTTTTTGCATACCTAAAAAACCAATTGATTAATTGCAGTTCATTGCTGTAGATACATCCCCAGGTACTCCCTTGCTGCCTATAGGCAATTTATAAGGTTGAATAATACACGGAATAGAATTGTTGTTTAAATGCTTTTCCCTTACCTGAAATTCAATATATGTATACCATCTTGTGATATGTAATAAAATAAAATCGAAATTGTATATTGGGTGTATACATGTATGAAGTTGTTGAACAATGAAAAAAACTAATATTGTATCATGCTGGTTTTCTACCTTGTCCCCACCCCCTATACCGCACATCCCTTAATTAATAATAAAATTTATACTTTCATAGAAATGACTACATGATCGTTTTTTTCCCTTAGGGAAATTTTCTCTACACGTTCCCTATTGCAGACACACTTCCCCTATTGCAGGCACACGTCCCCTATTGCTGGCTCACATCCCCTATTGCTGGCACACGTCCCCTATTGCTGGCTCACATCCCCTATTGCTGGCACACATCCCCTATTGCTGGCACACATCCCCTATTGCTGTCACACGTTCCCTATTGCTGTCACACATCCCCTATTTCAGGCACACATCCTCTATTGCTGATTGCTGACACACTTCCCCTATTGATGGCACACATCCCCCTGTGCTGGCTATGGCCCCCCTGTGATTGTACATGCCCCCCTGTGTTGGCTATGGCCCCCCTGTGATTGTACATGCCCCCCTGTGTTGGCTATGGCCCCCCTGTGATTGTACATGCCCCCCTGTGTTGGCTATGGCCCCTCTGTGATTGTACATGCCCCCTTGTGTTTGCTATAGCCCCCCCTGTGATTGTACATGTCTCCTCTGTGTTGGCTATGGCCCAATTCTGCGATTGTACATGCTCCCCCTGTGTTGGCTATTGCCCCACCTGTGATTGTACATGCCACCCCTGTGTTTGCTTCGGCCCCCATGCTGCTGCTCAAAAAATACTTTATTTATCTTCTCCAGCGCTGATCTCCCAGTGTCTCCCTCCATGCTGCTGCGCTCCTCCACTTCCTGGTTCTCAGTAATGCCGGTCACGTGATCGGCACAGCAGAGTGACATTATTCTCTGTGTGCCCAATCACAGCGGCAGCAGGGAGAGCAGGGAGACAGCGGGAAATTAGCGTTGGAGAGGGTGAGTAAAGTTTTTTCATTTTACTATGGGCAGCAGCATGAGGGCCATATCGAACACAGGGAAGCCGTATGCCATTACTGAGGGGGCACAGGCACATATAATATGCAGCAATGCATATTATATGAGCGGGGGCACGTGACCTCCCGCTGCCTCCTGCAGCCTGCCCCAGTACCCTTACAGGCTCTAGAGCTGCCCCCGCCTCCCCTAGGCCCTGCAGTATATAATCCGTATATTCAGATTATAAAATGCACCCCCCACTTTCCCCCAAAATTTCAGGGGAACAAAAGTGCATCTATAAATCCAAAAATACGGTATCTTACCTTTTGAGGGTGACGTCTAGGTTGTGTGATGGTGTACCTGGGTTCGCATATTGTTGTCTCACAGGTGTAATGTCAGCTGGTAATCCTGGTACTAAGAGATTAATTATATGATTTTATTGATTACCGTTGATTAGTGAGTAGAGTATGCATAATGTTTGGTGGTAAATCTACTTTCTAGTGACTTTCTCGTTGCTGTTAAGGATAATATTTTCCTTGATTTCTTGTTTTGGTCATGGTTAAGTGAGCTAAAGATGTATTAACATATATGAGGTTAGGCTGGGTTCAAACTTGCGGACCCTCCGCAGCGTCCTGCGGAGGGGATCCGCAAGCTGACCTCAGCCCCTATGTTTAGAATAAGAACGCACGGTGCTGCGCAGGTATGCGCATGACCGTGCGCTCCTATTCACTGCAATATGTGATTTGTACGCAGGCGGATGCCCGCGCACAAATCACACACTCTCCTCCGCACCAGGAACGCGACCATGTTAGTGCCATCTGGTGTAGATGGTTACTTTGATTTCTTGTCTCAAAAAACTTAAATCGGTCGAACTTAAATGGATTCTTTCTAAATAGTTTACCTGTTACCTTGTGGAGGTTGATTAGAGGTGATAAGATCTGTGGAGTGGTGAAGATAGTTCCAGCCTAGAATGGCTTCTTAGTGGTGGTCTTGTTAGACTTATGTAACAGCCTGAATATATGGATAGAGAGAGCCTATTAGGTTGTACGTGATAGCTATTTATGTATGAGGCCATCCATTGCTTGGGTACCTGCTGATTGCTTGGTGGCTGTATACTGGTTGGGATGTAATGGCTTCAAATGTTGTTGTCTGTGAACTCTTATATTGTAAATGGAAAGAGTGGCTTTACATTAGTGCTATTACTTTCAGTGCCGGGGTGGTCATAAGTGTTGTTCCCAAACACTGGTTATACACTAGATAGTTTATCTGTGCCCTTTCTTGGTGCGTACAAACGTTATGATTAAGGTATATCTTTATGTTTTAGATGTAGACTTAGGTGGCTTTAGGGCTGTGTTCACAATGTCCTTTAGCGATTTGTACCCCTAATTTTCACTATCCTATATTGGTGCTATTCCTATTATTGCTGATGTAGTCACAGCTACTGTTGATTCATCACTGATTGTAAGATAGTTTGTTTGTCTGTGTATACCAATACTGTCATTGTGTTATATATCTTTGTTTATATGTGTGCTCTAAGGGATACTTGAGTTGTGATCTTACTGTTCTGTACCTGCGTGTATGTCTGTACTTCACTATCCTGAGGCAGTTTATGGGTTCGTACTTCTATTGTCTCATAATAGTTTGTGCAGCTATGATTTATGACACTGCCCTTTGGTCTAGTGTTGTTGTATACTGTCACAGTTCAAGAGATATAGTGCACCCCTAGCTCCATTTGAATGAACGGGTGATCATGACAATTTGGTTTTGTCAGTGGGTTGGGGACAAGTAAATCCAGATCTGTTGCTTTAGTCTTTGTGATCACCAGGTTCACATCCCACATGTTATTATAAACAGTTCACATTTTTAATACTTTAATGGTTTAGAAAGATTGATTGTTTAAAACTGATATTTTCAGCTATTCATTGATTATATTTTTATAAACCATATGTGGGTATCTATGATGAATGGATCTAAGCATCACAAACTGCTGTTTACTTAGTACGTCATGTAGATCCTCCCATCTGACGTCACAATGACGTGGACAATTGTTTTTTGGCGGGTAACATCCACCTCAATTGTGTATAAAGCTGGTACTTTGTATGATATGTAATGTACCCCTGAGGAAGGTGCAGGGACCTGCACGCGTAGGAAATAAAGGAGCAACACATAAGAAGCCTTGTCTTTCATGTCATTCATCTCTGACAGCAGCACTATTCCTTTTGGATCTCTTGGATGCACCACCACTTAGCACGTGGTAGTGCGGATCCAGCGGCAGTAGTCCAGGCGAGCATAGTGCTTGGGGGTTATCACAACTGAACCAGGTGAGCATATACACTCACGTCCAAACAATCTTATCTGAAACGATAAGACCCATTCTGTGCCTCTTCTGTCTCTTTTTTGCTTTAGATTACACTCCAGTGGGTATGATAACCAAATTTACATACAACTGAATTGTGTGGGCTTTTTCTAGGTATGACACGACAACTGTGTCATTTCCGGTCCTGTGCATTTGTGCATTGATGTTAAGTATTGGGTGTACTTGCTGGCTTCAGAATGCTCAGTGCGCATGCTCCAGAGTCGGACAAGTACACCCAATATTTAAAATTAATGCACAGGACCAGAAATGATGCCGCCATCGCGTCATACCTAGAAAAAGCCCATACAATTCAGATGAGGACCATGCTTGTAAATTAAGACGTGATAACCATAGAACATAGGAGGGGATGGAGACCATAGGAACTCTCAGAGAGACTAGACGGAGCCTAATTATCATCCAAAATGGTAAACTACTAGATGATTTCTCTAAACTATTACAGCACAGTGATAGTTAAACAGAGATGATTACAATAGTACTACAAAGCTGCATAGACCGGTAGTGATAGCTTTGGGCAGGGGTATAAAGTAGCTGACTGGTTCTTTTCAAAGCTCTATCACATAAGGAAAAAGCCATATATTAGCACAATCCAGAAACTCTCTCGTCTTATCTTGGCCTAGGCTCATTTAAAATGGACTAAGGCAAAATGCTAAATTGTTCTATGGTTAAAATAATCCAAATTTGAAATTCTTTATGGAAACCATGGATGCCATTTACCTGCAGAGAAGAGGGAGCATCCCACCTGTTATACGTTCCCCAGATCATCAGGCTAATGGTATAAATCTACTGTCACTGGATATTGCAGATTTGATCTACTTCAGCCTTAGTAGCAGCAGTCAGTCATTTGTGGGAGAAACCTTCAGAGATAAAGGAACTGAACAAATCATCAATGGACATAAAAAAAATATAAATTAAAATGACTGCTGTATTAGAGAGGGCAATTCAAAGCAAAAAGCAGGATACACTACATATCATTAAGCATCAGCAGATAGAACAGCGCCATCTACTGACACTGCACTGTAACTCCTCTGATTGCCCTATGCTCATTTTTGCCACATGGGGTTTTGTTTGCCTTCCTCTAGATCAACATGTTAGGCTATGGGTTGAACTAGATGGACTTAGAGTTCTCCTTCAACTATAAAAACTATGAAACTATGAAACATAATAAGTTTGTAGCTTGTTGCTTGTATTTCAACAGCTATGACATGGGTGGCTTACACATATTGAAAGGCAGTATCAATACTAAGCATTCTATAGACGATTTAGGACTAAATATGTTCCATCCAGGGAATGTCTGTTCATTTAATGTCTGGCATATTTCAGCAAGACAATGGTAAACCACATACTGCATCCATCACAACAGCATGGCTTTTCAGAAGAAGGGTTTGTGTGATCAACCATCTATTGTCACGTGTTGACTGCTTTGTAGTCCATATGAAATGCTTCTGTAGTTTAAATCTGTGTAAATTTCATTTGGCACATCCGCAGTTAATGCCAGCAGCTGATGTTATGTGTGGCTCCCCAGTTGCAGGTGAATTGCTGTCAGCTGAAGTAGTTGTCTACTTCCTCAGCCTTTAAGTAGTTCCACTTCCTTCCACTAGGTGTCGCTGATAGAGTGTATTCTCTACAAGAACCCACGTGTTGTGAAGATGTGCGTGTTGGTGCTTCCTGCTGTTTCCTTCCCTATAGGAGTTACTGTGTTTCCCAGTCTGTGGGTTGAGGTGAGGGCTTTTAGCCTAGGGCTTATCAGGAGCATAGTGCATGGGTGGTGACCTCAGGGTGCAGAGTATCTAGGGACTCCAATCTAAGGGTTAGACTAGCTCCCTTGATTGCCTTTAACCCATCGTACCATCCTGATTCCAGATTCTCTCATCACTTTACCATCACTTATGACATCCATCTACATTCTGGTCACCAATAGAAAATATTTGACGCATTATGACACGAAAAACCCAGAAACAATGATGTAGAACAGTGAGAGTCCTACATCAGAAAACAATGGACATTTCTCTCCAAAAACCCTACATCAGATGTTTACAGACTGTTGTAAAAAGAGGAGAAGCTACACGATGGTGGACATGGCCGGCACAATTTTTCTGAATGTGTTGCTGCCCTCAATTTATAAATGTTATTTTTTCAAATGAAATGGAAAAATGGAAGTAAATGTTAACCGTTCACCTTCTGATCTGTCATCTATGTTCTATGTGAATGATATATGGCCATACGAGGTTTCCAAATCATTCTTCTTCTTTTCCTTACATGTTACACACCATCCCAGCTTGTTCAGAATTGTGGTTGTGCAAGAATTAAATGAAAAGAGTGAAATTTAGCAACATTTAACTCCAAATACCTTGTCATGGTCGAAAGTGTTGGCACCCATGAAATCATTCCAGAATGTTACTGCAATTACACGGTTTGGTAAACACCCATTTATTTCCTTTGTGTGTATTGGAACAATACAAAAAAACTGAGGAAAAAGGCCAATTTGGACATAATTTAACGCCAAACTCCAAAAATAGGCGAGACAAATTTGTTGGCACCCTTACATTAATATTTGGTTACACACCCTTTGCAATAAATAACTCCAATCAGTCACTTCCTATAACTATCATCAAGCTTCTTACACCTCTCAACTGGAATTAATGACTGCTCACCTTTTGCAAACCACTCCAGGTCTCTCATATATAAAGGGATCCTGTCACCCCCAAAATACCTCTAAAGCTATTAAAAGCTGTCCCTAGAGCATAGTAACACTTAACCTACACTCCTTTTAGCTCCTAAATGCACCAAGTGAAATTGAAGATAAATGTTATTACAGTACCTCATTAGGGATGATAATGAGTGACTATGCTATTCATAGTCACCCTGGCAGGCTCTCCCACTGCATGATATCACGCCTCCATAGGCGTGATCTTCTAATCAGATTAAAATGCGCGCCTCCCCGCTCTGTGCTGTGTCTCGGCCGGCCTGTAGTGGGGCTGGGTGACGCGAATCGCGTCATTTCCGGCGCCGGGTGACGTAGTACACCGGCGCCGCTCGGTTAGCTTCAAAATGCGCACTGCGCATGCGCATGCGCAGTGCGGGTCTTGAAGCTAACCGAGCGGCGCGGGTGTACTACGTCACCCGGCGCCGGAAATTACACGATTCGCGTCACCCAGCCCCACTACAGGCCGAGACACAGCACAGAGGGGGAGGCGCGCATTTTAATCTGATTAGAAGATCACGCCTATGGAGGCGTGATATCATGCAGTGGGAGAGCCTGCCAGGGTGACTATGAATAGCATAGTCACTCACTATCATCCCTAATGAGGTACTGTAATAACATTTATCTTCAATTTCACTTGGTGCATTTAGGAGCTAAAAGGAGTGTAGGGTAAGTGTTACTATGCTCTAGGGACAGCTTTTAATAGCTTTAGAGGTGTTTTGGGGGTGACAGGATCCCTTTAAAGGTGTCTTCTCCCAACAAAATTTTAAGATCTCCCCACAGGTGATAAATGGGATTTAGATTCGGATTCATTACTGTCACTTCACATCTCTCTTTGGGTCAATGTCCTGTTAAAAGACCCATGAACTAGTATGCAAACTTAGTTTCTGACTACATTGTCACCAAAAATCTTTTGTTAATATTCAAATATCATGATATGTTGCACACAGTCAAGGCACTCAGTGTCAGTGGCTGGAAAGTAATTCCAAAACATCCTTGAACCTCTACCATATGTGACTGTAAGTCCTGTGCTCTTTTCTCTGACCTCCCCCATATGTGACTGTAGATCCTGTGTTCTTTTCTCTGGCCTCTCTCATATGTGACTGTAGATCCTGTGTTCTTTTCTCTAGCCTCTCTCATATGTGACTGTAGGTCCTGTGCTCTTTTCTCTGACCTCCCCCATATGTGACTGCAGGTCCTACGCTCTTTTCTCTCACCTCTGCCATATGTGACTGCAGGTCCTGTGCTCTTTTCTCTGCCCTCCCCCATATATGACTGTAGGTCCTGTGCTCTTTTTTCTGACCTCCCCCATATGTGACTGTAGGTCCTGTGCTCTTTTCTCTGACCTCCATCATATGTGACTGTAAGTCCTGTGCTCTTTTCTCTGATCTCCCCCATATGTGACTGTAGGTCCTGTGCTCTTTTCTCTGCTCTCCCCATATGTGACTGTAGGTCCTGTGCTCTTTTCTCTGACCTCCCCCATATGTGACTGTAGGTCCTGTGCTCTTTTCTCTGACCTCCATCATATGTGACTGTAGGTCCTGTGCTCTTTTCTCTGATCTCCCCCATATGTGACTGTAGGTCCTGTGCTCTTTTCTCTGACCTCCATCATATGTGACTGTAAGTCCTGTGCTCTTTTCTCTGATCTCCCCCATATGTGACTGTAGGTCCTGTGCTCTTTTCTCTGCTCTCCCCATATGTGACTGTAGGTCCTGTGCTCTTTTCTCTGACCTCCCCCATATGTGACTGTAGGTCCTGTGCTCTTTTCTCTGACCTCCATCATATGTGACTGTAGGTCCTGTGCTCTTTTCTCTGATCTCCCCCATATGTGACTGTAGGTCCTGTGCTCTTTTCTCTGACCTCCATCATATGTGACTGTAAGTCCTGTGCTCTTTTCTCTGATCTCCCCCATATGTGACTGTAGGTCCTGTGCTCTTTTCTCTGCTCTCCCCATATGTGACTGTAGGTCCTGTGCTCTTTTCTCTGACCTCCCCCATATGTGACTGTAGGTCCTGTGCTCTTTTCTCTGACCTCCATCATATGTGACTGTAGGTCTTGTGCTCTTTTCTCTGATCTCCCCCATATGTGACTGTAGGTCCTGTGCTCTTTTCTCTACCTTCCCTCATTTGTACAAAATATAAAATCTAGCTCAACCACCGATTAGGTGCTCAAGGGAAAAACATTTTTTTCAGAAGATATTTAAAGTCAAACCCTGGCACCACGTAAAGGAGAAACTTGAAAAGTTGTATTTTTTTGTTGTGGTTTTTTATTTGTAGTTGTGAAGACAAACAATCAACATTTCAACTCTACATTGGGTCTTCATCGGGATTGGTCTAATAAAAGTATTTACAAAAAACAAAATAAAATAAAAGAACAGTTTCATATTTGTGGTCTATGTGGGTGTTGTGATTTGCGTGACGTATCCTGTGTTACAATAAAGTATCAGACTAGTGCAACTGGTGTCCCTGAAGTGGTATGGATGTGGTGTGTACAGTGTGGGAGACGGTGTGTGGGACCTGACTGGTGGGTTGTCATGGTTAGAGGTGAAAAGGTAAACATACAGAGTGTTAAGTAACCGTTCAGGGGCGTGGGAGTAACTAAATAGGAGGATGAAGACCCGATGTAGGGTCGAAACATTGATTGTTTGTCTTCACAACTGCAAATAAAAAGATACAACTTTTCAAGTTTTCTCCTTTACATGGTGCCAGGGATTGACTTTAATTATCTTCCCTCATATGTGACTGTAGGTCATATGCTCTTTTCTCTGACATCCCCCACATATGACTGTAGGTCCTTTGATCTTTTCCCTGCCCTCCCTATATGTGATTGTATGTCCTATGCTCTTCTCTTTGACCTCCTGCATTTGTGACTGTGGGTCCTGTGTTTTTTTCTTTCTAGGTCTCTTTCCATATTCAGTAAACAGTAGAATGATATAGTTTATCAAAAATCTCTATCCTTTCCTTATCTGTCAACACAACACTTTCCCAGAAAGATTTTGGCTTTCTCATGTTTATGCAGCCTAGCTTTTTGTCTCTGTGTCCACAGTGGGATCCTCCAGTTCCTCAGTTTCCTGCCATAGCGTTTCCCACTGAGAGCAATCAACATTTTCTCAACTGGCTAACACGGTACCAAAACTTTAAACAAAAATGGATGAATAGTCTGTGCTGACACTGATGCACCCTGAGCCTGCAGGACAGCTTCAATTTCTTTGTAACTTGATTGAGGATTATCCATTATCTGGACTATCCTACATTACAACCTTTCATCAATTTTTCTCTGCCGTTCACATCCTGGGAGATTCGCTCCAGTATAGTGGCATGGGATGTAAATCTCTTAATTATGCTGTGCACTGTGGACAAAGGGAACACAAGATCTCTGGAGATTAATTTGTAACTTTAAGATTGTTGATATGTTTCAACTATCTTGGTTTTCAAGTATTCAGACAGTTCTCTTGTTTCCTTTCTGCTCTCCATGCTTAGTGTGGCACAATGCAAAGTTTGAGTCAACTTCTCCCCCTTTAATCTGATTTTAGGTGAAATTCTCATATTGCCCACACAAGGCGAGTGTGAACAAGCATCACATGCTTAAAACAAATTTATTTTTGAACAATTTTGGAAAGTTGCCAACAATTTTGAAAAGGTGCCTATTTTTAAAACTTTATGTGAAATTACGGTATGTCCGATTTTTCTTTTTTTTTCTCTTTTTTTGTTGCTCCAATACAAACGAAGTAAATAAAGAAGTATATGACAAAACATGTGAAATTGTAATAATTTTCTAGGAGAAAACACTTAACTTTTTAGAACAATTTTAAGAGTGTCCAATCTCTCCGCCATCACTGTAAAGGGATATTTCCATCACAGATCTTTAAAACATTTCTGCACGATAAGCAAAAAATAAGCTTAATAATTGCTAATCCTATGTTTCAGACCTTTTCCTGTTGGGGAAAGTATGTTTATACATACCAGCCATCTCTTTTTTGAATTTTGTGGAAAAAGTGTCTCCCTGTAGGACAAGTCTGATTGGTTGAGGGTCCTAGTCATAGATATGACAAAATTGTTTATAGTGGGTATGTCCCTTTAATCCTCCAAAGTAATACGTATTAGTTCATTTTTCATTCATCTGATCTTCAAATAAATGATCTGTTGTACCTGGCAGCCATTTGTGTCCAATGGGCAATGGAATAGTAAAGCAGCGTTGCCGGTTGGACAAAAGTCACTGAATTTAGCTCCAAGGTCAACCTCATTACTTGGTTCTTCATCCATCTGATCTTCAAATAAGTGCTCAGTTGTATCTTGCTTCTAAATGGGAGGCTTGTAAATCTTATTTGGTTGTTCCGAGCACAGCTTTTGATTTGTCATGGATGGTGCATCATGTCGTACATATGATGAAACAGAAGCTTTTGCTATTCAAAACTCACACCAGTAGGTAAGGCCGGTTTGGAGCTGTCAGCTTGTGTCCAGTGTTTTGCAGAATGCACCGAACACAACCTGACAGCCCTGGATGTGCAGAAACTGATGGTAAATATGCCGCTGTCCAGTGCTGAAATTTCAGCCGTGGTGCTTTCCAGGTGCTGAACTTCAGCGGCGGCTGAGATATGCTGCGCTCTCCATGGTGCTGAACAAGCGCGGCTGCGCGGTTTCACTCCTGGTTTTGGCTACAAATCCTGAAGTAAAATAATGATCAATACTGAACATGATGAATTTTTCACCTCTTTTTGGTATGTCATGTTTTAAATAAAGCTGCTACATTTTTGATATTTCCTGGTCTTTGGCAAAGCTTTATTGAAACAGTCTTGTGTGCATTACCTGAGGATTTTCCAAATCCAATGTAAAGGGGTGCTCTAAATTGCTCACTTTGCTGGAATTCTAAGGCAGTGTGCAGACGCTGCAGATCTCCTGTATCTTTTACCACAATTTTCCCACATTTTTTAAGCATATTTATGACAAATCCACAGTACAGCATCTTCCCTGGAAAGTGTATGGGAAATTAGAAGTGCTGTGCCCACGCTGCAAATTTTTCTGTGGTGAAAAAGGCACACATTTTGCTGCCAAAAAATCTGCAGCATGTCAACTCTTGCTGCGTATTTTGCCGCAATTTTCACCCATAGTCCTCAATGTTAGTTCCAAAATATACAGCACTGTTCACACAGTGGATATTATTTGTTGATCTAGGTCGGCTTCACACCACGAATCGGAGCTGTCAGGTTGCTCCGGACGCGTACAAACTGAGGGCAAATATGCCCTCCGATCCTGTTTTAAACAGGAATCATTTGTGTGCATCTGTGCCGCTCTCCAGTGCTGAATTTTCAGCAGCGCGGGTGCAGGAGAGCTGACCGCGGTGCTGAAATTTCAGCCATGGAGCTCTCCAGGTGCTGAACTTCAGTGTCGGCTGTGAAATGCTGCGCTGTCCATGGTGCATTTCACAGCCGCCGCTCTTTCAGCACCAGGCGTCCGGGAACCAGTACGATTTTTTGCCGGATCCAAAATGATCCAGCGCCCATAGACTCCCATGTTATGGATGCTGGATCGCCCCAGATCCAGGAGGATCTGGTTCTGTTCATTTTTGGCACCGGACACAAAAAATGATGCAGACTCAGATTTTGTGTCCAATGCCAAAAACGTAAAGAACCAAATCCTCTCGAAAAAACCACAAAACCGGATGGCGAATAACAGCCATCCGGCACCTTAGGGATACATGGGGGGCAAAATCGAATCCAGGTCTGTCCGGTTCACACCGGACAGTCCCGGACCCGAAAAACCGTGGTATGAAGCCAGCCTAAGAGATTTGCAGGTCTCCCATGTATAGGCCAGGTACAGGTACCCCTGGCCTGGTTGCTGGTCTGGAGTTATCGCGGTGTCACACAGAACGATGCAGCAGGTTGGCTGATCGAGGATCGTCTGATTTATGAACATGTTCTCAAACCTGCGATCAACGATCCAACGATTTATCGTAGTCGTATCTCGGTGTTATACGCAAGAACTCCAAACCCATGATGTTTCAGCGATATCGTTCATGATCTCGTACCGTGTAACGGTACCTTAAGATATATGACATGTATTAAGCAGTGTATCATGCAGCAACATACAAAAATTGCATTTAATCACATTAGCAAACTCTTCAGGGGTGTGCCAGGCATCTTTATCACCATTTCAGAATGACTATACATGGATAAGGTAAAATATATGTTTGTACCGTGTTAGCCATTAGACAGAAAAATATGACAATCTGAGAGTCCTCAGTGGTTGATACCATCTTTTCAATTAGCCATTAAAAGGTAACAAAAAGCAGCTTTCCAGACACATTCACATTCACACCTTCAGAGCACGAATGAACATATCACATGGACTCATGTCTTTTTACATGAATTGAAAGGGCATTTGTGGGCATCATAACTTTGAACAGACCCCAATTAGAGAACAATAAAACTTTCACACTTATCAGTGAACTGTTCTGATATTTACTGCAATAACCATTTCACCCCATCTCATACTGATCATTCCTGCTCTGCTCCACCTCATTTGTCTTAAGAACTGCAATATTTCATGTCATGATGTGAATGTAGATACATATATATATTTAAATATATATAATATATGATCACCTACTTGCGTGTCATCCACTTCTGGCCCAATGTCCTCGAATCCCACAATGCACCGCACTGATCGGAAGCCCCCGCCAAATTACTATACCCACATGCAAGTAAGTGATTTTATATTAGATGCCAGCGGTACCGTCATTCAACGCCGCTGCTCCACGTGCCACCTACTTCCCGAATGCCCCCCCAGCCCTACTCCACCCCCAATACTCACCACCCAGCATCCGCAACTCCACCGAGCCATCTCACTTACCACAGGCTACAGGACCTGCGGTGATGTCACAGTCATGTGAACAGTCACTGCCATGACACAGAGGGGCAGAGAGAGAGGACAGGGAGCAGAGGGAGGGCAGAAAGAGAGCACAGGATGGCATAGGGAGGGCAGAAAGAGAGCACAGGGGGCAGAGAGGGGACAGAAAGATTATGCACAGTGGGGCAGAAAGAGAGGTGAAAGCAGAGAGCGCACAGTTGGGCAGAATGAGAGCACGGGGTAGAGAGCACACAGTAAGGGAGAAAGAGAGGAGGCAGCAGAGAGCACACAGTGGGGTAGAAAGAGAGCATGGGAGGCAGAAAACGCACAGTGGGGCAATAGGAGAGGTGGTGGCAGAGAGCACACAGTGGAGCAAAAAGAGAGCATGGGGGCTGAGAGCACAAACAGAGAAGGAGAAAGTGCATGATGGGAGAGCGCAAAGGGGCAGAGAGCACACAGGGAAAGAGAGAGTGCATGGAGGTAGAGACAGTGCACAGAGGGAGAGAGTGCAACGATAGGCAGAAAGAGGGCACAGAAAAAGTGCACGGTGAAAGAGAGTGCAAGGGTGGCAGAGAGCACACAGAAATAGAGTGCACGGTGGTAGAGAGAGTGCATGGTGGGAGAGAGAGCACAAGGTGGGAGAGAGAGTGCATGGTGGGAGAGAGAGCACAAGGTGGGAGAGAGAGTGCATGGTGGGAGAAAGAGAGTGAGCGGTGGGAGTGAGAATGCAAGGGGGCAGAGAGCATGCACAAAGAGTGCACGGTGGGAGAGAGAAAACAAGGTGAGAGCGAGAGTGCATGGTGGGAGAAAAAGAGTGCACGAACGGAGAGAGCACAAGGGGGGCAAAGAGAGCGCATGGAGGAAGAGCACATGGAGAAAGAGCACATGGTAAGAGAGACAGTGCACGGATGGAGAGAGAGTTCACAGTGGATAAGAGAAGGCATGGAGGAGAGAGAACACACAGGGAGGAAGACCACATGGGGGATGACAGCTCATAGGAGACTGCACAGGGGGAGAGATCATATACAGAGAGGAGAGCACATGGAGAGACAGCATAAAGGAGATAGCAGAAGAGACAGCCGCTTCTCACAGCACCACTGAGCCCACCCCAATCATGACATCACACCCTCCCGATACGGTAGCATCAGGTCTCCATCTAGTATATAAATAAAGCACTAGTATATAAATATAGCACATCATATTTTAGTAACATAGTGACATAGTTTATAAGGTTGAAGGAAGACTATAAGTCCATCTAGTTCAGCCCATAGCCTAACATGTCTTATACCAGCCTGAAGAAGAGACCTGATTAGTCTCGAAAGCTGCTATTTGTTACCATCTTTTCAGTTCGCCATTAAAAAGTATCAACCACTGAGGACCCTCAGATTCTAATATTTTTCTATACATAAATATACATTTCTGTCTTAGTTTGGAAGGTCGCTTTAATATTGGCACTCACGCTGTTCTTTAGCTGTAATTTTGGTGATAGAATTGCCAAATTTATTGATGAAACTTAACAGTGATCATGTTTATGGTGGTTTCCTGATTGGTGCCCAATGTATTTTTGTTGAAGGAAAGAAGGGCTTGAGAATTTGTATATTAATCCATTCTTGTTCCCTTGGAGATAACTAGTGTCAGATACAGTATCTGTCAGGCCAATTATTTCCCTGTGCTATTGATAGTAGTGCTCATGGTCAGCTAAGTCAAGTGTGTTTATAGGTGATTCGGGCATAAAGTTGTTATACAATTTTGCTAATTCTAACTATAAAATGCTATTTTGTTTTCTATGCAGCTTCTGAGATCACATTTATATCAAATTCCGAAGACACCAATAATGTGTCAAAAAAATACTATGAAAACAGAGGAGACTGGGACCTAGTAAAAGCCACTGTGGTCGAAGATAATTATACAACTGGAGGAAAATTGTATAGCAGGGTTGTTTTAAAAGTAAGGAATAAACTCATTATTAGGCATCTAACAACTAAATGTTCAACATTGGGTCATCTAAAAGGAATGTAATTGTAACGTAGTGCGGGGCAGAAGTCGTAGGGCAGATACTCGTCTCTTACGCCCATCCATGTTACATGACGGTGGTTGTCCTGGCTGGGTGTGTGGACCTGAGCTATGAGAACACTACACCTGTGTAGGTCGCATGATGCCATTCACTTTGGCTGGCCACAACCAGATGTTGCACACTTCAATGAGAGTCCATGACCCAAAAATATACTTTATACTTAACGGTAAATTGATATGAATTATGTACAGTAGATACAGGAACGTTTCCTTCATGATATGGAGCATGTCAACAAACATTCTCAACTCCTTTCTTTTAATTCACTTGAACTTTACTTCCACTGCCTGCCTTCACCACAGCCCAGCTCAGTACTACAGTTTAGTTCAGTGTTTCCCAAACTCCAATCCTCAAGGCCCCAAACAGGACATGTTTTCATGATTTTCTTAGGATTAGGCAGGTAATTGAATCATTATCAAGGCATCACCTGTGCAATACTAAGGAAATCCTAAAAACATTACCTGTTGGGGCCATGAAGACTGGAGTTTGTGAAACACTGGTCTAGTTAGCGATGCACCTACTCTAAACCCTCGTTTCTGCCACCTGTTTCATTCTATAGGAGTTAGTGTGCAAAGATGGCCAGAACTTATCTTCTCTACTTCTGATGCCTTGGAACTCATGCCAAGAACCCTCTCTTTGTCTCATATGGACTGTTCTAAACTCGGGACCGTACTGCTAGGAGTCCTGTCCCAGGATCCATCTCTGATTGACCATTCTGTCCATAATCCTTCCTATTTATTCAAGATCATGTCATTCGCTGTCTTGGTCTCCTCTGACATTAGGGACACACTTGTCATGCAGCTCTGCTCACTAGTCAAACTTTAGGTCCTGCTCACTCATCAGGCAGGTCTGCCTTTACTGCAAGCTGGGCACTAACTAACCTCCTAGGTGGAAACTGTCTGTGTCCCTTCAATTTAGCCCCTCCGACTCCAGGCTAATCCCAATATTATGTCTAACTCTCAATTCTGTTGGGCAAACTACAATCTAGCTAATAACTCGTCAAAATTCACACCTCATAACAGTACTTGTGTTTTCAAGGGGGAATGTGGTCAGAATGTGCATCTCTCCACCTCCTTACATAATGAAGCATATAATAAGATCAGGACATTTCTTTGCACATAAAAATTTTGACTGACTTTTGCCTATTCATCATTCATTTTTATAACAAACTAGATGGCAGCCCGATTCTAAAGAATCGGGTAGTCTAGAATCCATGTATAGTTTATTTACTAATAGTTAGGGGAGTGCGGTGAAATTAATTGTGTGTATACAGGCGGCTCTGTGGTTAGCAGAGTATATGGTGGCTCACTGGCTAGCACTGCGCGCGCTGAGATTAGTCAGCGCAGTGGCATGGGCAGAGTGGTCAGCGCAGCGGCGTGGGCAGAGTGGTGAGCGCAGCGGCGTGGGCAGAGTGGTCAGCGCATAAACACACATACACACACACACTCTGCTATACTTACCACCGACCCTGCGTCTTCTACGGCGCCTGGATCCTGAGTCAACATGTGGCCAACCCGGGACGGCTGGAGGGGGCAGGGGACGGCTGGAGGGGGCAGCGGACGGCTGGAGGCGGCAGGGGACGGCTGGAGGCGGCAGGGGACGGCTGGAGGCGGCAGGGGACGGCTGGAGGCGGCAGAGGACGGCTGGAGGCGGCAGAGGACGGCTGGAGGCTGGAGGCGGCAGAGGACGGCTGGAGAGGGCAGAGGACGGCTGGAGGCGGCAGAGGACGGCTGGAGAGGGCAGAGGACGGCTGGAGGCTGGAGAGGGCAGAGGACGGCTGGAGAGGGCAGAGGACGGCTGGAGAGGGCAGAGGACGGCTGGAGAGGGCAGAGGACGGCTGGAGAGGGCAGAGGACGGCTGCAGAGGGCAGAGGACGGCTGCAGAGGGCAGAGGACGGCTGCAGAGGACGGCTGCAGAGGACGGCTGCAGAGGACTGCTGCAGAGGACGGCTGCAGAGGACGGCTGCAGAGGACGGCTGCAGAGGGCAGAGGACGGCTGCAGAGGGAAGAGGACGGCTGCAGAGGGCAGAGGACGGCTGCAGAGGGCAGAGGACGGCTGGAGAGGGCAGAGGACGGCTGGAGAGGGCAGAGGACGGCTGGAGAGGTCAGAGGGAGGCACGCAGGCTGGAGGGGTCAGAGGGAGGCACGCAGGCTGGAGGGGTCAGAGGGAGGCACGCAGGCTGGAGGGGTCAGAGGGAGGCACGCAGGCTGGAGGGGTCAGAGGGAGGCACGCAGGCTGGAGGGGTCAGAGGGAGGCACGCAGGCTGGAGGGGTCAGAGGGAGGCACACAGGCTGGAGGGGTCAGAGGGAGGCACGCAGGCTGGAGGGGTCAGAGGGAGGCACGCAGGCTGGAGGGGTCAGAGGGAGGCACGCAGGCTGGAGGGGTCAGAGGGAGGCACGCAGGCTGGAGGGGTCAGAGGGAGGCACGCAGGCTGGAGGGGTCAGAGGGAGGCACGCAGGCTGGAGGGGTCAGAGGGAGGCACGCAGGCTGGAGGGGTCAGAGGGAGGCACGCAGGCTGGAGGGGTCAGAGGGAGGCACACAGGCTCGAGGGGTCAGAGGGAGGCACGCAGGCTCGAGGGGTCAGAGGGAGGCACAGAGGACAGGGGGAAGAGGACACAGAGGGGGCAGAGGACGCAGAGGACAGGGGGCAGAGGACACAGAGGGGGCAGAGGACGCAGAGGACAGGGGGCAGAGGACAGGGGGCAGAGGACTGGGGGCAGAGGACAGGGGGCAGAGGACAGGGGGCAGAGGACGCAGAGGACAGGGGGCAGAGGACGCAGAGGACAGGGGGCAGAGGACGCAGAGGACAGGGGGCAGAGGACAGGGGGCAGAGGACAGGGGCAGAGGACAGGGGGCAGAGGACACAGAGGGGGCAGAGGACGCAGAGGACAGGGGGCAGAGGACGCAGAGGACAGGGGGCAGAGGACGCAGAGGACAGGGGGAGGGGACAGAGGGGCAGGACGCAGAGGACAGGGGAGGACCAGAGGACAGGGGGGCAGAGCAGGGAGAGGACACAGAGGGGGCAGAGGACGCAGAGGACAGGGGGCAGAGGACACAGAGGGGGCAGAGGACCAGAGGACAGGGGCAGAGGACACAGAGGGGCAGAGGACGCAGGGACAGGGCAGAGGACAGGGGCAGAGGCACAAGGGGGCAGAGGACGCAGAGGACAGGGGGCAGAGGAACAGAGGGGGCAGAGGACGCAGAGGACAGGGGGCAGAGGACGCAGAGGACAGGGGGCAGAGGACGCAAGGACAGGGGGCAGAGGACGCAGAGGACAGGGGGCAGGGACGCAGAGGACAGGGGGCAGAGGA
Organism: Allobates femoralis; assembly: GCA_033576535.1. NCBI lineage: Eukaryota > Metazoa > Chordata > Amphibia > Anura > Aromobatidae > Allobates > Allobates femoralis. Next base: position 138,069,668 of record JARQOC010000010.1, read on the forward strand.
CCAGGGGGCAGAGGACGCAGAGGACAGGGGGCAGAGGACAGGGGCAGAGGACACAGAGGGGCAGAGGACGCAGAGACAGGGGGCAGAGGACGCAGAGGACAGGGGGCAGAGGAACAGGGGGCAGAGGACACAGAGGGGCAGAGGACGCAGAGGACAGGGGCAGAGGACACAGAGGGGCAGAGACGCAGAGGACGGGGCAGAGGACAGGGGGCAGAGGACACAGAGGGGGCAGAGGACGCAGAGGACAGGGGCAGAGGACAGGGGCAGAGGACACAGAGGGGCAGAGGACGCAGAGGACAGGGGGCAGAGGACAGGGGGCAGAGGACGCAGAGGACAGGGGCAGAGGACGCAGAGGACAGGGGGAAGAGGACACAGAGGGGGCAGAGGACGCAGAGGACAGGGGCAGAGGACAGGGGGCAGAGGACACAGAGGGGCAGAGGACGCAGAGGACAGGGGGCAGAGGACAGAGAGGGGGCAGAGGACGCAGAGGACAGGGGGCAGAGGACACAGAGGGGGCAGAGGACGCAGAGGACAGGGGCAGAGGACAGGGGGCAGAGGACACAGAGGGGGCAGAGGACGCAGAGGACAGGGGGCAGAGGACAGGGGGCAGAGGACACAGAGGGGGCAGAGGACGCAGAGGACAGGGGCAGAGGACAGGGGGCAGAGGACACAGAGGGGGCAGAGGACGCAGAGGACAGGGGGCAGAGGACAGGGGCAGAGGACACAGAGGGGGCAGAGGACGCAGAGGACAGGGGGCAGAGGACAGGGGGCAGAGGACACAGAGGGGGCAGAGGACGCAAAGGACAGGGGGCAGAGGAAGCAGAGGACAGGGGGCAGAGGACGCAGAGGACAGGGGGCAGAGGACGCAGAGGGACAGGGGGCAGAGGACGCAGAGGACACAGAGGACAGGGGGCAGAGGACAGGGGGCAGAGGACACAGAGGACAGGGGGCAGAGGACACAGACAGGGGGCAGAGGATACAGAGGACAGGGGGCAGAGGACACAGAGGACAGGGGGCAGAGGACACAGAGGACAGGGGGCAGAGGACACAGAGGACAGGGGGCAGAGGACACAGAGGACAGGGGGCAGAGGACAGGGGGCAGAGGACACAGAGGACAGGGGGCAGAGGACACAGGACAGGGGGCAGAGGACACAGAGGACAGGGGGCAGAGGGGGCAGAGGAGGCAGAGGACAGGGGGCAGAGGACAGGGGCAGAGGACACAGAGGACAGGGGGCAGAGGACACAGAGGGGGCAGAGGAGGCAGAGGACACAGAGGACAGGGGGCAGAGGACACAGAGGACAGGGGGCAGAGGACACAGAGGACAGGGGGCAGAGGACAGGGGGCAGAGGACACAGAGGACAGGGGGCAGAGGATACAGAGGACAGGGGGCAGAGGACACAGAGGACAGGGGGCAGAGGACACAGAGGACAGGGGGCAGAGGACACAGAGGACAGGGGGCAGAGGACACAGAGGACAGGGGGCAGAGGACAGGGGGCAGAGGACACAGAGGGGGCAGAGGACGCAGAGGACAGAGGGCAGAGGGGGCACACAGGTTGGAGGGCAGAGCAGCCTGTATGGCTGCAGACTTACCGGTGGCCGGGCCTCGGGTGTAGGAGGAGAGGAGGGGCGGGCAGAGCTGCAGGAGAGGAAGTCCCGCCCTCCCTCCTCTCCAGACACACGGCAGGGAGCACGGGTACCCCCAGGGTGTGTGTGGCCCTCCGAGGTGGCGGGCAATGGGCCCCCCTGCCCCCCCCGGTATGTAGGTACTGGCTGGAGGGCAGAGGGTGGAGGGGAGTGGCAGGAGGGCACACGGAACTTCCGAGATCGGAACGTTCCGTGTGTCGGTGACTGTAGCCGGGGGGCAGCCTGGCTACAGTGCACTGGATGAGCCTGGGCGACGACCATCACGGAAGTGGGCGTGGCCTCCTCCGGAAGTGGCCTTCGGGTTTTATATAATAGATATTATTCACAGAAAAATTTGAAGAAACCTTATTGGAAGAAAATGGGATATACAACTTTCCTCTTAGAAAGGAAGAGGGCTTGAAATCTAGAAGCACTTATTGGAAGTAGTAATTCTTAAAGTTGATATCGCCCTTTAACAAGCCTTGTAATATGACTTAGGATAATAATAACCAGTAGCCAAATCTTAAAGAGGACCTGTCACCCCGCTGGTGCTTTCTAAACTGAAAGCACCACTGAATGGAGCATGTCTGCTGCATTCAGGGAAGGGGACTGTCATGTTTCTACCCACCCTGGAAATTGTAAAAGTCACTTTAGAAAGTGTAGCGATAACGGGGGTCCTCCTGCCTCCTGCCTCTCATTGCTGCCTCCTTGCCTGCCTCGCAGAGAGAGGAATTGTTACAAGCTGTTTGCTTTGCCGGCGACTGAAATGCCTCCTGCCCATGACGTAAGCGCCGGAGCCCCCCCCGCTACAGATTATGCTGAATGCAACAATATATGCAACAACTCCTCACTCTGCAAGGCAGGCAAGGAGGCGGCACCGAGAGGCAGGGGGAGAGAAGGACCTCGTGAATAGCGATGACTCCATAATCAGTAAGGCCCTCCAGACTAATTATCTCTACACTTTGTACAGTTTACAGGGCAGGTAGAAAAAGTTTGGAAAGCACCATGGGGGTGACAGGTCATCTTTAATTTGCAAAAGGTGTTTCGGGGTTTTGCTCCTCGTCAGTGCAAACTATGAGATCTGGTTTGGCTAGGTCAGAGGCTAGGACAGGGATCTAAGGGGCATGTTTTCTACTCTTAAAGAAAGACATGTCAGTTCTGGCATGCCAGTATGAGAAGACTTAAATACCTCTTCTGACAAGCCTACAACCTGCAGTGGGCCTCAGTCCTCTAAACCACTGAACAACCAGCTCTACCCTCTCCTAGTGTATCCTCACCTATCCCTTGTAGATTGTGAACCATTGCAGGCAGGGTCCTCTCCCTCCCCACTGTATCCTCACCCATCCTTTGTAGACTGTGAGCCCTCATGGGCAGGATACTCTATGCTCCTGTACTTATGCTTGCCTTGTATTGCTCATGATTATTGTACTTGTCTATGTATGCCCCTTTTCACATGTAAAGCACCATGGACTAAATGGAGCTATAATATTAAATAATAATAATAATAATAATAATAATAATAATAATAATTGACAGTAATTGCATAGATATGACTAATGGACAAACCATAAAATGCCGCCAGCCTGAGGCCTACAAATACCTGGGCATATTACAACTAGATAACATCAAGCATGGACATGTGAAAAATGTGGTTAGTAAGGAATAAGTCTAACAGGTCAGGAAAATTTTGAAAAGCAAATTGAATGGTGGGAATACCATCAAGGCCATAAACACCTGGGCCATTCCTGTCAATAGATACACTGCTGGAATTGTGAACTGGACAGATAGAGCTGGATGATCTGGACAGAAAAACAAGAAAACTGATGACAACCCACTACTAATTGCATCCACGTAGTGATGTGGACAGACTTTACCTGCCAAGAAAATCAGGACGCAGAGGCAAGTGAATGATAGTGGAGAACAAGCCTTGATGGAAGTTAACAGAAAACTGCTTAAAGTACAACAAACAAAAAGTAAATACTGTAAAAATGCAGTACAAAGCAGAAGAGAAAACTATCAAAAGAAAGCTCTGCATGGACAATTCCTAGAGAAAATCGAGCATAAAGTCGACAAGGAAAAGACCTGGTTGTTGCTTACTAATAGAACATTAAAAAAGGAAACAGAGAGCTTAATATCTGGGCATGCAGGTCATTTAAAGCTAAATTCATTGACATTTTATTCTATTTTTTGCTGTATTCCTCTGAGAAGTAAACATCTTAATTGACATGTAGTACAGTACATTCTGGCTGTATTAAGGACAGTTGGGACATTTGCATACATAAGTAAAGATGAGCCACCACCCTAGTGTTCGAATTCAATTCGATTTGTCAAATTGTGGGGGTGTTCGTCGAATGTTCGTCAAACACCGTCGAACTCCATTGAAAGCAATGGCAGGCAAACACATACAAACACTTAGAAAACACCTTCTGAGGTGTCCAAAAGATGACAAACTACTCAGAAGATACAACAAACACATGGAAAAGTGACAAGTACATATAAAAATGTGAAAAGAAAAGAGATGGACGAGTAAAAGAAGGAGACACAGATATAGGCATGTCACGCCCCTCTAAAATCCGGTTTTACTCCAGTATTTGTAAGGCATCATGCAGACGATGAGTATTTGGTGAGGTTTTTTTCTCAGTATCTGTAAGGCCTCTTGCAGGCTATGACTATTTGGTAACAATCAAAGTCCAGCACTTTTATATATCACCTTATAAATTCTATCTCACAAAACACCTGTATTGCACTTAACCAGAGCCCACTGATGACTAGTGACACTATATCTCATAATCATAGAAAATATTTTTATTATTATTAAAAATCCAAGTAATAAAATTATAATTATCCAGGTACCCAAATGAGCTAATTAATTAAATTATAGTATAGGTGGGCATAACTCAATTTATGTGGCAGCATATATACAATAACCTAAAAAGCACATTTCATGTAAAACACACCATGTAAACAAATAGGCTTTTCTATGTAAAGTCCTTATTGCACTCCTCAATAGGGCTGTTTATCATTATCATAGATAGGACAAATCCCTTTATTTACCTTTGCTACAGTTAGCTTTAGATAGGTTAATGCTGTCCAGCAGAGCGGCCACACCAATCCCGCCTATGTACGTTTCAATACAAGTTGATCTTCGTCAAGGCATGCTGTTACCAGCATTTCCCCTTCCTTTATATCGTCACCCATGATGAGAAATTTACCACCGCTGTGAGCCATCTGCGGCGCATGGCTTCCGGGACCTGAGGAAGATCAACTTGTATTGAAACGTACGTAGGCGGGATTGGTGTGGCTGCTCTGCTGGACAGCATTAACCTATCTAAAGCTAACTGCAGCAAAGGTAAATAAAGGGATTTGTCCTATCTATGATAATGGTAAACAGCCCTATTGAGGAATGCAATAAGGACTTTACATAGAAAAGCCTATTTATTTACATGGTGTGTGTTACATGAAATGTGCTTTTTAGGTTATTGTATATATGCTGCCACATGATGATAAATTGAGTTATGCCTACCTATACTATAATTTAATTAATTAGCTCATTTGGGTACCTGGATAATTGTGGTTTTATTACTTGGATTTTTAATAATAATAATAAAGATATTTTCTATGATTATGAGATATAGTGTCACTAGTCATCTGTGGGCTCTGGGTAAGTGCAATACAGGTGTTTTGTGAGATGGATGACTATTTGGTGAGGTTTTTCCTTAGTATCTGTAAGGCCTCATGCAGACGATGAGTATTGTGTCACATTTAGGGGACTACTAGAAGAGTCTCCATTTTTTCCAAATATTTGGGCACAGACACCACTTAAGTGGCATCAATTGCCCCACAGTTGCAAACTTTAAATGGTTATTTTAGGCAAAAATCCACAAGGCTTCATTCTCCCCAGGATGACACAGGGGTAGAAAAGTCCTTGCGGATCCATGCCTTGTTCAACTTTATGAACGTTAGTCTGTCCACATTCTGGGTGGACAGACGTGTGCGCTTTTCTGTCAGGACACCACCAGCAGGGCTGAGGACACGTTCCGAGAGAAAGCTGGCTGCGGGGCACGACAAGATCTGCAAGACATGAGTGGCGAGCTCAGGCCATTTTTCCAGATTGGAAGCCCAAAATGAGCAAAGCTCCAGTTCCCCAGTCATGGCATCGATGTTAGGTTGGAGATACTCGTGTACCATCCGCTCCAGGCGTTGACTATGTGTCCGACTTCTCATGTCTTCAGGCCTTGCAAACGATGGTCTAAAAAAATCGTGAAACGAGGCCACAAAATTGCTGTTACCACCACCAGATGCGGTGTTACTGGTATGGTGTGAGTGATGATGACTCGACAGTCCCACGATTGCCAAGTAAGAGCTGTGAGAGTCACTCTGTGTACCACTGGTGGTTTGTGGAAAAGCCTATCTGAGAATATGTATCAGCTTCTGCTGATACTCCTGCATGTGTGCGTCCCATGGAATGGTAGGAATTGTTTTGGCAAATTTTGTCTTGTACCGGGGATCTAAGAGTGTGGCAACCCAGTGGTCGGCATTACTTCTAATTCGGACAATCCGAGGGTCATGTTGCAGGTAGTGCAGCAAGAAGGCGCTCATGTGTCTTGCGCATCCAGGAGGACCAAGTCCTTGTTGTGTTGGTGGTGGGAAGGTGAGAATCATGCTTCCTTCCTGTGCCCTCTCCCCCCAACTTCACACAACAGAAATGTCATCAAGGTCTCCCTCATTTGCTGACTCTTCCATGCTCATCGCCAGTTCGTCCTCCATTTCTTCCTGGGCTCCTGCACCTTCCTCAAGAGTTTGGTTACTACCATGCGCCCTCGTTAATCTCTCTCCACCACCCTCCCATGCCTGCCATCTTGTTGCTGCCGACCGTGAGGACCTTGGAGATGTTGTCATGTCTTCCGCATAGGACTCCTTCTGTACTTCCTCCACCTCCTCTTGTCCCACCACCTGACTCCGAATATTGTTTAGAGTGTGCTCCAGCATGTAGATGGCCGGAATAGTCATGCTGATAATAGCATCTTCAGCACTAAACATCTTCGTCGCCATCTCAAAACTATGCAGAAGGGTGCACAGGTCCTTGATCTGAGACCACTCCTGCAGACTGATCTGCCCCACCTCTGGATCTCATTGGCCCAGGCTATACGTCATAACATATTGCACCAGTGCTCGCCACAGTTGCTGGAACATCTGCAGAGTAGAATTCCAGCGTGTCGGCACATCCCATTTCAGTCGGTGAACAAGCAAGCCAAAAGACTTCTGGAGCGAAGCAAGTCGTTGAGCTGCGGGATGAGCGTACACCAGAAGTGAGCACACAGCGACCGTGCCCTCTACAGAAGCCCATCGATGCCGGGATAGTGTGTCAAAAATTGCTGGACAACCAGGTTCAAAGGGCGAAGGGCCACACCCAGGTTTGCCGCATTGTCGCACAAGGCCTTCCCTGGCTGCAGGTTGAGTGGAGACAACCATTGCTGAAACTCGGTTGCCAGAGCTGACCACAACTCTTTAGCTGTGTGACTCACATTTCCCAGGCATTTCAAGGTAAAGACCGCCTGATGGCGCTGAGCCCTGCTGCCAGCATAGTAAGATGGTGTGCAGGATTCCTTTTGTGCAGTTACAACGTGGGTGGCATTACCAGACAGGCTTTGGGCAGCGGTAGAGGACCAAGACGAGGTTGAGGAGGCAGAAGCAGTGGAGGAACTTCTACCTACAGAGAATGGACGCACAACTCGTGGAGACAGCAAGACTTGGACAGCAGACCCTTCACCTGCTCTCACCATAGTTAACCAATGCCCAGTCAGCGACATGTAACCTGTCCATGCTTACTGGTCCAAGTGTATGTGGTGAAGTGCACCCTGTCACACACAGAATTTGTCAAGGAAGCGGTGATGTTGTCTACGACATGCTGGTGTAGTACAGGCACACCTTTCTTGGAGAAGTAGTGTCGACTGGGCATCTGGTACTGGGCACTGAGATGGACATAAGGTCTTGAAAATCCTCTATGTCCACCAGGCGGAAAGGCAGCATTTCTGTAGCCTACAGTTTGCAGATGGTGAAAGTGAAGTGCTTAGCTTTCTCATGGCTAGGAGGAATTGATCTTTTACTTGTCCACATCTGAGGGACGAAGGGCTGGCTGCTGTGCTGAGACGGGGTTGATCAAGGTGTCTCCGGCAAACTGCTGGTCTGTGAGGGAGGTGCAGGTGAAAATGTAATGTTGCCTTCATCCAAAGGTGGTGCTCTCGATGTCTGAGAGAGCGCAACACCAGCAGCATTGTTCACTTGAAAACCAAGTGACGACCTGTCAATCACACTGTCTGTTGCGGGTAAAGAGTGGAAGGTCTACGTCCAAAAGCATGTGTGACAACTGTCCCCACAGTCACAGACGATGAAGAGCACACGGATGCACTTGATGGGGCAGACGGTGTAGGCCCGCCCTGCTAGCCCACATTCTACCACCGTGAGCTTCCCACTGCAACTTGTGCTTCATGTCAATGTGGCGGTTCATACATGAAGTACTCAAGCTAGTGAGTTTTTGGCCTCTACACAGAGATTGGTGACAAATCTTGCAGATGACATGAGTTGGGAGATCCTTGGCGATGTCATAAAAGGCCCAGGCTAGGCAAGGCTTAGAGCCCATGCGAGCTGCAGAGCCACCGTGACTTCTGCTCAGAGGCAGAGTTGTGCCTGCAGATGCAGTTGTTAATGTGCTTCCAGTACTCCGTCTATGTCCAGGAAGGCGCAACCTAACCTCGTCTTCAGTAGCATCCTCCTCCACCTCCTCTGCTGTCCTCATCGACTGGCTGACTGTGGGTTGACAGTAAGTGGGATCTCCAACCTCATCATCATCATCTGTGTTCTCACACCCCTCGTTCTCAGAGACAACCTCTTCCTGCCTTGACCGAAAACTTAATTTGTCAATCCAGTCTGAGTCTCATCAGCATCATCCTCCTTGTGTCCACCAACAGTAGTTACTGTTAGGGAATGAGAGTCTACATGAAGGTCAGAACCTTTTTCTTCTGGGCCTGGATCTGACTCATAAAGCTTCTGGGCATCAGGGCAGATTATTAACTCGTCTGGACTCACTGCAGCTTTGGAGCACACTTCTGATTCCCAGACTATTGTGTGACTGAACAGCTCTGCAGACTCAACCATGTCTGTTACCCCAGACTCAGTAGGGCGGCTGGAGACTTGGGAGCTTGGAGGAATCAAGTGCGATTGGGCTGACACCTCAGATGACTGGAGGGTTTGTGATGTAGAAGTTGAGGTGGAGGAGAGGCCACTTGCAATCCATTCAAGCACCTGCTGATATTTTGCCTCATTTACAAGTGGTATCGATGTTCGTGTCTGTAAGACAGGGATCATATCCGATTTGGCCACGTAAAGAAGAAGACATCTTACTTTGGCTGGAAGATTGTCTTTCTTCGGCGGCCGTCACACACTACGATATCTTGAAAGATATCGCTTGAACGCGCCTGATTAAACATCGCGTGAACGATGTCTCTGCGTGTGACGGCAAGATACGACGAGCGAGAAGTGTTCAAATCGCAAGATCGAGATCTGAGCTCCGGACCTCACATCTTGCGATGAACGATTTTACAAACAGCTTCATCGTGGTGTATAACACCACGATGAACGATCTCCCAGCGGCAGAGCCTATGCTGGGAGATGGTAACTATGGTACATGTCGGGTTACTAAGCGACGCGCGGCGCCTAGTAACCCGATGTGTACCATAGTTACCAGCGATTTCGCTGCTCCACATCGCTGGTGAGTCTGTCTGTGTGACATCTCACCAGCGATGTGAACGATATTGTTAGCGATCGCGCGTGCACGTGATCGCTTACAATATCGCTAGCGATATCGTAGCGTGTGACAGCCGCTTTCAGCAGATGTTAATGTAGATTTAGCATCTACCCCACGGATACAAACTCTTTTTCTTTATTCACCACGCCTACTCCCATTCCCACCAGCAGCATGCCTTTTGCCACTCATTTTGCATGTGTCAAAATTCGCAACTGTGCAGTTGTTGGACAAGAAAAAGTTGGATGTAAATCAAGCAGAGGTGACTGAACCAACACTGCTACTAGGCCCAAAGTGAGACCTGTGCTAGATGCAGTTAAAAATTAGTGGGAACTACACATGTGGTGTAGTTGTTTGTATTAGAAGTGGCCTACAATACTGTTTTTTGTGACACTGCTATTTGACCCGAAGTGAGATCTGGGCATGGGGCAGTTAAAAATGAGTAGGAACTACACAGGCGGTGTAGTTGGTTCTATTAGAAGTGGCCTACACTACGGCTTTTTGTGACACTGCTACTAGACCCGAAGTGGGACCTGGGCAAGGTGCAGTTAATAATTGCTAGGAACTACACAGGCGGTGTAGCTTCTTTCACAAGTGGGCTACACCACTGTGTAAGTGACAGTGCTACTAGCCTGAATAAATTGCCTGGACTAGCTGCAGCCAAAAAATTCCTACTAAGACAGGTGGTGTAGCTTTCTTCACAGCAGTGTTACGATACCTGCCCTAAAGGACTCCCGGAGCTAGACTGGGCCAGATGCTGTGAAAAACGCTTGCACAGCACTGGCACACACCTGCCTGGCAAAAACTGCTATGAACTGCTCTAACCTAGCCCTAAAAAGGGCTGATATTACAACTAGTGCCTACTTTTATGAAGTATCCCTGAAAAGGGCTGATACACTACTAGTCCCTACTCCTATGAAGTAGCCCTCAAAAGGGCTGATATTCCTACAATTTGCACCCTCCTTCCAGTCTCTACTCCCTAAACCTATCTATCATTATATTCGCTCACTAGCTGAATAAGAAGAGAATTGAAAGTTTTCACTGTATAGCGCCCACAGCAGCAGCTGTGCCATCTGACACAGAGCTGCAGCAATGAGCAAATGGTGGTGATGGGGAAATTGGCCGGGTCTTATAGGGCAAGGACATGTGACATACACAGCCAATGATGCCGGACTTTGCTTGTGTGCAAAAAATGCACTTTGCTGTGTGTGTGTGTGATTGGCTGACAGCCTGCACCGCCCCACTGTATATGCAGTTAGGAGGAAAAAAAATGGAGATCGACTTTATTTCTGCTGCAGCACTGATCTAAACCTCCCCCCCCCCCCCCCCCCCCCGCACACTATACACAGACAATGGATATTCACATTCATTAACAGGGTTAGGGTTAGGGTTAAACTTTTGGTGATTGAAGCGTTATCGAACATAACCTCAACTGCCGAATTTGAAGCAAATTGTTCGAATTCGTTGACTGACTCGAGCACCGCCCAAATGAGCTCGAAATTGAGATTGATGAACAAATCGAATCGAACACCGCTCATCTCTATACATAAGTACAATCTTTGCACATTTTATGATTACATGTATTGTACTAATCTCTCACTCATTCCATACATTAGATAAAAATACGAAGAATTCCACAACTTTACATTGTGAGCTTCATCTTGCCGATATGTTTCATGGTGTTGCTGGATCTTGCGAGTATGTTTATTGAAATGCCGAAAAATGACCGTCTGGGCTTTAAGATCAGCATTGTGCTTGGATTCTCAGTGCTTCTTTTGATCCTGAATGATATCCTGCCTTTATCAGCTACCCCACCATTATTAGGTAAGACATACTGTGTTTTATTACTATGGATGGACTCTTTTATACACCAGCTGTTACTAGTCCAGACAACTTTGAAGAACATGTCTCCATTAGGGATGGGCGAATCTACTCGCTAGGACTCGTTACTCGGCGAGTAGTAAGGAACTCGCAGGACTCGGTACTCTGCGAGTTTCCCAGCGTTTACTCGCACGAGTCCAATGCAAATCAATGGCAAACGCTGACAAAACTAAGATTGCCATTGTCTTGCATTAGACTCGGCTACTGTGCCAGTGATAGCAGGAAACTCGCAAAGTAACTGCTGTTACTTTGCGAGCCGAGTCCAGCTGTCTTCTCTGTGCAGGCTGCCGCAGCTCCAGGGTCCTAGAGCCCGCCTGCTCACAGAGATGATGTAGCAGTGCTGAGATTGTTCTCAGTCTGCTCATTCCCTGTGCATAGACATCTATATCTATGCACAGGGGATGTAGCAGAGAGGACATCGCGTTTTGGACTACGTCGGACGGAAGAGGATTTTTTTAATTAAAGATGGAGTCCCTAATGGCTTTTTCTTTTATTTCAAATAAAATATTTTCTCTTTGTGTTTTTTTAACCCTTTATTGGAGATTCTTAGTGGCTGGGTCAAACGTGGCCTGACATTAAGAATCTCTAGCTTAATATCAGCTTGTATAACAAAGCTGGTATTAACCCCTTTATTAACCAGCGTGCCACCGCCACCAGGGCCTCTGGAAGAGCGGGGTTCAGCGCCAGAGGATGGCGCTTCAATAAACGCGCCATCTTCTGGGGCGGCTGCGGGCTGAAATTTGCAGCAGGGGGTGCCCAGAAAGCTTGGGCATCCCTGCGCTGCGGATTCCAGCCCCCAGCTGCTTAGCTGTACCTGGCTAGGCATAGAAATTGCGCGGTGCCCTACGCATTTTTTTTTTATTATTTCATGAAATTCATGAAATAATTAAAAAAAAGGGCTCCCCTATATTCTTGTGTCCGGCCAGGTACAAATAGGCACCTGGGGGTTGGGGGCAGCACGTCGCTGCCTGCTGGATCCGGCTGGTTCCAGAAATACGGCGAAGCCCACGTGAAACTTTTTTCTGACAAATCCATAAAACAATGTAAATAAAAGGGACTGCATCTTTATTAACCCCTGGACCATGGGCGAGGGGTTAATAAAGATGCAGTCCCTTTTTTAGGATTGTTTTATTGATTTTTCAGAAAAAAAATTACATTGAGCTTCGCCATATTTCTGGAACCAGCCGGATCCAGCAGGCAGCAACCGGCTGCCCCCAACCCCCAGGTGCCTATTTGTACCTGGCCAGACACAAGAATATAGGGGAGCCCTTTTTTTTTATTATTTCATGAATTTCATGAAATAATTAAAAAAAAATGCGTGGGGCTCCGCGCAATTTCTATGTCTAGCCAGGTACAGCTAAGCAGCTGGGGGCTGGAATCCGCAGCGCAGGGATGCCCAAGCTTTCTGGGCACCCCCCGCTGCAAATTGCAGCCCGCAGCCGCCCCAGAAGATGGCGCGTTCATTGAAGCGCCATCCTCTGGCGCTGAACCCCGCTCTTCCAGTGGCCCTGGTGGCGGTGGCACGCTGGGTAATAAAGAGGTTAGGGCCAGCTTTGTATTATCAGCTGGCCCTAAGCCCGAAATTTATGGCGGTCACGCCAATATTAGACATGACCGCCATGAATTTCTATTAAATTGTTTTAAAAAAAACACAACACAGAGAAAAGTTTTTATTAGAAAAAAAAAAAAAAAGCCATTAGGGACTCCATCTTTAATTATAAAAATCCTCTTCCGTCCGACGCAGTCCAAAACGCGATGTCCTCTCTGCTCATCCCTGTGCATAGATATAGATGTCTATGCACAGGGAATGAGCAGACTGAGAACAATCTCAGCTCTGCTACATCAGGCAGCAGGCGGGCTCTAGGACCCTGGAGCTGCGGCAGCCAGCATACAGAGCAGACAGGACTCTTATCTGTGCGAGTTTCCCAGAGATTACTTGCACAGTAAACGAGTCCAATGCAAATCAATGGCAAAACTAGGATTGCTTCAGGCTGAAGCTTCCGAGACACATCTGTGATTTGTAAATCGCACACTACTCGCTATTACTCGCTTCCCCATTCATTAACATTGGACTCGCTAGACTCGCAACGAGTAGCGGGTCCTGGGCTCGGACTCGCTAGAGTCAAGCGATTCCGAGTAATTTAGGATTCGCCCATCACTAGTCTCCATCTAGGGATTAAATGGTAAAAACCAGAAAGTTGTACTTTCCATGTGTTTTATTGAGAAACATTTGTAAATATTTACAGTACAGGAAGCAAAACTAAGTAAACCCGCAAGGTTACCCCTTACTGACGTTTGCAGCATGGGGGGCTGTTGGGTTATCATAAAGCGTGATTGGGTTGGGCATTAATCATTTGTTTCCACAGGTTGTGGAAAGCTGTGGAGCCATCATATTATGTGGTGGATTGTGAGAATCATCATATTTTTTGGAAAGTTATGAGGGCCAACATAGTGTGATAGACTTGAGGGGGGCATCATTCTGTGCAGGGTTGTGGAGTTGGAGTCTTGGAGTTGGTGTCCATTGTGGGTGGAGGCAGTTTCAGAGAAATTGAGGAGTCAGAGTCAAAGTCAGCTGTTTGGCTTACTGACTTCACAGCATTGGGTCTGGAGCTGGATTCATGGAGTTGGTGTCCATTTTGGTGGAGTTAGAGTCAGAGTCGGATACAGGGAAATTAAAGAGTCAGTGTCAGATATTTGGCTTACCGACTCCACAGCACTGATTCTTTGTTGGGGGTTTTTAGGATCATCAAAGTTTTCAGTGGCTATGGAAGGCCCTAATACTGCACGGGTGATGTAGGGGCGCTCATACAGCATAGAAGGGCTGTGGGGCATTTTGCTGTGTGAGGGTGCTGTGGGAGCATCTTACTGTGTGGAACATTTGTGGCAGTCTTCATAATTTCAAGGGGCTGTGATAGTCATAATATTTTGTGGAAATTGTCAGGGAAGTCATAATTTGTGTATAAATTATGGCGTTTTCACATTGTGTGTGTGGGAGGAAGGGGATTTTGGAGGGGTTCAGCAACCATCATTCTGTGTTCGGGTTACTGGGGGGACCTCATAATTTGTGTAATCAAAAATGTGGGGGCATCATACTTTTGTGGGGGTACTATGAGATTATGATACTCTGTGTGAGGAGGGTGCTGTCAGGGAATTCACTCTGGGGGCATCATACTATGTGTAGGATGCATTTTTGTTGGTATCATTCTCTGAGGGCCCTGAAATTGGTATTGTAGTGGGTGAGAAGACTTTGATAGAAGGAAAATTACTTAGTTAGTATAGCAATACATGTCCCTCACCTTGTCTTTTAAAGTTAGGAGGTATGTCCTTTTGTGACTGTGCCGAGACCCTGTCTATTCTGACAAATATTTGTTTTAGAGTGGTTGGTCATTTAGGATATTTGCTATGGGCCCCATGATTTCTATGTATGCTCCAGTCAGACCCCAGTGGATCTTATATTGATCAATGGGCAACCCCTTTACTATAGAGTTGACAAGAGGCACAGAAATTCAGTTACTGACCTACTGATGTTGTGGCGCCCCTGCGACCAGGGTGGCCACAGGTAGGAACTGCAGCCAGGCAGGTGGAGACAGGTTGTTACACACACACCTTCAAACACACACCCACGGACACAAAACCCCACCCGGAGCCCGGTACTGTAGGCGGGCAAGGGGTGGTAGGGCCAGACGCAGTGGGTGGGGACGTAGGTCAGGTGACAGACCAGGTACAAAAGGGAACACTAGGAGGAGTTAGTGAGTAGGCCAATGGGTACCGAGCAGCCAAGACAGTAGACCAGTGGGTGCCGAGCAGCCAAGACAGTAGGCCGGAGAAGGCTGAGAAGTAAAGACAAGAACAGCACAGACAGAGGGACACTTCCCTGAAGGTCTTAGGCTCCCTGGAGGCGCAGAATCCTGCAAGACACCATTCCCTGGAGAGAAAACTCGCTCCATAGCCTGAAGCCCAAGGGAAGGGGAGAGACCGGACCAGTGTGACTGGGTCCGGGGAAGACGGCAGCGCTGACAAACTACTGGCAGGACAGACTCCCCTGGTGTACCCAGGTAGTTACACGGGTAGGAGAGAGCCTTGTGATCCCTTGAAAGATAGGGTCACCCAAGGCTAGGTTGGGACCAGAGAGTCGGCTCTGGATGACCATAGCTACATGCCGATACATGGACACACCGACCACCGACGGGGAGACACAGATTCCTGGTCTGGTCACCCAACACACGGGCTGGAGAAACAGCAGCATATAGGACCCAGGCTTGCTGCCCATACACCGGGGGAAGCCAAACAAGGGACCGAGCTGCCATCATACAGCCCACGGGAAGAACAGAGTATAGGAAAGCCTGAGAGATTTCAGAGAGTGAAGGGTCTCAGAAAGTAAACCTGGCTGCAGAGGGTTCAGAGAGTGTATGGAGTTAACTGTGTTAACTGTACTAAGAACTAGTGAAGTAAAACCCGGTGAAACCTGCTTAAGTCTCCCGTGTGTGATTCCCTGCACATTGAACTTTTTTACATCTTTACACCCTGTCAGGAGCAGCCCTGACCCACAGCGGGCTCATCCATCTAGCTGCAGCACCATCCATCCTCCTGGCGGGAACAGCAGCAGCGGTGGTCCACTCACTGACCACAACCCGTGGGTGGCGTCAAGACAATCCCTGTAAATATCCCCTTTTTACTTGTGGGCTAGGGACACGGTCCAGACCAAGACTACCGTAATACCCCCTGTGATACCCCGGTCCAGTACCGAGTACCCCGTCCCAGTGGGCTCCACTATGTGAGCTTTGTAGTTTATATGTGGACCCAAATCTAGTCCACAGATACAGCCTTGTGTAGATCCTTGAAATAAAGTCTTCTGCTCTACCTTTGAGGAACAGTATGTAAAAGTCGATAAAATGTCAAATACCGTATATACTCGTGTATAAGCCGACCCGTGTATAAGCCGACCCCCCTACTTTTGCCCAAAAAATCTGGAAAAACATATTGACTCATGTATAAGCCGAGGGTGGACCCCAGCAGAGGTATACAGCCCCCAGCAGTGTGGTATACAGGCCCCCCCAGTGGTATACAGGCCTCCCCAGTGGTAGTATACAGCAGCCCCAGTGGTAGTATACAGCAGCCCCAGTGGTAGTATATAGCATCCCCAGCAGCCCCAGTGGTAGTATATAGCATCCCCAGCAGCCCCAGTAGTAGTATACAGCATCCCCAGCAGCCCCAGTGGTAGTATATAGCATCCCCAGCAGCCCCAGTGGTAGTATATAGCATCCCCAGCAGCCCCAGTGGTAGTATACAGCATCCCCAGCAGCCCCAGTGGTAGTATACATCAGCCCCAGTGGTAGTATATAGGAGCCCCAGTGGTAGTATATAGGAGCCCCAGCAGCCCCAGTGGTAGTATATAGGAGCCCCAGCAGCCCCAGTGGTAGTATATAGCATCCCCAGCAGCCCCAGTGGTAGTATATAGCGTCCCCAGCAGCCCCAGTGGTAGTATATAGCATCCCCAGCAGCCCCAGTGGTAGTATATAGCATCCCCAGCAGCCCCAGTGGTAGTATATAGCATCCCCAGCAGCCCCAGTGGTAGTATACAGCATCCCCAGCAGCCCCAGTGGTAGTATACATCAGCCCCAGTGGTAGTATATAGGAGCCCCAGTGGTAGTATATAGGAGCCCCAGCAGCCCCAGTGGTAGTATATAGGAGCCCCAGCAGCCCCAGTGGTAGTATATAGGAGCCCCAGCAGCCCCAGTGGTAGTATATAGGAGCCCCAGCAGCCCCAGTGGTAGTATACAGGAGCCCCAGCAGCCCCAGTGGTAGTATACAGCAGCCCCAGCAGCCCCAGTGGTAGTATATAGGAGCCCCAGCAGCCCCAGTGGTAGTATACAGGAGCCCCAGCAGCCCCAGTGGTAGTATACAGCAGCCCCAGCAGCCCCAGTGGTAGTATAAAGGAGCCCCAGCAGCCCCAGTGGTAGTATACAGGAGCCCCAGCAGCCCCAGTGGTAGTATACAGCAGCCCCGGCAGCCCCAGCGGTAGTATATAGCAGCCCCAGTAATCCAGGGCCCCCAGCCTTGCTCCGGTCACCTGTAAAGTAAAATATACTTATCACTGTCCCGCTGCCGTCCGCGCCCGCCGCTGCCGACATCCCCGATCCTCCATCTTCATGCGTCTTCTTCCGGTTTCCTGTGTTCGGCGCCGGCAATGACGTCATTGCCGGCGACAAACACAGGAAACCGGAAGAAGACGCATGAAGATGGAGGATGGCGGTGTCAGCAGCGGGCGGGCGCGGACGGCAGCGGGACAGTGATAAGTATATTTTACTTTACAGGTGACCGGAGCAAGGCTGGGGGGGCCCTGGATTACTTGGGCTGCTGGGGCTGCCGGGCTGCTGGGGCTGCCTGGGCTGCTGCCGTCACTGACTCACGTATAAGCCGAGGGGGGTACTTTTCAGCCCAATTTTTGGGCTGAAAAACTCGGCTTATACGCGAGTATATACGGTAATTCATCACCCTTAAAATACAAATATTCTAGTGTTATTTTTGCCAAGTGGCTTGTAACATTTTTATTATGTGTTTTTGAAACCATCTATGCCATATCCTACAAGGGGGTGTGACATTGACAAAAAAAACACAGCTTATCGGATAAGGGATGTGGATCATAGAGTGACACAGAAAATGCACTAAAAAATGCCAAAATTGTGGCACGTTTGGCATCAAGTCAGCAAATAGATGGTGTTGTAAATTAAACTAGACAGTCTTAAAATTAGATAGTGGTTCATGCCGCTTGATAAACCTATCACGGCGGGCTCCAGCTTTTTGTGGGCCTCGGGCGCTAGAATCTCAGTGGGGCCCTTTAACAAATACCACAACTCATGATTACAATATAGAGGCTGTGTGTTGTGTGTGTATATTAATATATACAGTATATATATATATATATATATATATATATATATATATATATATATATATATATACACACGGTCATATGAAAAAGTTTGGGCATCCCTTTTAATCTTACTCATTTTTTTTTTGTTTAAAATTGTTTTTTTGCAACAGCTATTTCAGTTTGATATATGTAATAACTGATGAACACATTAATATTTCAGGTTTGAAATGAGGTTTATTGTAGTAACCAAGTATGTGATATATGCATTATTTCAAAATTTGACAGGTGCCAAAGTATGGGCACCTTTCTTATTTTCATGATTTGAATACTCCTAATTACTTTTTACTGACTTACTGAAGCACTAAATTGGTTTGGTAACCTCATTGAGCTTTGTACTTCATAGCCCGGTGTATCCAATCATGAGAAAAGCTATTTCAGGTGTCCACTTGCAAGTTGTTCTCCTAGTTGCATCTTCTCTGAGGAGTGGCATCATGGACTCCTCAAAACAGCTCTCAAATGATCTGAAAAAAAAAAGATTGTTCAACATAGTAGTTCAGGGGAAGGATACAAAAAGTTGTCTCAGAGATTTAACCTGTCAGTTTCCACTGTAAGGAACATAGTAAGGAAATGGAAGACCACAGGGACAGTTCTTGTAAAGGCCAGAAGTGGCAGGCCAACAAAAATATCAGAAAGGCAGAGAAGAAGAATGGTGAGAGCAGTCAAGAACAATCCACAGACCACCTCCAAAGACCTGCAGCATCATCTTGCTGCAGATGGTGTCACTGTTCATCGGTCAACAATACAGCGCACACTGCACAAGGAGAAGCTGTATGGGAGAGTGATGCGAAAGAAGCCGTTTCTGCATGCACGCCACAAACAGAGTCACCTGAGGTATGCAAAAGCACATTTGGACAAGCCAGTTTAATTTTGGAAGAAGGTCCTGTGGACTGTTGAAACAAAGATTGAGTTGTTTGGTCATACAACAAGGCGTTATGCATGGCGCCACAAAAACACAGCATTCCAAGAAAAACACTTGCTACCCACTGTCAAATTTGGGGGAGGGTCCATCATGCTTTGGGGCTGTGTGGCCAATGACAGCACTGGGAATCTTGTTAAAGTTGAGGGTCGCATGGATTCCACTCAGTATCAGCAGATTTTTGAGAATAATGTTCAAGAATCAGTGTCAAAGTTGAAGTTACGCCGGGGATGGATCTTTCAGCAAGACGATGATCCAAAACACCGCTCCAAATCTACCCAGGCATTCATGCAGAGGAACAATTACAATGTTCTGGAATGGCCATCCCAGTCCCCAGACCTGAATATCATTGAACATCTGTGGGATGTTTTGAAGCGGGCTGTCCATGCTCGGCGACCATCAAACTTAACTGAACTGGAATTGTTTTGTAAAGAGAAATGGCTAAAAATACCTTCATCCAGGATCCAGGAACTCATTAAGAGCTACAGGAAGCGACTAGAGCAGGGGTGGGGAACTCCAGTCCTCGAGGGCCGCAAACAGTGCATGATTTCAGGATTTCCTTAGTATTGCACAGGTGATAACATAATCACTTGCACTGGTGATGATTCCAATCCCTGTGCAATACTAAGGAAATTGTGAAAACCAGAACTGTTTGCGGCCCTCGAGGACTGGAGTTCCCCACCCCTGGACTAGAGGCTGTTATTTTTGCAAAAGGTGGATCTACTAAATATTAATGTCACTTTTCTGTTGAGGTGCCCATACTTTTGCACCTGTCAAATTTTGAAATAATGCATATTTCACATTTTTGGTAGAAAAGAGAAAAAAAAAAAGAAAAAAAAAGAAAAAAAAAAGAGAAAAGAAGAGAAAAGTACAATAAACCTCATTTCAATCCTGAAATATTACTGTGTCCATCAGTTATTACATATATCACGCTGAAATAGCTGTTGCAAAAACCCAATTTTAAACAACAAAAATGAGGAAGATTAAGAGGGGTGCCCAAACTTTTTCATATGACTGCATATATATAAATACACACAGTATATATATATATATATATATATATATATATATATATATTTTATCAAAAATTGGAACAGCACTATCACTTAAAAAGCGGGTGCAAGCTTGTCCTACCGTCACCAAGGTATTATAGATAAGATCAAAAAAATGGACAGCAGCACATCCTTTTCAAATCACAATGTGGATTTATTCCCGGACTGCGACGTTTCGGCTGCATCAGCCTTCCTCAAGCAGTACAGTCCAAATGAATCAGTGCATATATATATAGGGCCCACACAGGGGCAATAACAATTAATAGTGATTATACAATTTAATTTATAAGAACTGTTTTTATACAGTAGTTAATAGTAATAAAAGATACCCTTCATACCATAAAGTGCCATATATAGTGCCTATGTGTAGTTAAAATAGTCATACTTAGAACTCAATATTAAAGGATTAAAATGTTACATAATCTCATAATTGGTAATAATATATTCATTTCCTACACCTATTTTACAAAATCGCGATGATTACAATCTAAATTAGGCCTGTATATAGCTCACACATACCATCTCGCTGTACAGCCCGCAACACCATGTGGGACGCTCGCGCATGCCCAGTTGCGCTGTCGTTCGTGTCTCGCGCATGCGCGGAGCTTCACTAACGGGAATCTCGTGCTCCCAGCTTGCACGAGTTCCCGCGCGTGCGCAATGCATATGCGAGATTCTCGGCGGCCATTACTTTCCATAGCAACGCTGACAACACCAGAATTATCTATTCATAAATATAAAAGAGCACTTCTCTCATCCAAAATTATATTTAAGTGTGGTCTATCTGTTTATAACACAGCATAAGGGGTCCACGGAGCACTTGAATCATATTATTCATCACAAACGCAGTGTATATTATCTTCATAGATACCCCTCACCCGTTAGGGATCTACGGAGCATTTCAACAGTCAAAGCAAGACTAATATATACACTCTAGTTTAGTACTCCTCACCCTATTAATTAGACCACACCAGAAGTTAGTTACTAAATGTGCTCTTTATTATAAGAAAAAAATAATAATAATAATATAATATAATGGCCACTTGACAGTACAAAGCGATAGGTATAATGGAGTCTACATCACATAGCCTCACAAGACCGCAATCGGATCGCCAAATCTGCAAAGATAGGAAAAAATAGGAAAAAAGATTATATTCAATGATACATTATAAGCAAATAATTTACATCAAACCATACAACATTCAAAAATTTATTTTTAAATTAAATACTTCTACTTGTCAATCAGACTGTTTATACCTGTACCTGATTAAAACCTAACATCCTAAAAGGGACATTTTATATATCATGTCTAATAACAATACTTAGTGATAGCTTTAAGTTGCCTGAGTTAACCTATATTCAACATTAAGCCCTTGGGGTTTTAATGTTCCCAAACGGTGGATCCACTCCAATTCACGTTTTTTCAGGAGACGGATCCTGTCACCCCCCCCTTCTTTGTACGGGGATAAAACCTATTATTCTAAACCTCAATTGATGTTCATTGTGGCCCCGTTCAAAAAAATGTTTAGAGACTGGGAGATCCTTGCGTTCTTTTCTTATGGTATGCCTATGATGATTGATCCTTGTTTTAAAGTCCCATGTAGTTTCTCCCACGTACCATAAAGGACATGGGCACTCTAATAGGTAAACCACAAACTCCGATGTGCAAGTTAGATAATGCCTAATCTCAAAGACTTCATTAGTTCTAGGGTGTCTAAAAGAAGAGCCCTTGATCATGAGTCTACAATTTATGCAAGAAAGACATGGGTAACACCCTTTTCTTTTGTTACCCGTCAGATAACGTTGTTTATCTTTCTTAAAGGTTGCTAGATCTGAGTGTATAAATTTATCACCCAAATTTTGACTTCTCTTATACGCCAAGAGCGGGGGCATCTTAAAAGCCTCTACTTGAGGTAGACATTTAGTCAACATCCCCCAGTGTTTCTTTATAATTTTGGCTATTAATCCGCTCTCATTGTAAAATGAAGTCACAAAGGGTATACGTACAGAATCTTTTTTATTTGTGCCTCTATCTAAAGCACACTCTCTATCTACCAGATCTACTCTCCTTTTTTGCTCTTTGAGTAGTTTCTTTGGGTATTGCCTCAGGTTAAACCTTGTGATCATATTGGTAAGTGATTCTTCCTGTACTTTAGGATCACTCACTATCCGCTTTACCCTCAACATTTGACTATAAGGGATAGCATCCCGAGTGTTTTTTGGATGATGACTATCATAGGTTAACAAGTCATTCTTATCAGTTTCTTTTCTGAATAATTCTGTACTTAAAGTGTTATCATTATATTTTACTAAGACATCTAAGAATTGAATTTCATTTTTGGAATAGACAAGGGTAAACTTGATGGTGTCATCCAACATATTCAGGTGTTTATAAAATTCCAATAAAGAGTCTTCCGTTCCTGTCCATATGAGGAAGACGTCATCTATATATC
This sequence comes from Allobates femoralis, assembly GCA_033576535.1. NCBI lineage: Eukaryota > Metazoa > Chordata > Amphibia > Anura > Aromobatidae > Allobates > Allobates femoralis. Next base: position 138,092,329 of record JARQOC010000010.1, read on the forward strand.
TCCACCAAACAGCCACCTGATCAAATAAATCAGTATTATAGATGACGTCTTCCTCAAGGACCCTCATTACAATATTGGCATAGGCGGGTGCCATATTGGCACCCATTGCCGTACCTCTGCATTGCAAATAAAAATCATCTCCAAAAAAAAAGTAATTATATTTAAAACCAATTCTAATAATTGTAAAATTAGTTGATTCTCATCTTTAGTAAACTTTCTATCCACCAATTTTTTCTCAACAGCTTTAAGACCTCTCTCATGATTAATGGACGTGTACAATGATACCACGTCAAAAGACGCTAAGTACACCTCACCAAATACTGACAGCTCTTGTAATTTGCAGATAAAATCAGTGGTATCTTGTATATAGGATTCTGCTTCCCTGGCCACTGGATTCAAGATTTTGTCTAAAAAAATTCCTATATTTGAAAGAATAGAGTTTGACCCAGAAACTATAGGACGACCAGGAGGATCTACAAGAGACTTGTGAATTTTCGGTAAGATATATAAGACAGGAGTAGTTGGAGCATCAATCACCATAAATTCAAATAAATCTTGCGTTATAATTCTTTTATCTAAAGCTTCTTGTAGGACCCTAGCTATACTTCTTGCTATGTCAAATTTAGGGTCCTTCACAAGCCTCTTGTAGACCTCCTGGTCTCCCAATTGTCGTCTAATCTCTTCTATATATTTGGACCTATCCATAATGACCACTGCGCCACCTTTGTCCGCCTTCTTGATCACTATTGTGTCATCATGCATAAGATCCTTCAAAGCTTCTGATTCATTCCGTTTTAGGTTAGGTCTAGTGTATGTTCTATTATTTTTATTCTCCTTCCTTAAACTTTCCACATCATTATTTACTGCTTCTATATATGCCTCAATTGCTGGAGATACTGTTGGTGGAATAAAGTTACTCTTTCTCTTAAGACTATTTGTCACTGAAAAAAAATCAGTATTTCCAATGCTTTTAGGTACCGTTTCTCTGGAACTAAACCATTCCTTCAATTTAAGATTTCTATAAAATTGCTGTAAATCCAGAGAAAGCTGAAAAAAATCAGCAAAAGAATTTGGGCTAAAACTTATCCCCTTATTTAATAAAGAAATGTGACTCTTATTTAACACCTTTTTTGAAAGATTCACCACCAGATTACCTTCTAGTTTTTCGGAGATTTTTTGGAATTCTTTCCCTTCCCCTTCTTGTCTTTTTTGTTTCCGGTTATGTCTCCTTCCCCCTCTCCTTTGTCTTCTGGTTTCTTTGGATCTAAACTCAAAACCATTAGTATTCATACCACAATATAATGTACATTTACAATTATTATTCACATAAGAACAACCTTTATTTTTCCATTTTCCTGCGCCATCTCTTTGCCAGTTGTAAATGTTACCGCTAGCATAGTCCTCAGAATCTCTTAGCCATTTCCTTCTTTTTCCTTCCTCAAGGTCAATATGCAATTTAGCTACTCTCGTCGTAATAGACTCTTTAAAGGTGACAAATTCATCCTCTTTCAATAAGCCCTGCAGCGTAGTATCCACTATAGAGAAGTCCAATTGAAATTTCTTTAATTCATGCTGTATGAACTCTATATTCAATAATATTATGTCCAGTCCATATTTATTCGAAATTTTACAAAATTTCGTACAAAAAAACGAATCCCCTGCCATCAAGTTAGGTCTAATATTTGAACGTAACCCCCTAGGTATAATACGGGCTTTATAATATTCAGATAATGTTGATAGGTGCAGTTGTAAAGTTAAGAGTTTCTTTGACATGTTCTCATATTTAAATTTTAGATCCGCAATGGATGGTGCACTCAAAAAAGTAGTTTCCACCTCTTTGATATTTATGAATAGATAATTCTGGTGTTGTCAGCGTTGCTATGGAAAGTAATGGAACCGGAAACAAAAAAGACAAGAAGGGGAAGGGAAAGAATTCCAAAAAATCTCCGAAAAACTAGAAGGTAATCTGGTGGTGAATCTTTCAAAAAAGGTGTTAAATAAGAGTCACATTTCTTTATTAAATAAGGGGATAAGTTTTAGCCCAAATTCTTTTGCTGATTTTTTTCAGCTTTCTCTGGATTTACAGCAATTTTATAGAAATCTTAAATTGAAGGAATGGTTTAGTTCCAGAGAAACGGTACCTAAAAGCATTGGAAATACTGATTTTTTTTCAGTGACAAATAGTCTTAAAAGAAAGAGTAACTTTATTCCACCAACAGTATCTCCAGCAATTGAGGCATATTTAGAAGCAGTAAATAATGATGTGGAAAGTTTAAGGAAGGAGAATAAAAATAATAGAACATACACTAGACCTAACCTAAAACGGAATGAATCAGAAGCTTTGAAGGATCTTATGCATGATGACACAATAGTGATCAAGAAGGCGGACAAAGGTGGCGCAGTGGTCATTATGGATAGGTCCAAATATATAGAAGAGATTAGACGACAATTGGGAGACCAGGAGGTCTACAAGAGGCTTGTGAAGGACCCTAAATTTGACATAGCAAGAAGTATAGCTAGGGTCCTACAAGAAGCTTTAGATAAAAGAATTATAACGCAAGATTTATTTGAATTTATGGTGATTGATGCTCCAACTACTCCTGTCTTATACATCTTACCGAAAATTCACAAGTCTCTTGTAGATCCTCCTGGTCGTCCTATAGTTTCTGGGTCAAATTCTATTCTTTCAAATATAGGAATTTTTTTAGACAAAATCTTGAATCCAGTGGCCAGGGAAGCCGAATCCTATATACAAGATACCACTGATTTTAACTGCAAATTACAAGAGCTGTCAGTATTTGGTGAGGTGTACTTAGCGTCTTTTGACGTGGTATCATTGTACACGTCCATTAATCATGAGAGAGGTCTTAAAGCTGTTGAGAAAAAATTGGTGGATAGAAAGTTTACTAAAGATGAGAATCAACTAATTTTACAATTATTAGAATTGGTTTTAAAAAATAATTACTTTCTTTTTGGAGATGATTTTTATTTGCAATGCAGAGGTACGGCAATGGGTGCCAATATGGCACCCGCCTATGCCAATATTGTAATGAGGGTCCTTGAGGAAGACGTCATCTGTAATACTGATTTATTTGATCAGGTGGCTGTTTGGTGGAGATATATAGATGACGTCTTCCTCATATGGACAGGAACGGAAGACTCTTTATTGGAATTTTATAAACACCTGAATATGTTGGATGACACCATCAAGTTTACCCTTGTCTATTCCAAAAATGAAATTCAATTCTTAGATGTCTTAGTAAAAAATTTAATGATAACACTTTAAGTACAGAATTATTCAGAAAAGAAACTGATAAGAATGACTTGTTAACCTATGATAGTCATCATCCAAAAAACACTCGGGATGCTATCCCTTATAGTCAAATGTTGAGGGTAAAGCGGATAGTGAGTGATCCTAAAGTACAGGAAGAATCACTTACCAATATGATCACAAGGTTTAACCTGAGGCAATACCCAAAGAAACTACTCAAAGAGCAAAAAAGGAGAGTAGATCTGGTAGATAGAGAGTGTGCTTTAGATAGAGGCACAAATAAAAAAGATTCTGTACGTATACCCTTTGTGACTTCATTTTGCAATGAGAGCGGATTAATAGCCAAAATTATAAAGAAACACTGGGGGATGTTGACTAAATGTCTACCTCAAGTAGAGGCTTTTAAGATGCCCCCGCTCTTGGCGTATAAGAGAAGTCAAAATTTGGGTGATAAATTAATACACTCAGATCTAGGAACCTTTAAGAAAGATAAACAACGTTATCTGACGGGTAACAAAAGAAAAGGGTGTTACCCATGTCTTTCTTGCATAAATTGTAGACTCATGATCAAGGGCTCTTCTTTTAGACACCCTAGAACTAATGAAGTCTTTGAGATTAGGCATTATCTAACTTGCACATCGGAGTTTGTGGTATACCTATTAGAGTGCCCATGTCCCTTATGGTACGTGGGAGAAACTACATGGGACTTTAAAACAAGGATCAATCATCATAGGCATACCATAAGAAAAGAACGCAAGGATCTCCCAGTCTCTAAACATTTTTTTGAACGGGGCCACAATGAACATAAATTGAGGTTTAGAATAATAGATTTTATCCCCGTACAAAGAAGGGGGGGTGACAGGATCCGTCTCCTGAAAAAACGTGAATTGGAGTGGATCCACCGTTTGGGAACATTAAAACCCCAAGGGCTTAATGTTGAATATAGGTTAACTCAGGCAACTTAAAGCTATCACTAAGTATTGTTATTAGACATGATATATAAAATGTCCCTTTTAGGATGTTAGGTTTTAATCAGGTAGAGGTATAAACAGTCTGATTGACAAGTAGAAGTATTTAATTTAAAAATAAATTTTTGAATGTTGTATGGTTTGATGTAAATTATTTGGTAATAATGTATCATTGAATATAATCTTTTTTCCTATTTTTTCCTATCTTTGCAGATTTGGCGATCCGATTGCGGTCTTGTGAGGCTATGTGATGTAGACTCCATTATACCTATCGCTTTGTACTGTCAAGTGGCCATTATATTATATTATTATTATTATTTTTTTCTTATAATAAAGAGCACATTTAGTAACTAACTTCTGGTGTGGTCTAATTAATAGGGTGAGGAGTAGGGATGGGCGAATCTACTCGCTAGGACTCGTTACTCGGCGAGTAGTAAGGGACTCGCAGGACTCGGTACTCTGCGAGTTTCCCAGTGATTACTCGCACGAGTCCAATGCAAATCGATATCAATCCTAGTTTTGTCAGAAACGCTGACAAAACTAGGATTGCCATTGTTTGCATTAGACTCGGCTACTGTGCCAGTGATAGCAGGGAAACTCGCAAAGTAACTGCCTTTACATTGCGAGCCGAGTCCAGCTGTCTACTCTGTGTGTAGGCTGCCAGCTCCAGGGTCCTAGAGCCCGCCTGCTCACAGACATGATGTAGCAGTGCTGAGATTGTTCTCAGTCTGCTCATTCCCTGTGCATAGACATCTATCTATGCACAGGGGATGTAGCAGAGAGGACATTGCGTTTAGGACTACGTCGGACGGAAGAGGATTTTTTTAATTAAAGATGGAGTCCCTAATGGCTTTTCTTTTTATTTCAAATAAAATTTTTTCTCTGTGTTGTGTTTTTTTAACCCTTTATTGGAGATTCTTAGTGGCTGGGTCAAACGTGGCCTGACATTAAGAATCTCGGGCTTAATATCAGCTTGTATAACAAAGCTGGTATTAACCCCTTTATTACCCAGCGTGCTACCGCCACCAGGGCCGCTGGAAGAGCGGGGTTCAGTGCCAGAGGATGGCGCTTCAATGAACGCGCCATCTTCTGGGGCGGCTGCGGGCTGCAATTTGCAGCGGGGGGTGCCCAGAAAGCTTGGGCATCCCTGCGCTGCGGATTCCAGCACCCAGCTGCTTAGCTGTACCTGGCTAGACATAGAAATTGCGCGGAGCCCCACGCATTTTTTTATTATTTCATGAATTTCAGAGTCAGAGTCTCCGAGTCAGAGTCTCAGAGTCAGAATCTCAGAATTTCATGAAATAATTTTAAAAAAATGCGTGGGGCAAATTGCAGCCCGCAGCCGCCCCAAAAGATGGCGCGTTCATTGAAGCGCCATCCTCTGGCGCTGAACCCCGCTTTTCCAGCGGCCCTGGTAGCGATGGCACGCTGGGTAATAAAGAGGTTAGGGCCAGCTTTGTATTATCAACTGGCCCTAAGCCCGAAATTTATGGCGGTCACGCCAATATTAGACATGACCGCCATGAATTTCTATTACATTTTTTAAAAAAAACACAACACAAAGAAAATTTTTTATTAGAAATAAAAAAAAAAAAGCCATTAGGGACTCCATCTTTAATTAAAAAAATCCTCTTCCGTCCGACGCAGTCCAAAACGCGATGTCCTCTCTGCTACATCCCCTGTGCATAGATATAGATGTCTGTACACAGGGAATGAGCAGACTGAGAACAATCTCAGCTCTGCTACATCATCTCTGTGCACAGACATTCATGTCTGTACACAGGGAATGAGCAGACTGAGAACAATCTCAGCACTGCTACATCAGGCAGCAGGCGGGCTCTAGGACCCTGGAGCTGGCAGCCAGCACACAGAGAAGACAGGACTCTTATCTGTGCGAGTTTCCCAGTGATTACAGTTGCAAAGTAAACGAGCAATGCAAATAAATGGCAAAACTAGGATTGCTTCAGGCTGAAGCTTCCGAGACACATCTGCGATTTGTAAATCGCACACTACTCGCTATTACTCGCTTCCCCATTCATTAACATTGGACTCGCTAGACTCGCAACGAGTAACGAGTCCCGGGCTCAGACTCGCTAGAGTCAAGCGATTCCGAGTAATTTAGGATTCGCCCATCACTAGTGAGGAGTACTAAACTAGAGTGTATATATTAGTCTTGCTTTGACTGTTGAAATGCTCCGTAGATCCCTAACGGGTGAGGGGTATCTATGAAGATAATATACACTGCGTTTGTGATGAATAATATGATTCAAGTGCTCCGTGGACCCCTTATGCTGTGTTATAAACAGATAGACCACACTTAAATATAATTTTGGATGAGAGAAGTGCTCTTTGATATTTATGAATAGATAATTCTGTTGTTGTCAGCGTTGCTATGGAAAGTAATGGCAGCCGAGAATCTCGCATATGCATTGCGTGGGAACTCGTGCAAGCTGGGAGCACGAGATTCCCGTTAGCGAAGCTCCGCGCATGCGCGAGACACGAACGACAGCGCAACTGGGCATGCGCGAGCGTCCCACATGGTGTTGCGGGCTGTACAGCGAGATGGTATGTGTGAGCTATATACAGGCCTAATTTAGATTGTTATCATCGCGATTTTGTAAAATAGGTGTAGGAAATTAATATATTATTACCAATTATGAGATTATGTAACATTTTAATCCTTTAATATTGAGTTCTAAGTATGACTATTTTAACTACACATAGGCACTATATATGGCACTTTATGGTATGAAGGGTATCTTTTATTACTATTAACTACTGTATAAAAACAGTTCTTATAAATTAAATTGTATAATCACTATTAATTGTTATTGCCCCTGTGTGGGCCCTATATATATATGCACTGATTCATTTGGACTGTACTGCTTGAGGAAGGCTGATGTAGCCGAAACGTCGCAGTCCGGGAATAAATCCACATTGTGATTTGAAAAGGATGTGCTGCTGTCCATTTTTTTGATCTTATATATATACTAGTAAAAAGGTCCGATGCAATTGCATCGGGAGCGCGGTGAAATGAATTGTGTGTATACAGGCGGGTCAGTGGGTATCAGAGTATAGAGGCGGGTCAGTGGGTAGCAGAGTATAGAGGGGGTCAGTGGGTAGTAGAGCATCGAGGCGGCTCTGTGGCTAGCAGAGTATGGAGGCGGCTGTGTGGGTAGCAGAGTATGGAGGCAGCTGTGTGGGTAGCAGAGTATGGAGGCGGCTGTGTGGGTAGCAGAGTATCGAGGCGGCTGTGTGGGTAGCAGAGTATCGAGGCGGCTCTGTGGGTAGCAGAGTATACAGGCGGCTCTGTGGTGGAGGGGTCAGGAGAGATGCGGCTCTGTGGTGGAGGGGTGAGGAGAGATGCGGCTCTGTGGTGGAGGGGTGAGGAGAGATGCGGCTCTGTGGTGGAGGGGTGAGGAGAGATGCGGCTCTGTGGTGGAGGAGTGAGGAGAGATGCGGCTCTGTGGTGGAGGGGTGAGGAGAGAAGCACACAGTATATACATACATGAGACATTGTATAGACAGACAGTATGCAGAGATTACACATATTATACACACAGTATAGACACAGTATACACGCAGAGAGACATGAGAGGGACAGAGAGTGTAGAGAGACATGAGAGGGACAGAGTGGAGAGGGACATGAGAGTGGAGAGAGACATGAGAGGGACAGAGAGTGCAGAGAGACATGAGAGGGACAGAGAGTGCAGAGAGACATGAGAGGGACAGAGAGTGCAGAGAGACATGAGAGGGACAGAGAGTGCAGAGAGACATGAGAGGGACAGAGAGTGCAGAGAGACATGAGAGGGAGAGAGAGTGTAGAGAGACATGACAGTTTATGCTCACCTCTCCCCGAGCACCCGCAGTCTTCTTGCAGGCTCCCGGTGGCTGCCGCAGGTCTGCTACTGCAGTTCAGGACCTGTGGTGATGTCACAGTCAAGTGACACCAGGTTACCATGGAGTAACCTGGTGTCACGTGACTGTGACATCACCACAGGTCCTGGACTGCAGTAAGAAGAGCTCTGCAGACACTCGGAGCCTGCGGGAGCCACCGGAAGCCTGGAGGAAGCCTGGAGGAAGCCTGGAGGGAGACGGCGGGGGCTCGGGGAGAGGTGAGCATATTTTTTTTTTTTTTCAGGGCAGTGCGGCTGCGGCTCGTGATGACGCTACGCGTCATCACTCGCAGTCGCGCAAAGGAGCTTGGGATTCGGCGACAACACCCGAATTCCCAACTCCCAATTATATAAGTAGATATATATATATGTATTTCAATAAGAAAGGTAAATAAAGCCGGCTCACCGTTATTTCCGGAGTGACAATCCACACGACCTTCAGATCCCTCTGCACGGAGAAAGCAAGAATTGCAGAAGTTCCTATGACAAATGTGAACAAGGTTTTGCAAGGAATCCAGGTGGTGCTTCTTTACATTTAAAATGTAACTTTTATTGTAAGTGATAAAAAGAGTCACATCTCCACACTGGTAGCAGTTAATCCATATGGGGGTTAAGGGGTCCACTTACAGACAACGCGTTTCAACACTTTTTAATGTGTCTTCATCATAGTCTCTTTTTGGCACTAAGTCAAACAGAATGGTGGTGTAAAGTTAAACTAGACAATCTTAAAATTAGAAAGGTTTATCAAGCAACATGAACCATTACCGTGGCGGGCTCCAGTTTTTTGTGGGCCCTGGGTAAAATTATAGAGGCTGTGTTAGGATTTTGGATTTTCTATTGGCACTTTGTGCATCTTGCCATCTTGCTCCTCATCATAATGTCCACTGCTTCATGTGATCCTCCTCTCTGCCTTTATAAACCTCAGCCTACCGCCTACCTGTAACTCACCCAGGGGTCTATGGGAACCCGGACCCGTAACCCTGGTGGTCGGCCCAAAAATTGGGGAAGTGTAAAAAGGGAATAAAAGAAAAGAAAAGTTTGTCATGATGCCACCTGCAGATCCTGGTGATGTTCACCAGCGCCGCTGTCAGACCGCCGGGGACGATGGTATTGCAGCTTGGGTGGTATGGCTCCCTGCAGGTGGAGCCGGGTCCCCGGGGCAGGATAGCACTGCACTTATTGTCGTGGTGCCGGATGTAGGCAGCACAGCCGCGCAGCGGTTTGTGTAGAAAGGAGACACGGAGGCCTTGTGACTCTACATTGGTATTTTACTGGAACCGGTTCAGACGGGACTTCAGGTTACAGTTTACATAGTCTTTGAACGGGTAGCTGCCCGGGCAGTCACTGAGGAGGGTAAAGTCTCTTTGAGGCTCCCGTAGTATACCTTCTTTTCTTTTGTCTTCTTTATGTCCTGGTGTTCTGCCCTGCGCCTTCTCACTTTCCTTCCGCTGCCCTGCACAGCCCGCTTGTCTACCAGGCCGTTGGGTGCTATGAAAGTACTCTTCTTCTCTCTAAGGGGCTCAACCCGGTTTGGTGATCCTGGTGGGGCTGCACATTCTGGACGGGGAAGTTAGGGCTGATTATTCAGCCCTCGACTGGCCGGTGTTGACGTCTCAGGGGTGAACTCGCCTGTACCGTGACTTGGAGCCGGCACTCCGTTGGTGGACTGGGATTCCCCCAGACCTGTCCGGTGGTCTGGCACTGGGTTTCCGCTTTCTTTCCCGGGCCGCCTTTTTCCTCTCCTGACGAAGCCACCCTTGGCGATACGCGTGGGGCCTGGCCGCCATCCGCACTCTCTCTCTGATGATCTCGGGGGTAATTTCTTGCTCATATTTCTAAATCCACTTATGTCTCTGCCTCAGTGGACCTTGTTGTGGAAATCTGGGTCTTTCTGACCCCGTCCCCCTTCCACCAAACACTTAATTCTATACCTGGCAATACTAGAATATCCTTTCAGGGACTGGCTGTTTTTGACTAACAATTGTATGAGTATTGTTATTACAACCTGTGTCTCACATTGATTATCGTCCAATTTTGTGTTATTACTACGATTATAGGTTTATATATATCTAACAAGATATCAACACATTGTGCATAACAATTCATTAAGGTACTGTTATTTTAGTTTTTGCAATTCGTTATTTGATTGACACACCTTGTTTAATCGTAAAACTGCGAGGTTTTGTTGCACACAGCTGTGGGATGGTTCGGACCAGTAATTGTTTTTAAATGTTTTTAATTTTATTTGTGGCTCTTGTTGCTGTCACTTTTTCTAAATAAAATTCCACTTGAGATTTCTCATGAGATTTGTGAAGTCTCGCGAGACTTCAGGCACTGTGTATCTATAATAGAACATGGTGACCTGCTCCACTGCGCAGGCGTGAGTATGTCTGTCAATCAATGCCCATACACAGGAGGGGCGGAAATTTCAAAAGAGCGGGGCATCTATTCCAGGCAGGAGGCGGCGAGGACCATATAGAGGGATTCCTCTCGTACATTTCAGCGCTCATTACCATACAGCGCTGGACAGCATAAAAGTGCATTTCTCAGGTGTGCAGGGGGACATCTGGGCACATAGAGGGAGTACAGGAACCCAAATTAAAGCATGTTGCACATCGTGGGCACAGTTTAGAATGCCCAAAGGGGGTGACAGGTTCCCTTTAAATTACACTGCACAATTTTAAGTGCAGGTCATGTTCTTGCCACAACTGGTTGACACCCAAGCCTGCCTGTGCAACTCAAAGACAAAAAATCTATAGTGTGGAGTATCAGAGTCTGTAGTGTAACCAGCACCAGATGCCGTCATGACACTCTGCTAGTTTTAGCCAAACGCCGTGTGACCGTACCACGCTCTAAAAGGGGCTTCAGGAACCTCAGGACCAGGTCTCTCCCAACAATGGGGATGGATATCAGAGGCTGGTACCAAAGTCCTCTCCTCAGGATCATAACCCTGCGCAGAGCGGAACCTAATACAGTAATTAAACTTGACGAGGCATGCCATGCATCTTGTAACCCGGTCCCCCTAACTTTGCATTTTCCATGTGAGCCAGTGGAATATTGTCTGTCATCTCCACCACCTCAACCCCCGTCAGGTGCTCAGCAAAACATTCAGCCATAGCACAAACAAAATCCAAGAGCTCTAAGCATAACAAGCTGTAATTAATGGGTAATTAATTGTGCTCCTTCTCTCTCAAGGACCAACTACCTTATGCAATTATGTACTCCCAACCATCTTGCACCTTTCAAGTCCATGAAGGCTACCATCAGTATACATCAGGAATGGGGTATCAAAGCATGCATATGCCAACAGCAAGGCACTCATCAGAGTGACTTTCATGTCTTCAAATGCTGCTTGCTGCTGAGGGCTCCATTGAACAGGTGATTCTGTGGTCTTATAGCTGTTCCATTCAACAGTTCATTCAGGGGCCCAACTATGTGGGAGAACCTACATACAAACCGCTTGTAGTACCCTGCTAAGCCTAAGAAAGCTCTGACCTTCTTCAGTGTAGGAGATGAGGCCACTCCTGCACAGCCTTGACTATACTGATAGTCCGTAGCTCACCCACTGGCATCATGACATGGCCCAAGTGTTTGATTTGGTCTTTCAGCAGATAGCACTTCTTCGGTTTGACCTTCGTGTCATGGTTCCTGAGTTATTGCAGAAACTGTCGTAACTTTTCCAGATGATCTTCAACCGACGTTCCAAGCACTTCTACATCATCCAAGTAAATAAGAACAGATTCAAAGTTCATATTGCTCAAGCAGTGTTCCATAAATCTTTGAAATGTTCCTGGCGCGTTAGTGAGTCCAAAAGTCATCCTGTTGAACTCAAAGAGTCCCATCAGTAACAAAGTCTTCGTACAATCTTTTTCTGCTATGGGTACCTGCTATTAACCATTGGCAAAATCTAAACAGAGAAATACTTTGCCCAGCAGTGGATAAGCATTACATATTGTGTGCGTGTTCAATTTTTGGTAGTCAATGCAGAACCAGAAGGAAACAATTCTTCTTCCTTAACAGGACCTCTGTGCTGCCCAAAGACTCTGACTTTCTCATATGACCTGATTGTAGAGAATGCTGGCTACCATGCCTTTCACTTTTTGGTAGACCTACTGTGAGATCTTTCATTAATGCTCCCAGATAAGAGGGGTGTCCCCATGGGAATCTCGTGCTCAATAGTGCTAGAGCAGCCAAAGTCTTCTCCATGCCACAAAAAAGTCTCCTGGAATTCCCACAACATGTCTTTGTAATACTCACGTATTCGTTCCAAATAGCAAGTACAATGCAAGTCAGTGGGAAATGTGAGTAATATTTTGCTTGACCTGACAAAGAGGTCTTGGGGTCTGAGGAAAAGACTAAAATGAGTGGGAAAGTGATGAACCTGGATGGAAGCAACCTGGAGAATATGCCTGCATGTATTTCTGACTAACTTTTGGTTTCTGGCAATAAGGTTGTCACAGTATTATGCCACTTTACACATTCACAAGAACACTTACCAAACTAAACCTTAATTGCATTTTACAGGCCAAAAAGATTTGAAACAGTTTTTTTCTGCATAATTACTTGTATATAAGGCTAAATAAACAATAGAAAAACAGATCCCTTTTAGCATTTGCTCACATGTATTGTTTTGGCTTTTTTTTTTTGCTTTTTATAATTGGTAGGGGCTCTCACTTATACATTTTGTAGGTCTCTCTGTCATACAGCCACCTTAGCCCAATTGGTGGGAAACTGTTGAGGTAACAGTTCGAAGTGCAGATGGCACTGATTTAGAAAGCACCGACACAGCTTGGGGTCACCACTTTACCTAGGCTGTTTTCCAAGGCGAGGTATAGGGTTTGGTTTGCTTCCTGGAGCACGATCATGAGACACGGCCTGAGCCGAGGCCGTAGCTGTGGATTGTAGAGTGAACATACGGTCATCTACTGAGGACATATAAGACAGCATGCGAGACTGCGTGTCACGTTGCATGGAAAGTTCCTGCTGCAAACTTGCTAGCTGAGTAGCAGATACTGGGTCAGAGGTCTGGAGGGAAACCAGTTGGGAATCCATGGACTGCATGAAGGCCATAATATGGTTCTGATTCTCTCGTAGATAAGCCAGTTCCTTTTGCCGGGTCCATGGCCTGATTATTCTGTCACGCTTCCTGAGTAAGGCGCCCTAGAGTGGACCCACCTGGCCTTGGTACCGAACTCCCCTTGGTGAACTGGTCCTAGTTGATCCAACCCCTATACAGGGATTGTCAGGGCAATCCCAGGGGGTCTAAATACAACAGCTGACGGTATGAGAGGGGCGGCTCATAGGGTTAAACTAAAGGAGGTATGGCAGAGGAGGACCGGAGATACCAGAGCCCAAGGTACGGGCAGGACGGAGGACTGGAAGAATTACTCACGAGTGAGAGAGCACAAGGAGGGCCTGACCAATGTCCAGCTAGGCACAAGGTGTCTAACACAATAATCAGGCACCTCTCAGCAGTGGAGACAGCCTAATATAGCGGAGGAAGTACAGCTATTAGCAAAGGGGAGTGTCAGGCTGAGATGTGCCAGCCTCTAGATTCACAGGGAAGGAACGCGGGCGCGCCCAATGCACCGCTCATTACACCGTCTATTGTAGTGTGTTGGTGTGCGAACCCTGGTGACCAGCAGACAGGAAGGGGACCCGATGATGGCTCAGAGACAGCGCACGCCTAGATGCTGGATGCCTGACCAGTAGAGCAGGAGAAAACGCAGCGTCCGGGAAGGTGAGCGGGGGAGTGGTACCAGGGGAACTAAATACCCACCTCTACACCCCCTCTGCCGAAGGCGCGCCAGGAAACTTCCAGAACACCATGCACATTAATATTATCCCAAGGCTCCCAAGTTCTCTCCTCAGGATTAAAGCCAACCCAGTCAATCAAGAAGAGTCTTGCCTCTGCTCTTCTTCATGGCACAGGGGAGCGGTGCCGGGGGACCTAACACCTATGATTCACCGAAATATGACATAAAAACAGAGATAAAAACTCAACAAAAAATTGCCAGGTAAATACCCATTGCACCTAGCAGCGGCTGCCAGCTCCCCTGAGAGGCAACACAGGTGTCTGTATACCGGTGCTCAATCACCTGCAACCCACAGTGGGGGCGGCTGTGGCACCAGCGTCCGGCCATGCTGTCAGGGAGGTGACTGGTGGCATTTAAAGACTCAAGGTTACCCATAGGGCTCTGCCACTCACGATGCATGCAAGACATAGTGTCAGAGCAGCCTATTAGTCACACCCTGCTATTAGGGCAGGTGGGCTGCTCCGCACTGATTATATGCCTCATAAAATGACAGACGCCCCCCAGAGGGCCCAGCCTCAAACTGCAGATAAAAAAAAGGTGCAACAAAACACTAAGATGAAATGTGAGGTGTTAGTGGGTATTTTGGGCCAAAATACGTAAGCTCGTAACCCATCGTCAAGGGCCCTCGCGCTTACGAGTCCTAACCATATGCTTGTTACCATATGTATGTTTAACATTCTGTCATTCACCGAAATAGGACATAAAAACAGAAAAAACACCAAAAAATTGACAGGTAAATACCCGCTGCTAGGTTCAATGGGTATTTACCTGGCAATTTTGTTGGTGAGTTTTTTTGGACCTAACACCTATACATTTGGGCTGTCCTTCTCTCTTTGAGACTCAGATAGTGGAATACATATTTCATATCAGTGTACAATGCACCTATTGTGGTGTAGGGCTTCACCCTCCTCCTCCTTCTCCTCCTCCATTTCATTCTGTGGCCCTCAATTCTTCTGAGGGCCTGCAGGTGTCAGGAAACCTGTGTTTGGTGAGAGTCCTCATAAGGTACTGTAATGTACGTTTGAAAGGGCCCTCCTCTATACATTTTTGAGTGCCTCTTTTGTAAATTTGAGAGTGTCCTCACTTATTCATTTATGTAGAGCCCTCACTCATTCATTTAACTTATTTAAGCGAAAAGACTACAGAGAAGAAGGGCAAGTGACATAGAGTACAAGAAGGGAGCAATGATTCCAGCCTGCGAGACTCAGCTATGGCTTAAGTCTATGTACTGAAAAAAATAAAGCTGTGTGTCAACTGAATGATGAGCTTAAATATGTCACTTGTGCAAATGAATGGGCAAAGGGCACATGGAGTTCCCCTCTAGGATGGGTTGGAGAAGCTCCTCCACATGGCTCTGACATTTTCATCAGCAATATTTTCCAGACTACTTAGGAATATAAGACTTGATGATACTTGGTCCATTGCAGAATGTTCATCGGATTTCCAAAAATTAGCCCTGGGGCTGTGTCATAGACACAGGAACACACCATAACAAACATTATATACGTAGGACTACTGTAGTAGAGTGGTCCTCAATTCAAGATTTCAGAGGGCCATCAGTTGGTCATCAACAGGTGTATTGCTATGGAATATGTACCTGGGACAACCCAGGTATGTTTTTCTGCCAGCAATGGTGACTGACAATAGATTTCTATTGAATATGAATGCTTTATATCAGTAACAATGTGGGACAACCCAGGTATGTTTTTCTGCTACAATGGTGACTGACAATAGATTTCTATTGAATATTTATCCCCTATCTAAGTCATAATGTGGGACAACCTGTGACAATGGGCTCCAATGACAAATATTAGTTTGGTAGACCTACTGTCCTGTCCTGGTTTGAGCACTACACAATGTGCATTGTGTTTCCAAAACATTGCCCTATGAGCTGTTTCATGGTTGATGCGGGAAACCACCATTACAAGGGCCTCCAATGACTATTAGTAGTTAGGTAAGACAACTGTCCAGGTTTGTCTACTGCACAATGTGTATTGTGTTTCCAAAAATTTGCCCTAAGGCTGCCTTCACATTAGCGTTTGTGTCTGCATTCTGTTGGCATGCAGACACATACGCAGTGAAAAGCAGGGTCATTTTGATGTGTCCGCAGCGGAGAATGTCCACCTGCAGACACATCACTGTGGAGCCCAGGCAGCCAATGGGCGGTGTCCGGGGGCGGGCCGGAGGCGGAGATCAGCGGCGGAGATCTCCTCCTCCCGGCCGCCGGTAAGCTCCGGGACGTGTCAGCGGAGTTAAACAGCTGATGTGACAGCTGTTTGAATCTCCCGCGCCGACACCGAGAGGAGATGTCGGCGTGCGAAGATTCAAACAGCTGTCACATCAGCTGTTTCTCCTCGCCGACACCGCTATGACATTACCGGCGGCAGGGAGGAAGAGATCATCAGAGGCTCAGCTGATCTCCCGGTGGCCGTCGGTGATCTCCTGTGACATCACCGGCGGCCACCGGGAGAGATTTCAATGGGTCCGCAGCGTTCTCCTGCGATGTCAAGCGCAGAACACTGCGGACCCATTGACGCCAATGCATTGTTTTGTGCGCTTGGAAAAGCTTGCTGATTTTCCAAGGTCCCCGAGCGCCCAAAAAATGCAACATGCTGCGTCCCGGGTGCGGACGCAGGACCCTGGAGGGAGCAGATATCTTCCGCATCCACACCCCAACGCAGCAAACGCAGGCACTATGCGTTCCTATGTTAAACATAGGAACCGCAGTGCGCATGCGCTTGACTGCGTATAGGAACACAGCATACGCTGCCTTTCTATATGCAAATGTGAAGGCAGCCTAAGAGCTGTTTTATGTTTGACAAAGAAAACCACCATCACAAGGTTCTCCAATGACAAATAATAGTTAGGCTGTAGTAGAACAACTTTCCTGGTTTGTCCACTGCACAATGTGCATTGTATTTTCAAATAATTGCCCTGTGAGCTGTGCCATGATTGATGCAAGAAGCCACCATCATAAGGGCCTCCAATGACAAATAATAGTTAGGCTGGAGTAGGACTACTGTCTCGATATATCCACTACCAGGGGCGTTGCTAGGGTCAAAAAACATCCGGGGCTCGGGCCCACTGAGCTGCATTTTTCGGAATAAATTTAAATAAAACCCAAGTAAAATGTACTTTAATAACCAGTGACACCCTACATATATAATATTAACAGATTTAATGCTTTAAAACATTATAGAGATTGCCAACATGCACTCAATAAATACACAAAATATAACAGTATTAAGCCAACATCCAAGTAATCCTAAGGCTTCTTTCACATGAGCGCTTTTCTGGCGTTAATACCGTGATTTTAAAGTGCATGAATTTCGCTGTCAAAAAACGCCATTAAAGAACATGTTCTATAATGGAGGACAGAGAGAAAGGACCCGGAGGACTTGAGCAAAGATGAGGCTCATCCCGGGACAAGACTGTGGAGAGACGGAAGGAGCCTGTGCGCCCGAGTCTGCAGTGAAGTGGAGGGTCAGGGCGAGCACCAGGGACCCGACCCTGAAAGATAGGAAGTAGACTCCAAGCTCCAACTACAGAACCGGTGGCCACGAGGTCCAGAGGAGCTGTGGCCAACTCCCAGCACATCCGCCGAGTAGGCAGCTGTATTAGGGTCAGGGGAAACAGCCGGTAGCCTGACAAGGCCTGTGACTGCTGGATTGGGGCTCTGTGCGCAGAGGCGTGTGCAGGAAGAGGAGAGCAGACTACCCGCACCGCCAATGTACTTGAACTGTGACCTGTAGTACATGCAGAGAAAACTTAAGTAAACCGGGTTGGGAACTCAGAATTGTGTGAGACTGTTCCTTTCCTACTTGAGGAGCGGTAGGCTGAAACACCGCGCAGGCAGCAGGAGCCTGCCTGGGAGATGTCCCGATCAGTGGCGTAGCAACTGTTTGTGGCGCCCGGGGCCGAAAAATTTGCCGCCCCTTTGGTTGTTGATAATCCGGAAGTATACATAGTATACACTGTCTGCCCCTATATACAAGAATATAACTACTATACTAAAACACAAAGAGAAGGGGTGCAATTGGGGGGGTAAGTATTGGGCCAAATAGCCACTCGCCTATTGGGTTTGTCACTGTGCACCGCCACCTCTGCACAACCCCAGTATATGGCAACAAGCAGGACTCAAGGAGGACCCGGGGCCGGAGCAATTTTCACCGCTGTACTGTGGAGTTCATAGTGTAATAAAAATGCAAAAAACTTTATTCTTAATATTATATCACAATACCGGGATCTGAGGATCTTCTATTTGGAGGTCAGGGGCTCTCTGACGCCATGTTGCTGCCTGTGTCGCTGTCTTCCTCTTTTGACACTGCAGTGCGGTGGATAAAAGAGCATTAATTGGTTAATAACAAGAAGTATGGAGTGTGCACTAACTGAGCCAAAAATCCTCCCCATACCAGTAGGATTACTATATGGATTTTAGTATTAGGGTACGGACACACTGGTGTGAAACTCTGATGAGTGCAATGTGTGATTTTCTCGCATTGCAATCAATCTCTGTGAGCACACTGACGTGTGTTGGACACTTTTTTCTCATCCAGATTCAGGATGAGAAAAAAATTGCAACATGCTGTGACAGTATGTGATTCACACCTAGACTCGCCAATGCAAGTCTATGAGTCCGACAAAGTCACGGACCGCACACGGACCATCCGAGAGGCATCAGTTTTTTTCACTGATACATTATCATTCTTCAGCTGAGACAACTGTAAAATGTTCCTGTAAATGATTCTACAGTAATAGCTGCTGAGGAAAGAACAGATTGCACACAGATGTGATCTGAGAAAAATGTCGGACACTCGCACAGCAGTTGCCAAACAGACCAAAAAACAGATGACACTCATCCGACTCTCCTGGATGAGAAACAGACCGATTTTAAGGCGGCGGGAGACTGTACCACCAACTCCCCAGCACCGTGCTGTGCACAGACAATATACGGTACACTGTCTATGCACAGCACGGAGCCGAGGACATCCCAGAAGAGGCACAATAACCACAGACAGGAGGCGGGAGAACATTGAGCCCACCCAGAAGAACTACAACACCCAGCACCCAACACACTACCCAGAAACCATACAGTAATGCCAGAACAGGCAGGAGAGCTACAATTCCCAGCATGCCACACCCTGCCAACACAGGAAGGTGGAGGCTGCCGCATGTAGGCAGAGACACCTGGTACAGCTGCCATTATCACCACACAGCCCCACTCCTCTTGCGCACCCGTCCTCCTCTCCTCTGTCCCTCCTGCACCCCCGTCCTCCTCTCCTCTGTCCCCCTCTCCTCTGTCCCCCTGCACCCCGTCCTCCTCTCCTCTGCCTTCCTGCACCCCCGTCCTCCTCTCCTCTGTCCCTCCTGCTGCTCCTCTGTCCTCCTGCACCACTGTCCTCCTCTCCACTGTCCTGCTGCACCCCGTCCTCCTCTCCTCTGCCTTCCTGCACCCCCGTCCTCCTCTCCTCTGTCCCTCCTGCTGCTCCTCTGTTCTCCTGCACCACTGTCCTCCTCTCCACTGTCCTGCTGCACACCCGTCCTCCTCTCCTCTGTCCCTGCAGCTGCTCGTCTTCTCCTCTGTCTCCCTGCTCCTGTCCTTCTGCCCCCTGTCCTCTTCTCTGTCCCCTGTTTCTGTCCTTCTGCCCCCCTGTCCTCTTCTCCTCTGCTCCCCTGTCCCCTATCCCCTGCACAGTTTCCCTCCCCTCAAGCAGCAGAGCTCCCAGCGGCTTCCTGTCAGCGTGATCGCTCTCAGCGCTGGGGGGCCAGGAGGGGGCACAGTACATGCGGGCGCCGCGGCCGGGCGGCAATGCACTACCAGCGGCAACACCCTCCCTCCCCCACAAAGACTTCAGTTTTCATATGGAGTCTGGGGGAGGGAGGTAAAGAAAAAAAAAAGCTTGCACTCCCCTGCCGTTTAAATACAGCCCTGCTACCGCCCCCACACACGTGCCGCCTGGCGCGGACCGCTGCCCCCCCCCCATGCTACGCCACTGGTCCCGATCCTTCCCTGCAGCCCGATCAGCCCCGCTGGCTCCCCAGCACCCTAACACTCCATTACTCTGGATGCTCTGGGCATCTGCTCCACCCGTGGGGAGCGACACCATACCAGCTGCCATTAAATCATCCCCAGAGGTCCCGGCCTGCAGCAGCAGCCACTACAGCTGCATACCACGGGTGGCGTCATGACAAACTACTCCCTAATTTTTTAACCCCCTTTTTATTGACTGCCCATCCGGGTGGCCACAGACCGGGTCACGCCACTGTGACATCACCCCAGACACTTGAAGACATCGAGGTGCCCGGCTCAGAGTACCCCACAGCCCCCACGGGGTAAGTCAACTACTACTGCCAACATGCGCATACAGAAATTAAGTTTTAGAGAAATTATTAAAAAAAATATTCTTACACAGTTTTCCCCAGAGGCTGTGAGTCCTTCTATGGTGTCAGAGGGGCCATAGATGTCTCCTGCTCCAGCTCCTACAATCTGCAGCTCCAGGGCACAGGGGACACTATCATCTGCTGGCAGCCAATCACAGATGTGCTTATAAAGTGAAAGCTGTGATTGGCTGATAGGAGATGAGGCACAGATGTCCCTGTGTGCAGTGATATGGCTGGAGCAGGGGACACACTGCACAGCCCCCTCCCTCCCTCTTATGGAGGGTATGACAGGGTTAATGTCCTGCTCCCTCTCTCTCCATGGATCAGCAGCAGCACAGAGAGCAGAGGGGGCCACACTGAGTGCCTCTCCCTCCCCCCTCAGTGACTATACAGACAACCAGCAGCAGCAGCAGCAGCATTATCAGCATACTCATCTGCAGCACATTGTCCCTGCATCTCCTCCTGTCAGCACTGACTTTGTCTCGGCATTCACTTTCCCTAGCTCCGGGGCCCCTTGCCACTCTGGTCTCTGATGCACTGCACCAGCCATATGATCTCCCCCGCACTGCATCTCCATAGTCTCCCCATCAGTGTAGAAAACAAAAAACAGCATAAATACTCACCTCTCTCTCCTCAGTCCTCAATGAGCTGCTCCAGTCTCCTCTCAGCGTGTGTCTGCCGGCCGCTCTGCACGGCTCTGTGATGTTGTTACCGCCCCCTGCCAAGCTGTGCTGTAAAGCGGCCGGGACTTAACAGAAAGTGGCCCTGGCCCTGACAGCCGGCGAGATTCGGGGCTCTATGCAGAAGAATCGGTGCTGCAGCCCCGATTCTTAATGCATAGCGACGTCCCTGCTGGGGCCAGACCCCGACATGTGTTTCTAACCAGCCTTAAATACCATCGCCCTGTGTCATGAAAATGGTCCCAATTGCTCACACCTGCACAGGAGACAGACCACCGCATCGCTGTTGCCGTCATAAGCGCATCTTCTGGGTTCGGAAGTGTACTTCCAGTGACGTCAATCAAACCAGAAGCCGCGCATCACACCGCATGCACATGTGCGGTCAGCGCCTTTCATCTGCACATGTGCACAGGACCATGGCCCCATTTTACTTGAGGGCTTGGAAGAGGGAAAACCGCTGGTTTCATAGAAACACAATATGGACACATAAGTACAGTTAGGGCCAGAAATATTTGGACAGTGACACAATTTTGGCGAGTTGGGCTCTGCATGCCACCACATTGGATTTGAAATGAAACCTCTACAACAGAATTCAAGTGCAGATTGTAACGTTTAATTTGAAGGGTTGGACAAAAATATCTGATAGAAAATGTAGGAATTGTACACATTTCTTTACAAACACTCCACATTTTAGGAGGTCAAAAGTAATTGGACAAATAAACATAACCCAAACAAAATATTTTTATTTTCAATATTTTGTTGCGAATCCTTTGGAGGCAATCACTGCCTTAAGTCTGGAACCCATGGACATCACCAAACGCTGGGTTTCCTCCTTCTTAATGCTTTGCCAGGCCTTTACAGCCGCAGCCTTCAGGTGTTGCTTGTTTGTGGGTCTTTCCGTCTTAAGTCTGGATTTCAGCAAGTGAAATGCATGCTCAATTGGGTTAAGATCTGGTGATTGACTTGGCCATTGCAGAATGTTCCACTTTTTTGCACTCATGAACTCCTGGGTAGCTTTGGCTGTATGCTTGGGGTCATTATCCATCTGTACTATGAAGCGCTGTCCAATCAACTTTGCAGCATTTGGCTGAATCTGGGCTGAAAGTATATCCCGGTACACTTCAGAATTAATCCGGCTACTCTTGTCTGCTGTTATGTCATCAATAAACACAAGTGACCCAGTGCCATTGAAAGCCATGCATGCCCATGCCAGCACGTTGCCTCCACCATGTTTTACAGAGGATGTGGTGTGCCTTGGATCATGTGCCGTTCCCTTTCTTCTCCAAACTTTTTTCTTCCCATCATTCTGGTACAGGTTGATCTTTGTCTCATCTGTCCATAGAATACTTTTCCAGAACTGAGCTGGCTTCTTGAGGTGTTTTTCAGCAAATTTAACTCTGGCCTGTCTATTTTTGGAATTGATGAATGGTTTGCATCTAGATGTGAACCCTTTGTATTTACTGTCATGGAGTCTTCTCTTTACTGTTGACTTAGAGACAGATACACCTACTTCACTGAGAGTGTTCTGGACTTCAGTTGATGTTGTGAACGGTTTCTTCTTCAGCAAATAAAGTATGCGGCGATCATCCACCACTGTTGTCATCCGTGGACGCCCAGGCCTTTTACAGTTTCCAAGCTCACCAGTCAATTCCTTTTTTCTCAGAATGTACCCAACTGTTGATTTTGCTACTCCAAGCCTGTCTGCTATCTCTCTGATGGATTTTTTCTTTTTTTTCAGCCTCAGGATGTTCTGCTTCACCTCAATTGAGAGTTCCTTTGACCGCATGTTGTCTGGTTACAGCAACAGCTTCCAAATGCAAAACCACACACCTGGAATCCACCCCTGACCTTTTAACTACTTCATTGATTACAGGTTAACGAGGGAGACGCCTTTAGAGTTAATTGCAGCCCTTAGAGTCCATTGTCCAATTACTTTTGGTCCCTTGAAAAAGAGGAGGCTATGCATTACAGAGCTATGATTCCTAAACCCTTTCTCCGATTTGGATGTGGAAACTCTCATATTGCAGCTGGGAGTGTGCACTTTCAGCCCATATTATATATATAACTAGCTGTGAGCCCGATGCGATTGCATCGGGATTCTAGAACTGGTGTATAGTTTATTAAATTAGATTTTTAACTAATAATCCAATTATTCCATGATAGATGGCGGCTCAATTGTAAAGAATCGGGAATGTAGCATGCATATATACATTATTCATTCAAATTTGACAATAATGCACATAAGACATGATATCTATCTATCAACTACCAATGTTTGTATGGTATATATCAGTGTAGTACATGTCATGATTCTAAGGCAAGGCTTTTCGTACAGATACTGGCACTGATGTTTTGTACAGACTACGTATATTCAATTTATATATGAATATTAATAATCTATGATTGAGCCAGTACATGTTTCCCCACCAACCACGGGAAGGTAGCCTTACAACTGGTGGGACCTACTCTACTCTACCCCTAATAATTAATAGTTAGACTCCTTTTAAAGCAGATATTTTTTGGCTATTTGCAGAAGGTGTAGAATAACCAAATACAATTTCTGCACTTTGCACCAAAGGACCTACCTACAGCTCACTTTTAGCAAGTAACATGTAATGTATATGGAACTTGCAATTAGCTTGTAGTAAATATGGCAAGCACAGCTTTAACAGGTTGACTAAATGCAACCACTAAAAATCAAAGCTAACTGTGATTTTGGCAGTTGAAACTGTTGAAAGCACATGTGCCACAACTACTGCAAGTAAAGCACAAATTGCATTAACATTTCATGCAACTTACAGTAAGAGTGCTGTAGATCACCATTAGACAGCAAGTGTCAAAATTGATGTGTTCACACTATAAATTCCACAAATAGCAGAATAAGTCAGATTTAAAATGAAAATGTCTATTCTTTCCCTATGTGTCTAAATATGTACCTATATGTATGTATGTATTTATATGTACAGAACACACTTCAAGATAGAGATGTGTGTGAACAGCTGTCCCACCCGTCTCTAATGCTGCCTTCAAACTTGCAGATGCATCTGCACCATTTTGCAGATGCAACTGCATGCAGACGGTAAACCCTATCTTTATAATGGGACGCACAGTGTCTGCAGATGCTTCCAGACAGCCGAGCACAACCATTCACTGCTATATGTGATCTCTGCGCAGGCAGATGCTTGGGTACAGATCACAGACTCTCCTCCGCAGCAGGGACACGACATGTTGCATCCCTGGTGAGGGTGGGAGTGTGTGATTTGTATGCAGGCATCCGCCTACGCACAGATCACATATAGGAGTAAATGTGTGTGCACGGCTGCCTGCAAGCATCTGCAGACACCGTGCGTCCCATTATAAAGCTAGGGTCTACCATGTCCATGCAGATGCATTTTCAAAACGCTGCAGATGCATCTGCAAATGTGAAGGCAGCCTTAGCTGTTGACAAAAACCTGACCCTGTGTAAAAAGAAAATAAAATCTCGCAGCAGCTATACTGCTGGAGCTTCAGGTTATTATCACTAAATGCAAGCATTTAGATGATACACATCTACAATCTACTACAAAATGTGTGTTTATATACATATACAATGAAATTTAAAAAGAAATTTTAAAAGCTAAAAAAGTAAGAACAATATATTTTAAATAACTATTTTATATCTAAAACCTATTTATAATATCTTTATAACGAAATTAATATTTTTGGTATTTTTGTCTATTTCTATTCTTCTACATCTATAGCTAAATTAAATTATTGTAATATTTGTGTTTAATTAGAAAGTATGTATCTAAATAGAATATGTATGTAAATAATTGAAAGTAAAATATTTTTATACACTATATTTTCAGTGAAAAGCAAAACTAAGGACTATATTTCTTAAAGACGTATTTAATATCTAATAACTAATTATAATGTCTTTATCTAAAACTAAAGTAATTTGTTTGGTATGTTGGATTATTTCTATTGCTATACATCTATTTTTAAACAATTTTTTTTATAATTTTTTTGGTCAATTCCTATACAGCTATGGGTAAAGTAATTTTTATTTATTTTTTAGTACTTTAGATCTATGGCTAAACTATTTTATGGTAATATTTTTGTTTAATTAGAAAATAATTATGTATCTAAATGTAATATGCATATAAAGAATTTAAAATAAAATATTTCTCTATACTATATTGTAATTGAAAATGTACACTAATGACTATATTTCTTAAATAACTATTGTATATATAAGAACTAATTTTAATATCTTTTTGTATAACAAATAATATTTTTTTTTTTTTATTGCTATACATCTATGACTAAACTAATTTATTGTAATATTTATATTTAATTAGAAAGTAAATATGTATTTAAATCTAATATGTATCTAAAGAATTTTAAATAAAATATTATTAGAGAGAATATTTGTAGTAAAGAGTATTTCACTACTGGGCAGCAATTTGACTTGAATGGGTGTATCCAACACTTTCACCTTAACATTGCATCGTATTTTCACTCGTGAAAAATCCACATATAACTGTCCATGTCCAAAAACTGTTTGTGACAAAAAAATCCATACTTTCTTCAGTGTATTGGCTTGGGATTTGTTGATGGTCATGGAAAAAGTAGACTTCACGGGAAATTGTTGACGTCTTAACTTGAAAGGTAAGGCAGTGTCTGATGGAGATAAATAAATCTTTGGAATAAACACCACATTTCCTTCTGCAGACCCAGTAATCACTTTTGCTTGAATGAGATTGTCAAACAAAGTGATGACAATGAAGCGATTCCCATTGCAAAGACCTTTTATGCTGTTAAAGGTGTGCAAAATCATGACAATGGTACCAATGTGTAATTTGAGGCGATGATAAGGCATTCCCATTGGTGTGAGTGAATGTAAAAATTCCACTGGATATTGGTCTGAATCTTCAGTCAGAATGGAATCATCACTAATGTACTCAGTGTATTCATCAACAATGCAATCCATAACCTGAGAGTTCACCATTTCCACATGGACATTTTTAGGACAAAGATTGTCATGTGATGCAGCAATGTGAATGCTTTCATTGTTATATCCATCAGGTATGTAAATGTAATATATATCGAAAGAATTTAAAATAAAATATTCTTATAGGCAATATTTTTTGTAAAGACTTTTTCAGAATGAGGCAGCAACTTTCCTTGAATGGGTGTATGCAGCACTTTCACCTTAACAATACATCTTCTTTTCACTCGTGAAAAAGCCACATATAACTGTCCATGTCCAAAAACGGGTTGTGGGGCAAAAAATCCCTACTTTCTCCACTGTTTGGCCTTGGGATTTGTTGATGGTCATGGGAAAAGTAGACTTCACAGTAAATTGTCAATGTGTTAAGTTAAAAGGTAAGGCAGTCTCTGATGGAGATAAATCAATCCTTGAAATAAACACCACATTTCCTTCTGCAGACCCAGAACTGACTTTTGCTTGAATAAGATTCTCAAACAAAGTGATCACAATGAAGCGATTCCCATTGCAAAGACCTTTTATGCTGTTAAAGGTGCGCAAAACCATGACAATGGTACCAATGTGTAATTTGAGGCGATGATAAGGCATTCCCATTGGTGTGAGTGAATGTAAAAATTCCACTGGATATTGGTCTGAATCTTCAGTCTGAATGGAATCATCACTAATGTACTCAGTGTATTCATCAGCAATGCAATCCATAACCTGAGATTCACCATTTCCACATGGACATTTTTAGGACAAAGATTGTCATGTGATGCAGCAATGTGAATGCTTTCATTGTTATATATTACATTTATATACATGATGGATATATCTAAAGAATTTAAAATAAAATATTCTTATAGACAATATTTTTTGTAAAGAGTTTTTCTGAAAGAGGCAGCAACTTTCCTTGAATGGGTGTATGCAGTACTTTCACCTTAACAATACATCTTCTTTTCACTCGTGAAAAAGCCACATATAACTGTCCATGTCCAAAAACGGGTTGTGGGGCAAAAAATCCCTACTTTCTCCACTGTTTGGCCTTGGGATTTGTTGATGGTCATGGGAAAAGTAGACTTCACGGTAAATTGTCAATGTGTTAAGTTAAAAGGTAAGCCAGTCTCTGATGGAGATAAATCAATCCTTGAAAATAAACACCACATTTCCTTCTGCAGACCCAGAACTGACTTTTGCTTGAATAAGATTCTCAAACAAAGTGATCACAATGAAGCGATTCACATTGCAAAGACCTTTTATGCTGTTAAAGGTGCGCAAAACCATGACAATGGTACCAATGTGTAATTTGAGGCGATGATAAGGCATTCCCATTGGTGTGAGTGAATTTAAAAATTCCACTGGATGTTGGTCTGAATCTTCAGTCTGAATGGAATCATCACTAATGTACTCAGTGTATTCACCAGCAATGCAATCCATAACCTGAGAGTTCACCATTTCCACATGGACATTTTTAGGACAAAGATTGTCATGTGATGCAGCAATGTGAATGCTTTCATTGTTATATCCATCATGTATGTAAATGTGATATATATCTATAAGAATATTTTATTATAAATTCTTTAGAGAATATTTTTTGTAAAGACTTTTTCAGAATGAGGCAGCAACTTTCCTTGAATGGGTGTATGCAGTACTTTCACCTTAACAATACATCTTCTTTTCACTCATGAAAAAGCCACATATAGCTGTCCATGTCCAAAAATGAATTGTGGGGCAAAAAATCCCTACTTTCTCCAGTATTTGGCCTTGGGATTTGTTGATGGTCATGGGAAAAGTAGACTTCATGGGAAATTGTCGATGTGTTAACTTAAAATGTAAGGCAGTCTATGATGGAGATAAATCAATCCTTGAAATAAACAACACAATTCCTTCTGCAGACCCAGAACTGACTTTTGCTTGAATCAGATTGTCAAACAAAGTGATCACAATGAAGCGATTCCCATTGCAAACACCTTTTATGTTGTTAAAGGTGCGGAAAAGCATGACAATGGTACCAATGTGTAATTTGAGGCGATGATAAGGCATTCTCATTGGTGTGAGTGAATTTAAAAATTCCACTGGATATTGGTCTGAATCTTCAGTCTGAATGGAATCATCACTAATGTACTCAGTGTATTCACCAGCAATGCAATCCATAACCTGAGAGTTCACCATTTCCACATGGACATTTTTAGGGCAAAGATTGTCATGTGATGCAGCAATGTGAATGCTTTCATTGTTATATCCATCATGTATGAAAGTGTAATATATATCTAAAGAATTTAAGATAAAATATTCTTATAGACAATATTTTTAGTAAAGACTTTTTCAGAATTAGGCACCAACTTTCCTTGAATGGGTGTATCCAGCACTTTCACCTTAACATTACATCTTCTTTTCACTCGTGAAAAAGCCACATATAACTGTCCATGTCCAAAAACAGGTTCTGGCAAAAAAATCCCTACTTTCTCCAGTGTTTGGCCTTGGGATTTGTTGATGGTCATGGCAAAAGCAGGCTTCAAGGGAAATTGTCGACGTCTTAACTTGAAAGGTAATCCAGTCTCTGATGGAGATAAATCAATCCTTGGAATAAACACCACATTTCCTTCTGCAGACCCAGTAATGACTTTTGCTTGAATCAGATTGTCAAACAAAGCAATGACAATCAAGCGAGTCCCATTGCAAAGACCTTTTCTGCTGTTAAAGTTGCGCAAAAGCATGACAATGGTAGCCGATTTTTAATTTGAGGCGATGAGAAGGCATTCCCGTTGGTGTGAGTGAATTTAAAAATTCCACAGGATATTGATCTGGATCTTCAGTCTCATCAGGATCAATGGAATCATCACTAATGTATTCAGTGTATTCACCAGCAATGCAATCCATGACCTTAGAGTTCACCATATCCACATGGTCATTTTTAGGGCAAAGAATGGCATGTGATGCAGCAATCTGAATGCTTTCATTGTTATCTACATCAATGACAATGTTTTCACCAAATATAGCAAGAATGATTGAGCCAGTGCAGATCATGTCTTGTGGGATTTCAATGGTATCATCTCCAAGGTTGAAATCATTAGACAATTCACCATTTCCCAGTTGAAGTAACCAACGGCTATAATCAGGATCAATGGAACGCATATTGTTGAAGAGTGGCAATTGAGTGAAAAGCTGCCATTGTCGTGAGTATTTAATACAACTCTCTATAATGTCAGTTCTTGTACCATGTGGGATGATAGGCAGACACTGTCGAAAGTCTCCTCCCAGAACAATGACTTTCCCTCCAAAAGGTGTTGTATTTTTCTTGGAGATATCTGTTGTCATGACATCACGTAAAAGTTGATCTATCACATGCAATGCATATTTAGATAAGAGAGTGGACTCGTCAATAATGAAAAGTTTGGTACTTTTCAAATGTTGTGCAGCATCTGTATCATTTTTAATCCTTGAAACGGAAGTTTCATTGATTGGAATTGGTATTCCGTAAAGCGAATGGATAGTTCTACCTCCTTGCAGTAAGTTAGCTGCAATCCCTGTACTGGCTGCAGGTGAGACAATTTCGCCTTCTCCTCTTAGTTCATGAATTAATAAATCATACAGATATGTTTTGCCACTGCCACCTGGACCGTCAATGAAAAAGCACTTAGGTTGTCCACTTCTATCGTGTAAAGCTTGATTGATCGCATCATAGGCCAAAAGTTGGTGGTCATTTAAAGTAGCTTTCATTTGCTGAGCTCTTCTTAACTCATCATCCTTGTTGTATAGTGGAGCGATGTATGGCTTTCTTTTTGGTCGTGGTAGATTAAAATCAGTAAAAGTTTTGCCATGAAATTTTAGAATAGTTTGGACATCAGTCATAGCATATCCTTCACAATTCTCACACTCCTCAGTGTTGGAGTGATATGCATGGCAGTAGTCTTGGATAAAGTCTTGTTTAAATTCTTTCCACAACTCCAATGGATGAGCTGGAGGACCAAAAATACATATATATGCGAACATATCACGAAGCTGTGCAGGCATGTTGAGAACACAGGCATCCAATAAAGTATTTCTCCAAACAGTGTCATCGAAGAGCAATCCAAGAGCTAATGCTGCCTCTTTGAAAGTTGGGTATGTCACTTCATTAACAGTCTTAATGTTGTCAAAACTTGTTGCTCCTTTGACATGCAGTAACAACAACCTTAAATAGTACCGTTCTTGATCTTTCATACTGACAGTATACATTCTTCCAATCACTGAAGAACCTCCTCGCTTTCTAACTTCCCATGCACCTTCTTTCCAAACATAGTGCTCTGGAATTTGGCGGTAGAAGTAATCATGAGCATGCGGGTCACTCTCATTCAGCTCAAAGTAGCCCATCAGAGTAGATTTTCTGTGCATTGTGGAACTGATGTCGTCAACAGAGTCATCCTCATGAAAATAAAGCGGTTGAGAATGTGGGAGATGTACGGCCAGGCGAATAATGGAGTGCGATTGTCTATGCATCGGGTAAGCAAATATTCGCCAAGCTGCCTCCGGTGCACTGACGTATCTTGAATCCATGAATTGATGTGTTTCATCATGGTGGATATTAGTTTGGCAAATTTCAAGATTGGCTTTATCATGTCCTTTGTAGACATATTTGAAGAGGTATTTAACACTTTGAATGGAAGCACATACCTCAACATTAATATGACACTTGTATGTTAATAGTAGGTAAGGGTTATAGGGAACAACCCAAGAATTATCAATCATCTTTGAACGTATTTGAAAGGATGATCCTTCCTTTCTTTGATAAGTAGGGTATGCATCCTTAGCTATGAGTGTTCTTGGTTGGAAATCTTTAGGAAAACCTTTCTTACACTTGCCAAGATCCATACATGGAGAATTGGGGTTGTGTTGACCACAGGGTCCATGAATCATGTGTTGCATCACAATGTCATGGAGCAGAGGGTATTCTTCTGGATCAGGGATTTCAGCCCAAACTATATTATCCACTTCAACCTCAGTTCTTAGTTTGGATTTGCCATCCAGAATGATCAAAATGTGAGCGTGTGGTAGGCCACGCTTTTGGAATTCAATAACATGAACCATTGCACAAACTTTGCCAAATAATCCAGTGTTAATTTCTTTTAATAGTGCTTCCAATTTAATTCTGAAGACACGGGCCACTAAATCAGGTCTATGTTCCACACGCTGCCATGGCTCTAAATTGTTTGTAATCTCCCTCCATTTAGGATTACAGGTCATGGTTACAAAAAGATCTGGTCGTCCAAATTTAGTCACAATAGCCATGGCATCCTGATAGCGTTGCTGCATGTTTCTGGGACTGCCTTCAAAAGAAGATGGTAAAATGACCGTCTTGCCAATGGGAATACCTTTGTCAACAGATTGTTTCAGAAGATGTTCCTGGAGTACGCAATAATCCTCCACTTTTAAATCCTTTTGATGATGACGGATAAAATTTAAGCGATTAGCCTCGATTTTTACATACGCATCCACTAAGTACTGCTGTGTTAGTTTGCCACCATTCAGGACAGGATTGAACTGATTCCGTACAGACAGCAAATAGCAGTAATACTGGAGCTGTGTAATCCGGCGTTGACTTTTGCCTTGATGCTTGAGTCCCTCATGCCAGCCTTGTTCTCCATGAGGAAAAAATAAAGGATAGAGTAATGCATCTAAATTGCTGTGTAGAATACTGACTTGCTGTGTTTTTGGGGCCAAAGGGTTATTTGGATCAGGTTTCAAATGAATTAAAATGTCTCTATTGAATGGTGGCTCTCCATCAGCATTTTCAAAGACCACAGCAACTTCATTGGCAGTAGGATTGTTATAGCGTCTCGGGTCTTGGCCTCTGTCTTGTTTAATGGCCATGATAATATTTGGCATTTTTGTGCCATGTTCTCTTGCCTTCTGTTCTTCTTCTACTTCAACTTGACGTAGCATTTTGTAGGCCGAAACAAAGGGATTAATATTATCCAATTGAAGAGCAATGATACTCATTAAAGTAGCATTACATTTAACATTTTCTGGAGACTGTAGCCGTTGGTCAGTAGCGCTTAGAGTATCTAAAATGTACAGTTGTGCATATGCTGGAGTTTGATCTTGAGCAGGATGGAGTGTTCCAGTGCGATGATAAATTTGCCCATGAATACGAAAGCAGTATGGTCCATGTCCAGGAGGTAGAGAAACATGGGCACCCATGGAGGCAAAAGCAAAAGAACTATTAATGCTCCTTATATTCTCCATCAAATTTTGACTGTACTCACTCTCTCCTTTCAGCAGGCGTTGGAAGACGTGCGGGTATTGAGGTAATGGTACCTTTACTTTTCCCTTGTGGCAACAAAGAGTAAACTGTTGATCTGATGGTCGTTCAGCAGTAAAATGTCGAGCCTCACAATGTTCACATATTACATTCATGAAACCACAGAAATGTTCTGGAATAACATGATCCTGATCAATAAATCCCCTTTCATGTAGAAGAGATGAATAGAATGAACGTAGAAATTTATTATGTAATCCTACATAAATGAGACGTGGAAGGGATGTAGATTCCAAACATTCAATAAATGAAGAAGTGGAATATAAATTCCGTTCTGCCTGTTGCAATATAGAAGTGGAAGAAGAAGTTTGACGTTCTTCACGACGTAATGTAGCCAAATGGGCCAAGTGGACTTGTCTAGATGTAGGAGATTGTGTATCTTGACGCATCTGTCTTGTCCTTTTAAGCCTCAAAATTTTACACTGTTTGCTGTATGGCGTCTCCTCAGCACAGTGTTTTCGTTTAGATGTGGCCTTGCGATGCAGTAAAGGCTGTTCAGTTGTAGTCAAGATAGTAGAAGAAGAGGTGGCAGGAGTCTGAGCATCAGACAAAGAGGTGGCAGCAGTCAGAGCATCAGATGAAGAGGTGGCAGCAGTCTTAGGATCAGACGAAGAGGTGGCAGGAGTCTGAGCATCAGACAAAGAGGTGGCAGCAGTCTGAGGATCAGATGAAGAGGTGGCAGCAGTCTGAGGATCAGACGAAGAGGTGGCAGCAGTCTGAGGATCAGACGAAGAGGTGGCAGCAGTCTGAGGATCAGACGGATCTCCTGCAGGCATTAACTTTTTCTGTTTGCGTCGTTGAGGCAGAGTGATAGATTTTTTGCCTAATCGTTCTGTCCTTCCTTCTAAAGACTGTATTGAAAGGGGTGTTTTCAAAGCAGACTTTTCCTTGTCCAAGGGAAGTTGTCTTTCTTCCGAACTCTCCTCCACACCCTTCTTGCGCATACGCACAGACACCTTGCGAACCTTTCCTTTTTTGATTTCCATAGAGGTAATGGGAGGTATTAAAGGCAGTTCACTTGGTAAAATGTCAGTACACGAAGAGGCAGGAGTATCATCTGTGTCAGACGGTTCTTCAGTGACTGGAATTTTTGTTTGTTTGCATGTGGAACGTGCAGTCATGGCTCTTGTTTGCATTTGTTGGCTTGTTTTTTCAGAAGACACTCCCGAAATACGTGTATGTAAAGCGGTCTTTGCAGCATCCAACGAAAAACGTCTCAGTGGAGAAGAGAGTTTACCAAAGCGTTTGAGTTTAGCAGCCTTAACCCTATCTAACCGAATACGTCTCTCTGCAGAAGTCTCATTTGCAAGTACGTTTGGCGTAGCAGCCTTAACACGATCTAAGCGAATACGTCTCCTTTCTAAGGTCTCTTCAGCAAGGCGTTTTGCCTTAGCAGCCTTATCAGTATCTAAGCGAAGACGCCTCTCTTCTGAAGTCTCCTTTGCAGTACGTTTCTCCTTAGCAGCCTTACGCAGATCTAAACGAACACGTTTCTCTTCCAAACTCTCCTCTGCAATGCGTTTAGCTTTAGCAGCCTTATCTTGATCTAACCGACAGGCGTCTCTGTTCCAAAGTTTTCTCTGCACGCTTCTTCTTCGGTGTAGATGCAGCCTCCTTGGCAAGAGTGATATTTTGTGTTGGAGAACTCATCTTACAAAGAATAGTCAGCGAATCAAATCCAAAATGAGCTAGAGTGTGTTAGTTAAGGAAACAATGAATAATAACTGTGTAAACAGACAAAAACAATAAAACTAAAGTATGATTTTCCAAAACCTGTGATAATGAAATGATAGACTTATTTAAAGTAACAAAGAAAGATGTAATGATGTTAACTGTATGGAGTATTGAATGGCAATGAGTGTGTTAAAATTCCTTAAAGTGCCGTGAAAGCAAAAAAAATGGATGTAATGAGCCTTTGCGATACACGGTATGAAAGCAAATTTTCAACATTGTAATAAAAACGTTAATAGAATCTGGATGACATTAATTTCTGCATAACCACCAGCAATGTTGTTGTTTCATAAGGTGTTTAAAAAAAACTGAGTTACGGTAAATTTCTACCAAGAACTAAAGGTTTTGGTATTATATCAGAAGTAGTGGTTTTTATTTTTGTTGGTGGAATAGGGGAAACAGCGGGCTAAACGTGAAGTATGAAATGGCAGAATGTGACAAAGCAGGCTGAAAAAAGAAATAAGGCAACTTGCGTATGAGATATTGTAAGAGTCAGATCAATGTAAAAAGTAACGTAAATGCGATGATATAGTGTAACGTTACGCAACTACAGCCCTGGTGACGGGTATGGAGAAATCGAGTTTAAATTTAAAATCTTAGGCCATGTTATAAAAGTATGTAAATGTGCATATACAATGGACGTGTGAAAGGGTACCCAGTCAGTAATAGAGTATAAAATATTATGTATGTAAAAGTAGTGAATATCCTACTGGAATGACAGAGACTTTGACATGAGCATTAATTTCAAATAGCATCATAAGCATTGGAAAAACAGCATCTGGTGCATGTGGCACATAGCCACAGCATAACTGCAGGACTTGCAAGCGTTTACGTGAATCCCCATACTCATTATAATCGGCATAATAGTCAGTATGTATTTATTTGCAGTAGGTGCAGCAATTTGGATTTTGCACTTGTAGCAGGTCCTGTATGGAAAAAAAAAGATGGTTGACCACGCTTTTTATGGTGGCGGGAGCTGTGGCAAGTTCCCCTATACGTACAATGGGGATTAGCGGAACGACACTGCAAGTGCAGCAGTTATGTGGTGGCAATGCAGCAAAGCAAGCGGATGCAATTATGTCAGGACATCTAGTGCAATTTCAAATAACCGCTGATGTCAACTGTGCAGGTAGCATTACCACCAAAGTGTTAAAAATAAGAAGGTAGTAGTGCAACAGAGGCATTAGTAAGAAAAATAATAAAAATTGACATATAATGGGTTAACGTACTCGTAACGGTGTGATGACTGACTCCTAACTCCAAAAGAAAAAGTCAAAGAGCCAGTAAGTAGTTAATATAGCATTGGCAGGCATAAAAAATACTGGACGATTAATAAAAATAAAATTAGTATGAAAGTATATTGTAATTAAATGCCAGTAGTATACCACATAGTGACATAGACAGTGAATAGTCAAAACAATAGAAGACGTTAATGTAGGACTTACATCGTTTAAAAGTTTGTGGATGTTAAAATAAATTTCAAATAGTATAGAAGAGTTTAAATTGCAAATGCCCTGAGTACAGCACCTAGTAACACAGTTAGTGAATAGCAAACTGAAAGTAGGGGGTTTATGTAGCATTTCGAACCCTATAAAACATAGTGTTGGAAAACAAAATGGCAAATGGCATAGAAGAGGATAATGTATAAATGGCCTTAGTGGACCACATAGTGAGATAGCAAGTGGGGCAGAAATAGAATAGAACGGGTTAATGTACAAATTGCCTTATAGCCCTTTCACATCAACTGTTTAGATAAAATTGCGGTAGATGCATTGAAAAAAAAGCATCTGCTGCGATAGCCACATGAACATTGCAGTTGCAGTGCGGTAGCAGTAATCCCTATAGAAACCATAAGGGGCCTTGCGGCCGGTGCGATTTAGCAGTTGCGTCAAGTGTTGCTACAAAAAAAAATGAACTTGGCGCACCTGCCGCAAGTATTCCTATAGTTTGTATAGGTATTCCCGCAACAGCGCAGCAAGTGCAAGGTTTAATCGGCAATCGCAGCAGATGGGTTTTTTTCTGGCCATGTGTGTTGAAATTGTAAAAGCACAGATGTCCAGCAGATAGTGACACAGTAATTGAATAGGAAACAGAATAGAAGGGGTTAATGTATGAGTTTAAACCCTATGAAATAGTCATGGTGCAACTAAAATAGAAAAGGCATAGAAGAGGTTAATGTAAAAATGTCCTTAGTAGAGCAGATAGTGAGATACGCAGTGTGGCACTAATAGAATAGAAGGGGTTACTATAAAAAAGGCCGTAGTACAGCAATAGTGAGATAGGCAGTGTAGGGACTAATAGAATAGAAAGGGTTAATATAAAATGGCCGTAGTACAGCACATAGTGAGATAGGCTGTGTAGCACAAAAGAATACAAAGGGTTAATATTAAAATGGCCGTAGTACAGCACATAGTGAGATAGGCAGTGTAGCACTAATAGAATAGAAAGGGTTAATATTAAAATGGCCGTAGTACAGCATAGTGAGATAGGCAGTGTAGCACTAATAGAATAGAAAGGGTTAATATTAAAATGGCCGTAGTACAGCAATAGTGAGATAGGCAGTGTAGAGTAATAGAATAGAAAGGGTTAATATAAAATGGCCGTAGTACAGCAGATAGTGAGATAGGCAGTGTAGGATAATAGAATAGAAAGGGTTCATATAAAAATGGCCGTAGTACAGCAATAGTGAGATAGGCAGTGTAGGATAATAGAATAGAAAGGGTTAATATTAAAATGGCCGTAGTAAGCACATAGTGAGATAGGCAGTGTAGCACTAATAAATAGAAAGGGTTAATATTAAAATGGCCGTAGTACAGCACATAGTGAGATAGGCAGTGTAGGACTAATAGAATAGAAAGGGTTAATATTAAAATGGCCGTAGTACAGCAGATAGTGAGATAGGCAGTGTAGCAGTAATAGAATAGAAAGGGTTAATATTAAAATGGCCGTAGTAGAGCAGATAGTGAGATAGGCAGTGTAGCAGTAATAGAATAGAAAGGGTTAATATTAAAATGGCCGTAGTACAGCAATGAGTGAGATAGGCAGTGTAGAGTAATAGAATAGAAAGGGTTAATATTAAAATGGCCGTAGTAGAGCAGATAGTGAGATAGGCAGTGTAGGCAGTAATAGAATAGAAAGGGTTAATATTAAAATGGCCGTAGTACAGACATAGTGAGATAGGCAGTGTAGCAGTAATAGAATAGAAAGGGTTAATATTAAAATGGCCGTAGTACAGCAGAGAGTGAGATAGGCAGTGTAGCAGTAATAGAATAGAAAGGGTTAATATTAAAATGGCCGTAGTACAGCAGAGAGTGAGATAGGCAGTGTAGCAGTAATAGAATAGAAAGGGTTAATATTAAAATGGCCGTAGTACAGCAAGATGAGTGAGATAGTGACAGGTTGTAAGCGAGTAATATGAGATAGCAAGAGTGTTAATAATATAAAATGGCCGTAGTACAGCACATAGTGAGATAGGCAGTGTAGCAGTAATAGAATAGAAAGGGTTAATATTAAAATGGCCGTAGTAGCAGATAAGTAGAGGTGAGAATAGTGAAGGATTGGTAGAGCAGTGAGATAATAGAATGAAAGGGTTAATATTAAAATGGCCGTAGTACAGCACATAGTGAGATAGTAGTGTAGCAGTAATAGAATAGAAAGGGTTAATAATAAAATGGCCGTAGTACAGCAGATAGTGAGATAGGCAGTGTGCAGTAATAGAATAGAAAGGGTTAATATTAAAATGGCCGTAGTACAGCAATAGTGAGATAGGCAGTGTAGACTAATAGAATAGAAAGGGTTAATATTAAAATGGCCGTAGTACAGCATATAGTGAGATAGGCAGTGTAGGATAATAGAATAGAAAGGGTTAATATTAAAATGGCCGTAGTAGAGCAATAGTGAGATAGGCAGTGTGGCAGTAATAGAATAGAAAGGGTTAATATTAAAATGGCCGTAGTAAGCAATAGTGAGATAGGCAGTGTGCAGTAATAGAATAGAAAGGGTTAATAATTAAAATGGCCGTAGTAGAGCAGATAGTGAGATACGCAGTGTAGCATAATAGAATAGAAAGGGTTAATATTAAAATGGCCGTAGTAAGCAGATAGTGAGATAGGCAGTGTAGCAGTAATAGAATAGAAAGGGTTAATATTAAAATGGCCGTAGTACAGCAATAGTGAGATAGGCAGTGTGGCAGTAATAGAATAGAAAGGGTTAATATTAAAATGGCCGTAGTAGAGCAGATAGTGAGATAGGCAGTGTAGCATAATAGAATAGAAAGGGTTAATATTAAAATGGCCTAGTAAGCAATAGTAGATAGGCAGGTAACATAATAGAATAGAAGGGTTAATATTAAAATGGTAGTGAAGCATATAGTAAGTAGGCAGTAACATTAATGAATAGAAAGGGTTAATATTAAAATGGCCGTAGTACAGCAGATAGTGAGATAGGCAGTGTAGCAGTAATAGAATAGAAGGGGTTAATATTACAATGGCCTTAGTACTGCACATAGTCAGATAGCAAATAGAGAGAGTGGAATAGAAGGGGTTAATCAAGTATGAAAAGAAGAGGGCACTATGGATAAATGTAGCTGATATATAATGTGTAAAAAGAAAGGGTTAATATAAGCATAGGCATTAGGAATATATAGTCTGATGTGAGAATGTACTGTGAAAACAGCTTTTTCACTTTTACATTGTTCACCATTTCAAATTTCCCGCTCTAAGATGGCCGAGGGGAAATCTTCATTCATAAAATGGCGCTAGACTTCAGCCGCCGTGTGATTGGCCAGCGTAATCTTCATACACATGGCGCCGTGAATCCGGTTGGTCGGCGCAATTGTGTGAAGATGCCGCTGTCCAATCACAACTCAGCGGGGCGGAGCTACAAACTTACAGCCGGCCGAACGGCATATCCGAAAATCGTACCAGGCGCTCGGCCAGAAAAATTTCGAAGTCCCCGCTGAGCGGCGACCAATCGGAATCAAAGCGCCATAAAGAAGAACCAATCAGAATCGCGGCTTATTTCTCAATGGATGTCTACGGGAAGTCGACATCCAATGAGAATCGCGGCGGGAAGTTTGAAAAAGCACGGAACTTTCC
Organism: Allobates femoralis; assembly: GCA_033576535.1. Taxonomy (NCBI): domain Eukaryota; kingdom Metazoa; phylum Chordata; class Amphibia; order Anura; family Aromobatidae; genus Allobates; species Allobates femoralis. The sequence continues at coordinate 138,131,435 of JARQOC010000010.1, forward strand.
TTGCCGAGCCCCTGGAGCGATTTTCGGACACGGCGTTCGGGAGAGTGGAAGTCTATAGCTCCGCCCCGCTGAATTGTGATAGGACAGCGGCATCTTCAGACAATAGCGCCGACCAACCGGATTGACGGCGCCATGTGTATGAAGATTCCGCTGGCCAATCACACGGCGGCTGAAGTCTAGCGCCATTTTATGAATGAAGATTTCGCGTCCGCCATCTTAGAGCGGCGAGTTGTACGGGCGGCGCGTGAATGGATGTTCGGACACAGCGGTCTCATAGACCGCGGAGGCCGCTAGAAGCGCCGAAGTTTGCGCTTGTAGCGCAGAAGTCGGCGCTTGCAGCGGCGAAGTGTCCGAACAGTGGCGGACGCTCCATGCAGCGGCGATTGGCGCTGCATGGCGCAAAATAGTAAAAGTGGTGAAAAAGAAAGATAGTAAAAAAGAGGTGAAAATAAAAGTCAGCATCAGGAATATAGCTTCTGATGTGAAAAGGTAGATTGTCCAAAGGATATCTTAGCTGATCAATCGCAGATCCCGATCCGGCGCTTGCTTCCCGACGTCCCGCACGATGGATGGATATCTCGGCTCCAATGTTGTCCAACAGACGGTCCAGCGGTAGCTTCTCGTTGTCCTCGAAAGACCCTCAGGAAGGATGGATTTCTCGGCAGAAAAATACTCCAACAGATAGTCCAGCGATAGGTTCTCGTTCTCCCACAAAGAGGATTCAAAGAGGTAGAAGATTCAAATTTCGCGCGATAAATAAGCGGGCTTATCTGATTGGAGGGCGGCAACTTCAGAAAGCTGGCGCCATGAATGTCATTGGTCGCTATGTCTTTTCAAAAAAGGCGCGGCGATTGTGATTGGACGGCGCCTTCCTATGGAGAGAGATAGAGAAAAGAGGCGATGTTATGGGCGGCTCGCTGGTTGCAGCGGGCAGACGACTCGGCTCAGAGCCATAATTCGACGGGACTGTAAAGTGTCAATCAGCGAGTCGCGTTAATAAATAGCGTAATAGAACGACTGTGTGTGTTATTTTTTTTTTTTTTTTTTTTTGTTTTATTTAATTTTTGTTATAAATTTTTAGGTTTTGTTTGTTATTATTTAATAATATTTTTTTAATAATTTTTGTGATTATTAAAATTTTTATAATTTTTTTTGATTAGTATGTTTTTTTAATTTTATTATTTGGATATAATTATTTTTAATATTTTTTTTTTTTTTTTTAAATAATTGTTAATAATCGGAAAATTTTTATAATATTTTTTTAATTTTTATTTTTAATTTTTTTAATAATATTTCTGTATGTTATTTTTAAATTATTTAATTAATTATTTGTAATTATTTATTTATTTATGTTATTTTATTTTATTTTAATTTTTTATTTTATTATTTAAATTTAGATAATTATTTGTAAAATTATAATTTTGTTTTTTTTTTGGTATGATTATTTTTGTATTATTTTTTAATTATTTTAAAAAATGTTTTTTTATTATTTTTTTTTTTTAAGTAAGATGGAGACAAAGTTCGCATTCAGGTCCGCCTTTTCATTTTTTTCAATTATTTTTATTAATTATTTATTATTTTAATGATTTTTTATTATTTTTTTTTTATTTTTAAATGATTATTTTTATTATTTAATTATTTTTTTTTTTAGGTTAGACGGAGAGACAGTTCTCATTCAGGTCCGACCTTTTTTTTTTTTTTTTTAATATTATTTTTATTTAATTATTTATTATTTTTTAATGATTTTTTTATTTTTTTTTATTATTTTTAAATGATTATTTTATTATTTAATTTTTTTTTTTTTTAGGTTAGACGGAGAGACAGTTCTCATTCAGGTCCGACCTTTTTTTTTTTTTTTTTTAATATTATTTTTATTTAATTATTTATTATTTTTTAATGATTTTTTTATTATTTTTTTATTATTTTTAAATGATTATTTTTATTATTTAATTTATTTATTTTTTTTAGGTTAGACGGAGAGACAGTTCTCATTCAGGTCCGACCTTTTTTTTTTTTTTTTTTTTTTTTAATATTATTTTTATTTAATTATTTATTATTTTTAATGATTTTTTTATTATTTTTTTATTATTTTTAAATGATTATTTTTATTATTTAATTTATTTATTTTTTTTAGGTTAGACGGAGAGACAGTTCTCATTCAGGTCCGACCTTTTTTTTTTTTTTTTTTAATATTATTTTTATTTAATTATTATTATTTTTTAATGATTTTTTTATTATATTTTTATTATTTTTAAATGATTATTTTTATTATTTAATTTATTTATTTTTTTTAGGTTAGACGGAGAGACAGTTCTCATTCAGGTCCGACCTATTTTTTTTTTTTAATATTATTTTTATTTAATTATTTATTATTTTTTAATGATTTTTATTATTTTTATTATTTTTAAATGATTATTTTTATTATTTAATGATTTTTTTTTTTTAAGACAGAGTGAGACGCAGTTCTCATTGCGGTCCGCCTTTTTTTTCCCCATTAACATACATACTGGTCGTGTCGGCGATTTTATGGCGGGCACCTGGTTCTATAGTCGGCCTAAAATCGCGGACACACCGCTAATGCATCTCTATGCCCAGTGAGCCGATTTCGGATTGAACGCGACCAATCAGAATTCGAGCTCACTGGCCATAGACATGCATTAGCGGTGTGTCCGCGATTTTAGGGCCGACTAATAGAACCAGATGGGCGGGCATAAAATCGCCGACACAGCGGTAATGTATGTCAATGGGTAAAAATAAGTCGGACCTGAATGAGAACTGCGTGTCAGTTGTGAGGGGCTCTTCTGATTGGCTGAGGGCAGTATACATCGACCAATCAGAAGAGGGCCTCAGATCTGATTGAGATACAATGGGGGATTTTTGTTCCATTGTATGTTAATGAGAACGAAGAGGACGTCGGAGGTGGAAGATCCCCGGGGCCGGACGAAGAGGCAGAGATGGCGAAAAGAAGACAGAAGACCCCCGGGGCCGGACGAAGAGGCGGAGATGGCGGAAAGAATACAGAAGACCACCGGGGCCGGAGGAAGAGGACGGCTGGCCGGACGGAGGACTTGTGGATCGGACGGACGATCAGATGACTTGAAGGCATGTAAGTGATCGACGGGGACGTTAGCTAGGGCACGGCGGGGGTTAGAGGTGTAGGAGCTTAGGTGACAGCGGCGTTAGGTTAGGGACCTGCGGGGGCTTAGGGTGTAGGGCTTTAGCGAGAGGGGCAGGGGAGAGCGGCGGGAGGTCAGGGGCGGCGGTGCCTTAGGGCATAGGCGTCGGGGCTTAGGGGTATGGGCGGGTGGGGTGCGGCGGTGTTAGCGACAGCGGCGGGCATAGATGGGGCGGGTCGGGGCTTAGGATATAGGGGTTCGGCGATGTTAGCGACAGCGGCGGGCATAGATGGGGCGGGTCGGGGCTTAGGGTATAGGGGTGCGGCGGTGTTAGCGACAGCGGCGGTCATAGATGAGGCGGGTCGGGGCTTAGGGTATAGGGGTGCGGCGGTGTTAGCGACAGCGGCGGGCATAGATGGGGCGGGTCGGGGCTTAGGATATAGGGGTTCGGCGGCGGTGTTAGCGACAGCGGCGGGCATAGATGGGGCGGGTCGGGGCTTAGCGGCGGGCATAGATGGTGCGGGTCGGGGCTAAGGCTATAGGGGTGCGGCGGTGTTAGCGACAGCGGCGGGCATAGATGGGGCGGGTCGGGGCTTAGGGTATAGGGGTTCGGCGGCGGTGTTAGCGACAGCGGCGGGCATAGATGGGGCGGGTCGGGGCTTAGCGGCGGGCATTGATGGTGCGGGTCGGGGCTAAGGCTATAGGGGTGCGGCGGTGTTAGCGACAGCGGCGGGCATAGATGGGGCGGGTCGGGGCTTAGTGTAAGAGCGGCAGGAGAGTGTAGTGTACAGCGCGATGGTATACTACAGTCCCATGGCGGGCATAGATGGGGCGGGTCGGGGCTTAGGATATAGGGGTTCGGCGGCGGTGTTAGCGACAGCGGCGGGCATAGATGGGGCGGGTCGGGGCTTAGCGGCGGGCATAGATGGTGCGGGTCGGGGCTAAGGCTATAGGGGTGCGGCGGTGTTAGCGACAGCGGCGGGCATAGATGGGGCGGGTCGGGGCTTAGGGTATAGGGGTTCGGCGGCGGTGTTAGCGACAGCGGCGGGCATAGATGGGGCGGGTCGGGGCTTAGCGGCGGGCATTGATGGTGCGGGTCGGGGCTAAGGCTATAGGGGTGCGGCGGTGTTAGCGACAGCGGCGGGCATAGATGGGGCGGGTCGGGGCTTAGTGTAAGAGCGGCAGGAGAGTGTAGTGTACAGCGCGATGGTATACTACAGTCCCATGGCGCTTATGGTCATGGGACTGTAGTATACTATAGCGGTGTAGAGTAGAGTAGTAGGGGCTTAGTAGGGGATTGTGTGTCTTGTAGTAGGGGCTTCTGTGTCTTGGTTGGCGGGGTAGTGTGTAAGAGCGGCAGGAGGGTGTAGTGTCCAAGGCGATGGTATACTACAGTCCCATGGCGCTTATGGGCATGGGACTGTAGTATACTATAGCGGTGTACAGTAGAGTAGTAGAGGGTTTTGTGTGTTGGTTAGTGCTGGGTGGCAGCGACTGTAAGAGCGGCAAGAGGCTGTAGTGTAGAACGCGATGGTATACTACAGTCCCATGGCGCTTATGGGCATGGGACTGTAGTATACTATAGCGGTGTAGAGTAGAGTAGTAGAGGCTTCTGTGGCTTGGTTGGTGGGTGGCAGCGACTCGCAATGCCCGCTTCGCGGGCATTGCTTCGCGATGCTGCAACGACTCGCAATGCCCGCTTTGCGGGCATTGCTTCGTGAGTCGCCATGGCCGCTACGCGGCCACGGGGAGAGTCCAGGAGAAGCACCTCGGACTCGCTAACCAAGCCACCGGAAGCAGCGCCGCTCCGACGGAAGTCGCTACGGCAATTATATAATAGATTGTATTTCTGAACATGTTTTTGTAAACAGCTAAAATAACAAAACTTGTGTCACTGTCCAAATATTTCTGGCCCTAACTCTATATAGTGCATCAGGAGGCCTCCTAAGTACAGTGTTGGTTTACACTGTACTTAAACTACCTATGTTAGGGATGGTCTGGTTGCTGTGCAGTCTTGTGTCCCCCCCACAGCACCAAAGTTGTCTGGTCTGTAATCTACTGTTTTACTCTCTGCCTGCCCCTGCATCTTCTCTATCTGTCCCTGTCACTCCCTGTATGTCCCTCCTCTATCTCTGCTCTCCCTCTCCTCTATCCTCCCCCCTTGTCCTCCCCCTGTCCTCTCCCCTCTGGTATGTGAAAAAAAAAAATCCTCCCAGAGGGTACACAGCCAGAAGGTATCCTCTGGGTGTTTTTTTTTTTTCACATACCGGGGGGGGGGGGGGAGGGGGGGGGGGGGGGAGAATAGAGGAGAGCAGAGATAGAAGAGGGACAAACAGGGACAGACAGGGAGTGACAGGGACAGACAGGGTTAATTATGTACTGAGCACTGTCTCTGGGCATGCTCAGTACATAAGCACAGAGCTGACATCGGATCCGAGTTCAACTCGGATCCGATGTCAATAGACTCCCATGTCATCGGGGCTTGGATCAGCTCGGTTGCGTTTTTATGTCTGTGCTTAAATCGGACAGGGTCGGATGGTGCCAAAATCGGATGGCAAAAGGCACACATCTGATCCCATCCGAGCCCAATAGGGATACATGGGATCCAATTTTGGATCCGAGTGTATCCGTTTTGAAACGGATACACTCGGATGACCGAAAATCGTGATGTGAAACTGGCTTAAGCAGTTGCATTTACTAGTTGAATTCTTTATTCGACCAGTACCTTAGATATGCATAGGCTCCTTTTCTCCTGTCTGTAACAATGTATATAGTGTTTCCAAACATTTTCCCTACAGGCTGTGTCATGGATGACATGGGAAAACACCATCATAAAGGCCTCCAATGGCAAATAGTAGTTACGTAACATTACTGTCTTTGTCCACTGCACAATGTGCATTGAGTATCAAAAGATTACCCCAAGGGGCTGTGTTATGGTTGATGCAGGAAGGTAACGAGTTTCTATGGGAAGGGGTGGACGTTAACACGAGTTCAATAAATCAACATTTTTGGTGAATTTAGGTTGACTTGGTATCATCTGGAACGATTTTGAAACTGTTTGGGATATCTAGTCCCTGTTTAATTTAATCAGAGTAAGTCTGTCTGCATTTTCAGCAGTGAGGCATGTGCGCCTATCAGTGTATAAGGAGAGGTCGGGCCAAGTGTTTAGCTTGGACACCCAATAATTAAGGGGAATTGAACCATCAACAAGGATGCAGGTATGGTGACTTACGTACCCCTTGACCATGTTGTTAAACTTCTCCCTTCTTGGCATTGTTGCAGGCACAGATAGCCCTTGCTGATGTGCTGGTTTTTTGAAAATGGCCCAGTTTGTGCACATTTTCCCTCCACCCCGTTGGACTTGGTGTATGTGTCTTTCTCATTTGATCCTTGCTGCTGAAAAGAGCCAATACCTTTGTCACCAGCATTGTCTGACGATGATGTTTTCAGCAACTGATCTAGAATGGACTTCTTAAAGAATTCCATTGTGCAACCATTTGGTGACTCCAAAAGGAGAGAAGGAAATTTCTCCTTGTACCATGGGTCGAGAAAGATGGCCAACCAGTATAGTTTGTTGGATAAAATGTGTATCACATGAGGGTCTTGCCTCTGACACTTACACATGAACTGTTCCATGTGGACCAAGCTGCAAGCAGGCAAAGGTCCAATGTCCCCTCCAGGAGGAAAAATACCCAACCTCTCCTCCAGCTCCTCCTCTGCAGCCCATCCATGCTGGACCAATATGATGCTGGGATTAGGAGTCCCCTCTGTAGCATTGGGAGTCCCTTCTAAGCACAGAAAAACAAGTCCTCCTCTTACTCATCTTCCTCATCATTAACCAATGTTGCCTCAGAATATTGGCTGTGCTAGCTAGTATTACCCATCAGGAAAAATTGCTCCATAGCTAATGCTGGCCACTCAAAGCTTCCTCTTTAAGATTATGCAGTGATTTTTAATGCAGTTTCAACAGACAGAGCAGCAGGATGGTTATGCTGATAATAGCCTGATCACCACTCACGACGTTTTGCAGTACTCAAAGTTCTCAGGAACCTCACAAATGTCAGCGATCCACACCCACTCAACAGTTATGTGTGGTGTCTGAGTCTCAGTCTGATAGGCATGATGAAGCTAGTATTCAGCTACTGCCCTCTGCTGCTCACTATTCCTCACCAACATATGATATGCCCCTCCCCATCCTTATAAGGCTATATCCAGTGTGTGGAGCTGAATACGGATTTCCATGACAACAGACATACAGTATGTCTTGTTCAGAAACAGCTAAAGGGGGCATCTTCTAAAAGATTTGACAGTTTTTTTTTCCAGATTTAATAATAATAATAATAATAATAATATATTTCAATTATAAAGTATATTGAAAGTTTATTATGATCACTTGCTCTACATTACTATTAGATAGAAATTTAAATGCCAGTTATGCTTTAAAGGGAACCTTTCATGTTGAGAAGCACCATTAACCTGTAGAAATGAGAGGTTAATAGTGTTTGGAGCCTTCCCAGCACTTGCACATTAGACTACGCTGCCTTTCGTCAACATCCCGGTTTCAGTCATTGGGGTGGCTCCTGCATGGGTTCAGTTAACATTCTGTGTATGGAGAGAAGCAGCTGTAACCCTGCCCCCGCGTTGACTGACAGCTTCCTCTACAGCTGGGCGGCTGTCAGTGAGTGCGGGGAGCGCCGTTACACGCTGCTACTCTCCATACACAGCGCAGTGACTGATACTCTTCAGTACAGAGGTACAGTTTGTACTAAACTGTTTGAACTGATGTTTATGGAAAGATGTGGAGAAGTGGATGTGTTGCGCTGCTGGTATCTCAACAGACTGAGATGTCAGAAGACATTTGAGATACTGTAGTGGGGTAGATAATGCAGCTTTATTTCAAAGTCTCTTCACTTCTTCATCAGGAGAACAACAAGTGAATTGATGTTTAAACATTTCTTAAAAGAAAAAAATAATTTCCTTTTCATGTCTTTAATTTTTTTTGGATACTTTTCAATTGGCAGTAAACTTTAATCCAAATGTAATGTGTTGTTAACAGGTATTTTTTGCAACTTATGCATGGCTGTGATGGTGGTCAGCATTATTGAGTCTATATTCACGTCCCACATCCTAATGCTGTCTGAAAATGAAGTAGAGGTCCCCCGTTGGGTAGAGATTGTGTTTGTGAAGTATCTATCAAGAATCCTATGCTTCAATAGACTGAAGGTCTCAGTCACAGACACATTGCTGGATCTAGGTGAGCTTTATGAAAGGCATTTGTTGGCATGTGGCAGGATGAGAACCTCATGTAGATAAAATGAATAGTCAGCAGTGACCAGGTTTTTAGAACATGTATGCTCCCAATATATCCTTTGTTCCAAATAATGTTTTATCTAGCCTTTCTTCAACAGGTTTTCTCATTCATGTGCTGTAGTAAAAATATGGACAGGACAGAGGCCCATAATGTAGGGACATACACATGTATTTTAGTGGATCTGTTAAAAATGTAATACCGTATATGCACTTGGTGGACACAGGACCATGGGCGTATGCTGCTGTCACTAGGAGGCCGACACTAGACAATAGAAAAATGTAAGCTCCTCCTTAGCACTATACACCCTGTGACTGGTCCGAAACCAAGCCAATTTTTGCTTAGTCTAAGGAGACAGACCCTGGACCTCTTTCAGACCTGGTCATTTTGTTTTCCTTTTCCTTTTTACCATTTTATCTATTTTTGGGCTTACATTTTTGACTAATGTTTTATCTCTTCATTAAGTCTCCAACAAACTTCAGGGTGACAGGGTGTCTCACAGCTTTGTTCTCCCAACGAACACAGGCAGAGGGATAACAGAGTGGTCTAACCCGCCAGGTAACACCTCTGCCAATCTGGTCAGACACATGCTAGCTCTGCATCACACTCAGTGCTCAGAGCCATCCAGGGAGGTATCACCATCCATCCAAACCCCTAGTCGAACTTGTCTTAAGCTACTCTGAGAGAGATATGCAGATGACAATCATTGGAATTGGGAGTCTCACAGCTGATGCTAGGTTTCTGCAGCACAGGGCATAGGCTTCAGCACCATCCAGGTTTCCCACCCAGCTGATGCAGTCTGCAAGCATTGAAACACACAGGCTAGGGTGACATCTGTGACTGCATTCTCAAATCCTGATCCGGTTTAGAGCTTTTAAAAAGCTCAAAACTGGAGCAGGAAACGCTGCTCACAGGAGCACATTATGGTAACCAGATTGATTTACAAACAATCCGGATACCGGCTCCAGAACTGCAGCCTGCATGAAAAATCAGGCTGCAGTTTTTGCAGTGGTTCTAGCATCCGCAATGCGGTAACCGCATTGCTCAGGATGTGTAATTAATGTGAACGCAATTACTATTCCAAATGTGACCCTAGCCAAAGGTATGATCTTCCCTCTATGTGACCGCTGAGCGCTGGAACGACTGGAGGATGATGAAAATTGATGACCCAGCTCCAGCTTACAGGCTTGACACACCCACCACGGATCCTGCCTCCCCTTGCACATCTTGAATTCCCTGCATGCGTGCTCCACCCATGATATTAGGCTCCGATTGCGGCCTATAGCTCTTGGCTGTGCCCCTTGAACTACTACCTCTTTAACATTGCAAGATCTTTTGCGCTCCTTTCCCTGGCACATGTCCCGACTCTTTCATCTAGCAGCACAGTTTTACAGTTTCAGCCTGACTCAGCATCTGCAGCTCCTACCACTCTCAACTGTATAGGAAACCACCTTCAGAGGATATCACACGCACAGAGGAGGACTACAGGATCTGGTAGGCTCTTCACTTTCCCATAGAGGCCTAATCTGTTTTGCAACAAAATACCATGCTTAATCCAAGGAATTCATAGGCTCAAACTGATCCCTTAGTTCTGTACTTTGCAAGAACTGCAGAATAAAATTACCTTCAGGCCAGACCTCTGCATTGTGCCACAACAGTGAGGTCTCAAAATCAGGTCCATCCCAGGAGCCCCTGAACTCTGTGGATCCAACAGCACACACTCACCCAGAGTGGCTGCCTCTCTGTCAAAATGTAGCTGACCTGACCAGAGTTTCTTAATTCCTGGTTTCCGTCTTGCAGCACCTGCCCTCTGTCCAAGAGAGCCTCTCTACTTCACAAGTGGACAAAGACATAGATGGCACCCTACTCACTTGTAGTAAAGCTCCTATCGAATCTCATATGAAGACCCTACACGAGCCTTCTCCAGCTTGTTATCAGGGTCCTCTCGCATTCCTTTACCTTTAGGGTCTAAATCGAATTCTGACTCGACTTCCACAGAGCTAGCCAGCATTAGAGATGAACCACCACCCCAATGTTCGAATTCAATTCGATGTGTGTGACTCACCGTTGCCGAGTTCTCACGTCTCAGGCGATGCTTCACTTGTCAAGGTTCAGCGCCTGAGGCTGTGGGGCCCGGTGGTCAAATGAAAGGGATAAGGGATTGGGATAAAGTCTTGATTGTCTCGTGACGCCACCTGTGAGAGTCCGGTGATGGCACTGGCGCTGCTTGGGCCTCCGGGGGATGTGCGGCAGTTAGATGGGATGCTCCCCACAGGATGAGCAGTAATCCCCAGGGCCAGGAGCTGCACTGGATGGAATATGGCAGCTCGGTTGTTTTTAGGGATACTGCATGGGTTAGTAACAGTTCTGAAAGAAAAGGCACTGACACGATGCTCCTCTGTAACGGGTCTTTACTGTAGTTTCGGTGCGGTACACGGTATACATTTCTTTAGGTAACGGACCGGGTGGTCCCAGTGATGAACAGCCTCTGTCCAGAGCTCCACAGTGTTCCTTCTGTTACTAGCTGTCCTATTCTTGTTGCCGTCGCTGCCTTAGTGCACCAGTTCAAGGCACTGGGAATCTCTATTGGATTACCTTAGCCGGGTTTCCAACCTGGGCTGTAAAGGGTCCAGAGTCCCAATGATGAGTACCCTGCTGGTAAGACCGCTGGGTTAGCGGCTGTAGTGAGGCGCTCCTAAATAGCTACTCCGCCACACTACACCCTGCACTCCTCCCACTAGGACCTGATTGGCCCTCTACCTCTGAGTGGTGCATGTGGTACATGGAGCTCTGGATTTAACTGTTTCATCACTGAGACGGAAGAAATTACATCTTCAATCAGGGATGCAATACCTTCCTGTGACGCACTCGTTGCGGGGCGCCACATGTGTTCATCGAACACGTCGAACACCATTGAAAATCAATGTAAAATGTGTTATAACGTTAGTACCAGTCGGGGGGAGCAACTACAGGGAGGATGGAGCGCAGCACCAGGAATGGGGAGTGAAAGACATAGGCAGGGAAGCCGGCAGTGAGAAGAGAACTTCACCACCGGCTTTGCTGCTCTGTGCTGCGCTCTTTGCTCCATGATGCCCCCTTCCCGCTCCTTGGATCTGCTCCCCCTGCCTGGTCCTGACTTAGGATCAGGCGGGGAGGCAGCGGGAGAACCAATGAGGGGCATCAGGGAGCGGGGAGCGCAGCACAGAGCAGGAAAGCCGCTGGTGAAGTCTCACTGCTGACTTTCACGCTGGTTATTTCAAATGATCAGCTGATGCAGATCAGCTGTTCATTTGAAGCAGCCGCGGTGATGTCAGGGAAAGGTTCATGTGAGTTCATGCAGCATGAACTTTCCCACGCCGGGTACTGCACAGCTCAGCTAGCTCTGAGCTAAAGAAGAAAACCTGATTGGACTATGTCGGACAGAAGAGGAATTTTTCATAAAGATGGAGTGTCTAAGGCTGCCTTCACACTTGCAGATGCATCTGCAGCGTTTTGCAGATGCATCTGCAAGTATCAGCATGCAGACCGCGGTCCCTATGTTTATAATAGGGCGCACCGCGGTCTGAATGCTCTCATTGATTCCTATATGTGAGCCGTAAGCAGGCGTATGCCTGCTGACAGATCACACACTCCCGCCCCGCACCTTGGACGCAACATCTCGCGTCCATAGTGCGGGCGGGAGAGTGTGATCTGTAAGCAGGCATACGCCTGCTTACGGCTCACATATAGGAATCAATGAGAGCATTCACACCACGGCCGTGGTCTGCATGCTGATACTTGCAGATGCATCTGCAAAACGCTGCAGATGCATCTGCAAGTGTGAAGCCAGCCTAAGTGTATTTTTTGTTTTATTTCCAATAAAATATTTTTTTTTCTGTGTTGTTTTTTTGTTTTTTTTTGTTTAAATCACTAGACATTTACGGCTGTCATGTCTAATATTGGCGTGACCCCATGAATTTCGGGTTTAGGGCCAGCTGATCACAGAAATCCGTCCCTAACCCCCTTATTATCCAGTGAGCCATGGCACCAGGGCCCTGGATGAGCTAGGTTCAGTGCCAGAAGATGGCGCTTCTCTGAACGCACCATTTTCTGGGTGGCTGTGGGCTGCAATTCACAGCAGGGGGTGCCCAGAATGCTTGGGCCTCCCTGCGCTGCGGATTCCAGCCCCCAGCTGCCTAGTTGTATCTGGCTGGACATAGAAATAGCACGGAGCCCCACATATTTTTTTATTATTTATGAAATTCATGAAATAATGAAAAAAAAGGACTTCCTTCAATTTCTGTTTCCAGGCAGGTACAAATAGGCACATGGGGGTTGGAGACAGCCCGTTCCTGCCTGCTGTACCTGGCTGAACACAAAAATACGGTGAAGCCCACGTCAACTTTTTTTTGCCGTATTTTTGTGTCCCGCCAGGTACAGCAGGCAGGAACGGGCTGCCTCCAACCCCCGGTGCCTATTTGTACCTGCCTGGAAACAGAAATAGAAGGAAGCCCCCTTTTTTTTATTATTTCATGAATTTCATGAAATAATAAAAAAAAAAAAATATGTGGGGCTCCGCGCTATTTCCATGTCCAGCCAAGTACAACTAGGCAGCTGGGGCTGGAATCCGCAGCGCAGGGAGGCCAAAGCTTTCTGGGCACCCCCGCTGCGAATTGCAGCCCACAGACACCCCAGAAAATGGAGTGTTCAAGAAAGCGTCATCTTCTGGCGCTGGCCCCAGCTCATCCAGGGCCCTGGTGCCGTGGCTCACTGGATAATAAAGGGGTTAGGGCCAGCTTTGTGTTATCAGCTGGTCCTAAGCCCAAAATTCATGAGGTCACGCCAATATTAGACATGACTGCCATGAATTTCTAGTGAATTTGTTTGCATTCGTCGAATGACTTGAACACCACTCAAAACAGCTCGAATTTGAGATTGGTGAACATTTTGAATCAAACATAGCTCATCTCTAGCCAGTATCCAAGATTCAGACTCTGATTCAAAGTTTGAATTGGCACCAGAGCAGTCTTCCAAGATACAACAAATGGTGGACAGCTTGATCTCAGCTGTAAATCAAACTTTGTCAGTGTAGGAGGACCCATCTCCCCCTAACACACAAGGGTTTTCTCATTTAAAAAAACCAAATGTCTGCCTACAAGTTTTTCAAACCACCCGAAATGTATTTCCATACTTGCTAGGCAATGAGTACACCCAGAAGGTTTCTCTTATCAAAAACGGCTAGTTCTCCTCTAACTGTTTCATGCAGAACTAGACAAGAGTGGGCTAAGTCTCTGCTTGTAGACCCCGAGTCTCCTGTTTGGCAACTAACATGGTGCTCTCCATGCTGGCTGGGCCTCACCAAAGGACCTTCAGATCACCATATAGAGACTCTTGCCTGCTCCTCCACTGAATCTGCAGGCACATCACTGTGCCTTTCTTCGCAGCTGTATGGATTTTAAAGGTGCTCATTGCATTGTCTCTGCAAAAATGCTCTGGCGTGTGAGCTTGTAGATCACACTGACCAGATTTCTCAAGCCGGGAAGTATCTGGTAATGGCCTCTTTAGACGTGGTCAATTATATGACATTGGTGGCCGGCAATGCCATCAAGATTCACAGAATGTTATGGCTTAAGGTTTGGAATGTCGTTTCTGCATCCAAGAAATCTCTCACCGGTATTCTTTTCTATGGCCTCCGCCTCTATAGTGAGAGACTGGTCAAAATGATCTGAAATGCGGGAAATAATACCTCTCTCCCAAACAGCGTGCTAAGGGACCTCAGCACAAGTTCTTCCTAGTGTGCTTTTATTCCTTTCAGAAATTAGACACTCAAGCCATTCCGAAGAGGGTGCTCTCTTTTCCCTTGGAGAGACCGCATGACCCCCTCATTCAAGCCTAACCCTTTGTGGCAGGCTAGACCATGACACCCTTGAAACTCAAGATCCTGAAACAGACATTTCTCTGCGGCATGAAAATATAGACAAGGCAAAGATTCTCCAGGCATCTGTGGCCCACCTCTGACTGGGGTGGGAATAGCGTTATTCCTCTCTGGCTCTTTATCTTGCTGAACTGGTCAGGTTACCTTGGTTCTGGTTTGTACATTCCCAAAAATTGACTGCTTTTGGATGTCCTTTGTACCCCAATGAAGCAAGAGAGAAGGTCGAGATTTTTGTGTACTCACCATAAAAGCTGTTTCTTGGAGCTCTAATTGAGTGAAACAGCACTCACCCTTTTTAGAGCCTGTGAGCCTCTGTTCTTTGGATTATGTTTTTTTGTCATATCAGCTTCTCTTACTACTTGTACAAAAAACTGGCTTGGTTTCGGATCAGTCACAGGGTGTACACTGCTGGGTAGGAGCTTCCTTTTTTCTATTGCCAAGTGTCAGATTCCTAGTGACAGCAGCATACACCTATGGTCCTGTGTGTGTCCCCCAATGAAGGCGCCAGGAAAAGGATTTTATGGCGAGTACACAGAAATCTCCCTTTTCCGATCTGCTCTTGCAACACACACTCATGGGGCTTTCTTAAAAATGTATTTTTTGCAGATGTGAAAACCAATACTGTTAGACCCGCTTTACACACACCAACTTCTGTGTCCAACTTCTGAACAGATCTCTGGTTGCAGTGAAATCATGGACACATTGTTCCATTTTGTGGCTGTGAACAAATAACAATGTGTCCATGATTTCACTGCAACCAGAGATCTGTTCAGAAGTTGGACACAGAAGTTGGTGTGTGTAAAGCGGCCCTTACTGTAATCTTATAGATTCAGTCCTACTATGTCATGATTGTTTGAGACTGTTGAAGTATTCCAAAGTATTAGGCTACATTCACACACACCTTTTTTGAAGCATTTTGCGGATTCATTTTTTGCACTAAAATGTAGTGACTCTGGGAATCCCATCAATGTCAGTGGGTTTCAAGGTTTGACATTCAGACACAATGTTTTCTGAGGATCCATTTTTGGACTAAAAAAAAACTTCATCACAAAGGCTCTTTTCACATCTAAGGTTTGTGTGCGTTTTGCTAAATTTGCGTTTTTAGGCGTTTTTACCGCTGAAAACGCATATAAACGCTAGCGTTTTTGGTCCCATAGGTTTTAATGGAAACGCATGTAAAAACGCAGAAAAAGCGGCATTTGCAAAAACGCATGCGTTTTGCGTTTTTGAAAACGCTCATGCGTTTTTTGCTGCGTTTTTGCATGCGTTTCCATTAAAACCTATGGGGCCAAAAACGCTAGCGTTTATATGCGTTTTCAGCGGTAAAAACGCCTAAAAACGCAAATTTAGCAAAACGCACACAAACCTTAGATGTGAAAAGAGCCCTTGGAAACGCATGCGTTCAAATATGCAAAAACCTGAGATGTGAAACAGGCCAAAGAATGAGCTGTCAATTTGTGTGGCATTTTTTCTTAGGCCCTTTTCACATCTAATGCTGGGTTGCATTTTCCTTCATTTGCGTTTCTATACGTTTTTACCGCTAAAAATGCATGCTTTTTGGCCCATTAGGGTTTAATGGAAACGCATGCAAAAACGCATGTCGTTTTTGCAAATGCAGCCCAAAATGTGTTCTGCAGGACCGGAGGGCATAATAGCCCCCCAGTCCTGTGTGCTGATCCGGTCCGCAGCTGTCTGGGATCATGCCGCAGTGTGAAGCGGCCCTTATCGGCGCTTCTACGGGTTATCGCTGAAAACATCATGTTGTCCTGCTAAAAACAAGTCCACACTCAGCTCCATCAGCAGAAAGAGAAAACACTAGAACACAGCGATGGAACACAATTCTGTTTGTTTTCTATAAAATAGCTTTTATTGTGTAAAAGGCAGCAAAATATTAACATTGTGTTATCACTGTAATCATACTGACACAGAGAATAAAAGGAGCTTTACCACATGGTGAACGGTATCCAAACAAAAAATCCTAATTGCTGTTTTATTCATTAGGACTCCCAAAATCAGAATAGAAGGTGATTAAACTAATGTGGTACAATGTACAAGGTGCACTAAAGGAACGTATTGGTGAAACAAAGGAAAGATTACAAACAAGGATGAATCTACATAGACATACAATAAAAAATGTGCTGGACATGCCTGCAGGAATACACTGCTCTAGACCTGGACACAGCATGGCAGACTTAAAAGTCCTAATATTGAAAGGTCACTTTAATGATAGAGAAAGAAAATTCTGTGAGTTCAAACTCATAAGAATGTTCCAATCTCTAATGGTGGGTTTACACACACCAATCATTGTATCCAATATCTGAACCAATCTCTGGTTGCAGTGAAATCATGGACAGATTGCTCCATGTTGTACACAGCCACAAAATGGAACTATGTGTCCATGATTTCACTGCAACCAGAGATCTGTTCAGATATTGGATACAATGATTGGTGTGTGTAAACCCACCATCATAATGAGACTCAATGTGACACCTGGATTCATGAGTCATTACATGGACACAGTTCACACCTCCACCAGAAGACCTTCAGATCTGTAAAAGAACACTTCCACCTCATCTACATCAGTAACAAAGACCTTCATGTAATTTCCTTAGCCAATCACTACTTAGGCTGGCTTCACACTGCAGTTTTTGGCTGCGTTCACACATTGCGTATTTTGCCGCGTTTTTTACGCGCGCTTTTCAAAATACGCAATGTGCCTTTTGTCTGCCTGCAAAGTGAATGGGAAATTCACTTTGCAGTGCAGACATTGCGTAAAAATACGCAGTGCGTTTTCCGGGAGAAAACGCAGCTCCGTAAACAATTGATATGTCAATTGTTTACGCAGCTACTACTGCGTATTCTCCCAGAGGGAGGAAGAATCCTGCTTCCTCCTCCCCTCTGTGACAGCTGTGGCCCCCATTAGACTTCACAGTGTTAATACACACTGTGAAGTCTAAATTAAACAAAAGCAAGTGAATGAAAAATAAAAAAGAATGAATACTTCACCTGTCCGACGCGAGAGGACATCGCGTTTTGGACTGCGTCGGACGGAAGAGGATTTTTTTAATTAAAGATGGAGTCCCTAATGGCTTTTTTTTTATTTCTAATAAAAATTTTTCTCTGTGTTGTGTTTTTTTTTAAAACAATTTAATAGAAATTCATGGCGGTCATGTCTAATATTGGCGTGACCGCCATAAATTTCGGGCTTAGGGCCAGCTGATAATACAAAGCTGGTCCTAACCTCTTTATTACCCAGCGTGCCACCAGGGCCGCGGAAGAGCGGGGTTCAGCGCCAGAGGATGGCGCTTCAATGAACGCGCCATCTTCTGGGGCGGCTGCGGGCTGCAATTTGCAGCGGGGGGGGGGGGCCAGAAAGTTTGGGCATCCCTGCGCTGCGGATTCCAGCCCCCAGCTGCTTAGCTGTACCTGGCTAGACATAGAAATTGCGAGGAGCCCCACGCATTTTTTTTTTAATTATTTCATGAAATTGGGGGCAGCCCGTCGCTGCCTGCTGGATCCGGCTGGTTCCAGAAATACGGCGAAGCCCATGTAATTTTTTTTCTGAAAAATCAATAAAACAATCCTAAAAAAGGGACTGCATCTTTATTAACCCCTCGCCCATGGTCCAGGGGTTAATAAAGATGCAGTCCCTTTTATTTACATTGTTTTATGGATTTGTCAGAAAAAAATTTCACGTGGGCTTCGCCGTATTTCTGGAACCAGCCGGATCCAGCAGGCAGCGACGGGCTGCCCCCAACCCCCAGGTGCCTATTTGTACCTGGCCGGACACAAGAATATAGGGGAGCCCTTTTTTTTTAATTATTTCATGAATTTCATGAAATAATAAAAAAAAAATGCGTGGGGCTCCGTGCAATTTCTATGTCTAGCCAGGTACAGCTAAGCCTCTGGGGGCTGGAATCCGCAGCGCAGGGATGCCCAAGCTTTCTGAGCACCCCCTACTGCAAATTGCAGCCCGCAGCCGCCCCAGAAGATGGCGCGTTCATTGAAGCGCCATCCTCTGGCGCTGAACCCCGCTCTTCCAGCGGCCCTGGTGGCGGGTAATAAAGGGGTTAATACCAGCTTTGTTATACAAGCTGGTATTAAGCCCGAGATTCTTAATGTCAGGCCACGTTTGACCCAGCCACTAAGAATCTCCAAAAAAAAATAAAAAAACACAGCACAGAGAAAAAATTTTATTTGAAATAAAAAAAAAAGCCATTAGGGACTCCATCTTTAATTAAAAAAATCCTCTTCCGTCCGACGTAGTCCAAAACGCGATGTCCTCTCTGCTACATCCCCTGTGCATAGATATAGATGTCTATGCACAGGGAATGAGCAGACTGAGAACAATCTCAGCACTACTACATCATCTCTGTGAGCAGGCGGGCTCTAGGACCCTGGAGCTGCGGCAGCCAGCACACAGAGAAGACAGCTGGACTCGGCTCGCAAAGTAACTGCAGTTACTTTGCGAGTTTCCCTGCTATCACTGGCACAGTAGCCGAGTCTAATGCAAGACAATGGCAATCCTAGTTTTGTCAGCGTTTGGACTCGTGCGAGTAAACGCTGGGAAACTCTCAGAGTACCGAGTCCTGCGAGTCCCTTACTACTCGCCGAGTAATGAGTCCTAGCGAGTAGATTCGCCCATCCCTAATTTTCATA
Source organism: Allobates femoralis (assembly GCA_033576535.1). NCBI lineage: Eukaryota > Metazoa > Chordata > Amphibia > Anura > Aromobatidae > Allobates > Allobates femoralis. Next base: position 138,150,432 of record JARQOC010000010.1, read on the forward strand.
AATAAATGCTAATCATATAACAAAAATGTACTACTTACAAGAAGTACAATGTGTCACATAACATAATCTCAGAATCACTGGATCTGATGAACAGGTCCAGTTATAACCTTATAGAGTGACATGGTCAGAACTGAACAATGTGGCCTCATCGGGAAGGTGAGAACAGGTTTTGGGATAAAGGTGTTATGGGGGTCATTGAACAGTGTAAAAATCAGGGTCTTATTTTATCCTGTTTTATCACATCAGATACAAATAATAAGACAGGAGAAGAAAAGTTCAAGGCTCTGCTGGAGAAAATACAGTCAACGGCCGCAAACGAGGAAACCGAGCAAGTGATCCAGCTGAAGAGCCTATTGTTAATTATTATATTAATCCAAAACTCAATAGGAACCAATAGGAAACATCAAACTCTTCGGACAGAGTGGACCATTACTGCCAGTGTTATAGACCGTGTGTTTTTTATTCTATACTTATTATTTGAAATAGCCCTATGCATCTCCATGACTATCATATGGACAAATTAGCATTATTTCAACATAATGTCATTTTTTTAGATATTTATTCCCCGGATATCCTCTAATTTACATGATTATTCTGAGTCCTTCGCTTTTCTTGACCTGAAAATACTATTTATTGCTGAATAATGCTACATGCCGCGTTCCAAACGTCAAATGGCACTCCTTCCCTTCTGAGCCATGCCAGCGCCGCCAAACAGTGGTTTCCTTACATATTTGGGGTATTTATGTATTCAGGAGAAATTTTACAACAAATTGGACAATCCCTTTTTTCCTGTTGCCAATGTGAAACTGAACTTAGGGTTACAGCAACATTTGAGTGGAAAATTCATTTTTTAATTTTTGCAGCTCAACATTATAAAATTCTGTGGCGCACCTGTAGGGAGGTGGTCAAGCTGACATGTTACCCCTGAAGACATTGATTGCATTACTGTATTGTTATGTACCTGCAATGGACCTGTTGTGCTAATCACTGTCCAAAAAGAGGTCACTGTTTTCCTTTTTATAAGTTTTAATTGCTCTGTGGGCACTAGAACCTGGTTTTCAGGGAAGATGGCGCTAAGGTTTATCATCCAGGGAAGGGAGGAGACTTGGAGACTAGAGATTGAGGATGTCCTGGTTAAAGTTCAGATATAGTGGTTAAGGTGAGTTATAGCTGGAAGCACAGAGCAGCAAGATCCATAAAAGGCACATTTAGGTGACAGAGATCCATTTCGACTGGCATGTTGAGTGAGATTTGTAAGGAAGACAAAACCAAGAATGTAGTGAGTCTAGTCCCCAGGCAGAGGGAAATTAGTTCTCACACCTAGCTGTAGAGTCAAAGGAGGGTCTTCTTGTTGTATAATGACTGGTTACAAAAATGTCATCTACCTGCATTTGAAAAAAAAACAAATAGAGGCGGTCTTGTGTGTACCTAGTGGTCTAATGGGGATTTTTTGGGGAGGAGGGTTGTGAGATCACTTTCATGGTTGTGCACCTCTGCTCAACCACAGTGTGGGCCTTCGGTGTGTAATTGCACACTGCCCGATCCTCCGGCATTATGTCTTGGCCAGTCATGTAAGAGTGACGTCACCACAGGTCCTTCACTCTCTGTTCCGGCACTTTAAGTTTCAGCTCCTACCACTCCCAGAGAAATATCAATGGTGAATGTGGCAAGTATGCAGTTTTTTGGTGTAGCGGGTGAATCAAGAGTCCAGGCACAGATTATCCTTTGGAGGGTCAGATTAACTCCCCTGAACACCTTTAACCCATATTACCATCCTGCTTCCCGATTCCCTACTGCTATACCATCACTAGTGAAAAGCATCATGAGGAAATAAATAGTCCAGCAGTAATTTTAGTTAAAGCCATATGTGTCCATGCTTACACTCTATTACCGATCTGTTCAAAGCAGGTGTACGTTTAACTAATCGAGAGATTAATGCATTATGTCAGGGGTGGGGAACTCCAGTCCTCAAGGGCCGCAAACAGAGCAGGTTTTCAGGATTTCTTTAGCATTGCACAGGTGATAATATAATCACCTGCACTGGTTATGATTCCAGCACCTGTGCAATGCTATGCAAATCATGAAATCCTGTTCTGTTTGCGGCCCTTGAGGACTGGAGTTCCCCACCTCTGTTTTAGACAGTTAGTTCCTTGTGGCAATGCATTAAGTTTAATGGGGGGGGGGTTGGTTTTTTTACTGTTCTGTCTGCTTGCATATTATGAATCATTAAAATTAAGATTTTATCATCTGAAACCTTCTGTCTCCACACGCTGAATATTTCCTTTTGGGTGTTTGATTATTTGATAATGGTGAATATCACACTATACGAGTGTGCATCAGTGATAGTTACTAACTGACTCATGTATATAACTCAGGATGTTATCTCCTCCTGTTTCCTCTGTGCGAGTCTACATTAATACTTGTGATCTTATGTTTAAAATAAATATTTGATTTTTGTACAGTTCTGATTACATGCTTATATGAACTATCCTGTCCTTTTAGCATATACATTTTTCTGTTACCATTAGGGTAATCATTATCCTTTTTTTCTGCAGGATTTATCTTGCTTTTTAGATACTATTACTTTTTTGTAATAAAGATTATTATATCCTATATTTTCTGAGTGGGAGTCTTCTTTACAGAATTTGTGTTGTTGTATATGTTGCCTTACATAACTTTTGAGCACCCCCCATCAGATATTGTTGGCTTTGTATCTTATACAACTTCTCTGGGTGTGCTAGTAAACTGTTCACAAGTTATGTGCCATCGCCAAAATCATAAAGATTGTGCCTCTGTATCATGGAGAAGAGACTGAAGTGTGCTGCCTGCTGTACTTCGAATGTGCTCACGATCCGTAGGCACCGCATGTTGAACGCAGGGCCTCTGGACCTGACAGAACCCACGTTTGCCCGCAGGGAGACCGCAGCCTTCCTGAACTCACCATGTGTGGTGGGTACAGGGTGGCTTCTCCCTGCGTGCAGCAGATGGAGACCTCTTCCGACTCTGCAACATGACATGCACATGCTGCGGAGGTGCGGAAGTCCAGAAACCCGCATCACAGGTGAAATAACGCTGCGGTCGGGTGAAGCATAGTGGGAATGGGATTTCTACAAATTTGACCAATTTGAGAAATGGCAGGAGGAGGCAACCTGGAGAGAAGTTAGTGTTGACTGCAGACCAAGTGTCTCTTGTTTGGCCAGCCAAATGCATTTGAACCCAGAGGGCCTGTCAGTGTTCCCCAAGTTAGTCCTGTGTGTCCTATAGGGCGTGATCATGCCTGTCAGGAAAATACAAATTCTTTTCATTGTTTTAATGGACACCGAACTCACAAAAGACACTGGGCACAGATCTCACAAAATACACTGGACACCGGTGTCACAAAAGACACTGGACACTGGTATCACAAAAGACACTGGACACCGGTGTCACAAAAGACACTGGACACCGTTCTCACAAAAGACACTTGACACCAATCAGTTCACGCAGACCCTATAACAACTTATGCCGGCTAAGAGTTTGCTGTCACAGATTTTGGGGAAGCTGAAACACTTCTGTGAACCACCTCCATTTTCAGCTCTCCCCATTGGCCTACAGAATTCACCTGGGTCACTTGGGTAATAGTTATCATAAAATAATACGTTTTCAAGTATCCTTTAATACGATGTGTAGTAGAGGGGCTACAAGGACACGAAACTTCAGGAAGGCAAATTTCCAATGGTTGAGAAATGATCTTAGTACAATAAACTGGGACGATATCCTGAGACATAAAAGTACACAAAGCAAATGGGAGAAATTTATTAGCATCCTGAATAGGGCCTGTGCACAATATATACTGTATGGGAATAAACATGCTAGGGATAGGAGGAAACTACTATAGCTAAATAAAGCTGTAAGGGTACCTTTACACACCGCGGCGAGAAATGTGGCAGCAATATTGCGACTTGGAAATATCGCTGCCACATTTCCACCCAATTGCCTCCTTATTGCAGTGTGTAAAATGGGAATTTGGCGACGATAAGTCGTCTCGCTCTGGTCGCCTGGTTTTAGAGCACTGTTCTAAAATCGAAACCAGGCTACATTGGTTTTATCGCTGCCAAATTCCCGATTTACACGCTGTAATAAGGAGGCAATTTGGCGGTGATCATTCCAGCGAGATATATCGCCGCCAAAAATGTCTCACGTGGTTGTGGCGTGAGAAGGTACCCTTAGGGGTGCAATACGTAACAAAAAGAAAGCATTTAGGGAATTAAAGCAAGTAGGTAGTGATGAGACATTAAATAAATACAGAAAATTGAATAACATTTGTAAAAAGCAAATCAAGGCAGCAGAGATTGAGACAGAGAGACTCTGCCAGAAAAAGTAAAAATAATCCCAAAATATTTTTTAACTACATAAATATTAAGAAACTAAAAATTAATTTTGTTGGCCCCCTTAAAAATGATCTGGGTGAAATAGTGGATGAGGATGAGGAAAAAGCCAATATGCTAAATGACTTTTTTTCAACAGTATTTACACATGAAATCCCATGACAGACAACATGATCAGTGACTCTGATCTCTCCATTAAATGTCACCTGCTTAACCCAGCAGGAAGTACGGCACTGCCTAAAAATCACTAAAATGGACAAATCCCCGGGCCCGGATGGGATACACCCCAGAGTACTGCAGGAATTAAGTACCGTCATTTAAAGGTTTCATAATAACAGGGTCTGTACCACAGGACTGGCGTATAGCAAATGTGGTGCCAATATTCAAAAAGGGGATGAAAACTGAATTTGGAAATTATAGGCCAGTAAGCTTAACCTCTACTGTGGGTAAACCCCTATAGAGTTTTCTAAGGCCCCTTTCATATCTAATGCAGGGTTTCATTTTGCTTCATTTTTGTTTCTATGCGTTTTTAACACTAAAAAAGCATCAAAACGCATGTGTTTTTGCCCCCATTGATTTGAATGAAAACGCATGTAAAAACACATGCAAAAATGCATGTGCATTTTTAAAAACGCAAAACACATGTGTTTTTGCAAAAGCAGACAAAAACGTTGCTTGTGACATTTTGTTCTGCGTTTGCAAAATTGCATGTGTTTTTAGTTTTTGAAAATGCACATGCATTTTTGCATGCGTTTTACATGCATTTCCATTAAAATCAATGGGGGCAAAAACGCATAGAAACGCAAATGAAGCAAAACACAGCCCTGCATTAGATGTGAAAGGGGCCTAAGAGATGCTTTACTGAAGTATCTAAAGAAGAATAACCTCATGACCCAATATCAACATGGGTTTACGAGGGACTGTTCCTGTCAAACTAATCTGATAAGCTTCTATGAAAAAGTAAGTTCTGGACAGGACCAAAGAAATGCAGTGGATGTGGTGTACATGGACTTTTCAAAAGCTTTTGATACGGTGCCACACAAAAGGTTGATACATAAAATTAGAGCAATGGGGATAGGGGAAAATATGTGTAAGTGGGTTAAGAACTGGCTTAGTGATAGGAAACAAAGGGTGGTCATTAATGGAACACACTCAGAATGGGTCACAGTTAACAGTGGGGTACCACAGGGGTCAGTGTTGGGCCTGCTTCTTTTTAATATATTTATTAATGACCTTGTAGGGGGCATACAGAGTAGAATCTCAATATTTGCAGATGACACTAAACTCTGCAGGGTAATCAATACAGAGGAGGACAATTTTATATTGCAGGAGGATTTATGTAAACTAGAAGCTTGAGCTGATAAAGGGCAAATGAGCTTTAATGGGGATAAATGTAAGGTCATTCAAATGGGCAGAGGAAATAAAATGTATCATTATGTGCTTAATTGTAAAACACTGGGCAAAAGTACCACTGAAAAAGACCTGGGTATATGGGTAGATGACAAACTCACATTTAGTGGCCATTGACAGGCAGCTGCTGCAAAGGCAAATAAAATAATGGGATGCATTAAAAGAGGCATAGATACTCATGAGGACACAGAAGTTCCTTATCAGCATGGACTGAATGTACAGATCAAGGCTGAACTGAAAGGCTAACTAACACACAGAATATGAATTGAATGTTTTCAGAATAAAATGTAGATTCAGAATAATATGATGCAATCAACCCTAGTAACACCCCTTTTAATATCCCTTTAAGGAGTCGTATAAAACTGTTAACCCCTCCCTTAATAAAAGTCTTTGTCATTAAGCTCTACTTTGACTTGTTTGTCAGCATGGTTCTTACGGTGGAGTGCACAGACTTAGATATAGAATCAATTTGGCGGCAGACAATTAAGAGGACAGCCCACCCGGAAAGGTGTGGAGGGCATCCATTACAGTTGACGTACCAGCGTGGGGCTAGGACGAGATGTCCAGGGGACGACAGCCACAACTGAACCTCTATTCCCAGGACGGATCATACATGAGGGGTAGACTTGCAGGCTACAAAGAGGTAAGAAAATTATTTATCTTACCTAAGACCCTCCCGTGTCTCTGTGCAGGGAAAGAGGTAGCTGGCTGTCAGACTCGGACATAGATGACCCGATCTGAGAAGTCCTAGCCCTTGCAACCCGGTCCTGAGAATACCTAAATTGTCTGCCTTATTGGTGTTCTTGCAACCTGATTCTGAGTTTATCTGTGTTTATGTCAGTGCTATCATTGCTGCAGTTTCAGTACAGAGAAAGAGAGAGAAAGGCACAGAGAGATGGGTGAGTGGGGAGATTCTGTTTCCTGGTTTTCCAGCACTATTCCCAGGGGATAGGACTGATGGTTTTCCAACCCCTAATAAGGGTTGATGGTTTTCCGATCCCTAATAAGGGTTGATGGTTTTCCGACCCCTAATAAGGGTTGATGGTTTTCCGCCCCCTAATAAGGGTTGATGGTTTTCCGACCCCTAATAAGGGTTGATGGTTTTCCGCCCCCTAATAAGGGTTGATGGTTTTACGACCCCTAATAAGGGTTGATGGTTTTCCGGCCCCTAATAAGGGTTGATGGTTTTCCCACCTCACCTGCGCAAGCTAAGGGCGGAGTGTAGAGTTAGTGGTCCTGACTGCGATGGTGGATGAGTACATAATTCACATAAATGATTGTAGTGATGACATTGTCCCATCTCTCCAGATAACGTGCCCCTTGTATTGATAAGGTATAGAGCTAGCAATTACGCCCGCTGGCTGGATAATAAATCGTGTTACTGACGTGATATTCACGTGAAGAAACTGGTTATATAGCAATTCCTGGCACTTCTCCAGTACTCCAGGTGTTCAGACAAAATATACATGCCCAGCTAACGATAGTCAATCTGCAAGGGGCCCTTGTTGCAAGAAGTATATGCAAGAAAGTTATATGACCCAGTTGTTGCCCCACTGAGGTGTAGAGGGGGCTGACACAGTTTGATGTTTTATCTGTTTTATCTGTTTGGTGACAACAATTCCAGTTCCAGTCCTCAGACTGACTCTGATTGACTGACTCCAGTGACGCAACCAGTTCCAGTCCTCTGACTAACTGCCTTCCCACTGACTAGTTTCCATAACGTGCCCAAAGTATAAGCAAGGTGTGAAGCTTGATATTTCTGCTGACTGCTGACTTGGTTACAGACCCATTTCACCTCTCTTCTCCCCACCCCCCCCAAGGTTTAGAGTGTTCAGGATAAACATTAATGCTCACTGAAGGTATCCTAGTTGACTCCCCTTTATACAACCCTGCTGACAGTGGTGACCTTGAGGGGTGGGCAATTATAGCCAAGATAGAAGTATAGAGACTTGTGTTTAAGCTATAACATGGGTGTTAATCAGTGAAAGCCTCAGCAAGTTACCCCCAAGAGACCTTGTGGCAGAGAAAAAAAGGGAGGAAATATGTGAAATGGAAGAGGTAATGTATGTGAAAAATATGAAGGTCCTCTTAAAACTAGTGAGATCCACAACCCATGGAGGATGCTTAGATGAGAAGGAGTGGAAGGAAGTGATAACAAGTAAGAGAGGGTTTTTGAAGGATGCCAAGGTTTTGGAAGATGCATATTCCCCCAAGATGACACTGGCAGAAGCTGCTGTCTTAGCACAGACAAGACTCTGCTCTGCAGCAGTATCCGGAATATACATGAACAGGGACGGGATGAAATAGGAGATGGAGAGGAGGAGGCTGCTGAAGAAGAATACCAGATGGCATAGGGACAGGAGAATTTCTCAGTTGGGCCTGGAGCTAGGCCAAAAATTCCACATTATCCCTCCCCAGCCTTAATGGAGCCCCTCTCATCACTAGGAAATCATGGAGGCATGCCTTTAATGAAGACAGAACTGTCACAATTGGGAGCTGCAGTTAGAGACGAGCAGACACATCACCGGCTGCAGTCTACTTCCCCCGACATAGCACACTCCCCAGGATAGGGAGATGGGAGACAGACCTTATCAATGTACAGGGGTACGCAGGCCACAACAGGCAGCTTTACGCATGGCTCAGATCAACCAACCCGATTGGCACAGCATGAAGACCCTCCACAGCATGTTTCCCGTTCTAGGCGAGGCAGATATGTCTCCTGGAAGACTCAGGAAGCTGCCACATTGGTGAACACCTTACCGGACCCTGACAAGCAACCTATGCCCTTTCATCGGAAGATGAGCCAGATTCAGAAGACTCATGCTGCCTCATAGGAAGATCTTATAGGATTGGCTTCTACCTGTGCCACAAGCACCCGTCCTCCAGAGAGTCCGGAAATCTACAAAGAGCCCATGATCCCAATGTGAAAATGAAATGGGGTGAAAGTACCTGCTGAGCGGAAGATTGAAAATGGGGTGAACGGCCACAGAATGGACATGACTCTGGCTGAACTGCAGGAGATGGCGGTAAGACAACAGCAGCATATCGAGGCCCAGCAGCTAATGCTTGCTACATAGGAGCAGCGCTTGAAGTACCTGAAGCAGCAGGACCAGCGTCAGCAGCAGCAGGCCAGTGAGGAGGAAAAGCTGAAACGTCTGCGGGAGATTGCAGAAAATCAAGAGGCAAAGCTGAAGAAAGTGCAGGCCCTGAAGGGCCACGTGGAGCAGAAGAGGCTCAGCAATGGCAGGCTAGTTGAGGAAATTCAACATATGAATAACATGTTCCAACAGAAGCAGAAAGAACTGATGGTGGCTGTGACCAAAGTGGAAGAAATGAGTCACTAGCTGGAAATGCTAAAGAATGGACGTATCGAGGGCTATCACGACAGCCAGTCTGCTGTCGCTGAACTCGACCGCCTCTGCAAAAAGCTTCAGTTGAGGAACAAGGTGAATCAGGAGCAGAATACCAAACTGCAGCAGCAGCGGGAGAGCCTGAACAAGCGCAACTCCGAGGTGGCCGCCATGGACAAGTGTGTCAACAAGCTGCGGGACCGTCTCTGAAAGAAGAAGGTAGCTCTGCAGAAAAAGGAGAAAGTGTAGAGAAGTTTAACTACCGGCTGAGTCAGATGTTCACAGATCTTTGATTTGATCACCATGAGAAGTCCCATAGCCAGATATGGATACAACAAGCCTTTGTCCAAGATCTTCTTGAACCCGTACAGAAGCAGGTCCAGATAACGAGACCTGAATACAGATGATTGGACCCAGATATTTCAGGTGGCAAGGGGCATAGAAATGAACAGGCCTTCAAAACCTCCCCAGAACCGTAATGTTATGGTGTCGCAGAACCCAGGAAACAGGGAAGGACCAAGAAGTGGAGTCACCTGTTGCGATTGTGGGAAGATAGGCCATATAAGGAGGAACAGGATTTCCCTCAACCGCCACCCGCCCCCTCCACCCAGCTATAGGACATAGGCAAGCCGGATCCACCAACCTACGATATGCTCTGCAAAGCCAATAGACAAGCTTGCAGCCCGACTCCTACTGTATGTATGGAGGTAGAAGGAAGATCCATCCTCTTCTTAGTGGATACTGGTGCAGCCAGAAGCATGATAAGATTTGCTGACTTACCTGACTCAGACTGCCTCACAGAAGAAAGCATCCCATGTGTGGGTGTTGATAGAGTCATCAAGTATACCTCTATGACCCGCCCATTGCATGTCAGCCCGCAACCCTCACAGAGCATGTTATCTCGATTGGTGGTGTCCAACACCTGTCCAGTGAACCTACTGGGAACTGACTTACTGATGAAGTTACACGCCAACATCTCCTTTCAGGAAAATGGTACTGTCACACTTTCTACGGCTCTGGACCAGGAAGACGTTTCACAGGTTTTCGGCCTCTTTCATTTTACTGAGACAATGCAACCTACGGAAGCAGCCTGGCTTTCACAGATACCAAACATCCTGTGGGCCCAAGGCCCTGAAGACATTGGAAGGCTCCCAGTCCAGCCAGTGGAAGTCAAGCTTAAACCAGGAGCCCGCTTACCCCGTAAGCCCCAGTACCCTCTCTCCATTGCCCAATCGGATGCTATCACACAACAACTGACGCCTTACGTCAAGAATGGATCAGTCATCCCGACCAAGCCGCCATTCAACACCCCACTGTGTCCAGTCAAGAAGAAAACGCCAAAGGACAACCTCCCAAGTTTCTCATGGTGCAAGAGCTACGGGCAGTTAATGAAGCCACAGTCTTGGATACTCTGATTGTGCCGTCCTTGTATCGTGGATGCATCAGCCCACATGCAGCCTCTCTATGACTGCCTCAAAGACATTCCTTTCTGTCTGACAACTGAAGCCATTGATGGATTCTAGATGCTGAAGGATGCCATCATATGCTCTCCTGCCCTTGGACTCCCTGACTACAAGAAACCATTTTGCCTGCTTGTGATGGAGAAGAAAGGACATCCCACTGGAGTCCTAACACAGTTCCATGGGGGAAGACAGCGCCTACTGGGATACTACTCTGCCAGACTAGACCCAGTTGCCCGTGGAGCACCTTCCTTCCTGAGAGCTGTCTTTGCTACACAACTACTGCTGGACAAGACTGCTGATACATCTCTCTTCTGCACGGCACCTACGGCTACAATGTTCCCTTCTACTCCCAAACAACGTGACAATCTCCAGGTGTGATGTCCTGAACCCTGCAACTCTCCTCCCTCTTCCAAGGGGGGAATGTGACGTCTGACACTTCGGTGGAAGAGGCAGCCAACTTTGAAATGGCTCAGCACGACTGTCTTGTGCTTATGAGACAAGAAACCTCCGGATTTGACACAGTCACAGATACGCCGCTGGAAGACCCAGATTTGACTCTCTTCGTGGATGGATCAAGATATGCAGACCAAGAAGGATGGTTTCACATGGCTATGGCGGTGGACACAGAAGATACTTTGTTGATGGTCAAACCACTACCCGCGTCCATGTCTGCACAGGAAGCAGAATTGGCTGCATTGACTAAAGGTTGCAAGATGGCAGCCCAGAAGAAAGCGAACATTTATACCGATTTCCTCTATGGATTTGGCATCTGCCATGACTACGGGCCTATCTGGAGGGCGAGAGACTTCATTACAGCCAATGGAACTCCAATACGCCACCATAGAACGGTGAAGGAATTTCTAGAGTCCTTGCTGATGCCAGAAAGAGTCGCGGTACTTAAGGTAAAGACACACACTGGAGGGACCTCAAGAGAAGCCGTGGGGAATGACTTGACTGACAGGGCAGCTAAGGAAGCAGCAGTGAAGCCACTCATCACAGAACCCTCCAACTTGTATCTCTTGACAGACTCAGGACAAGAAGAAGACTCAGGTCAAGAAGAAGTATAGGACAAGAAGAAGACTCAGGACAAGAAGAAGACTCAGGACAAGAAGAAGATCCGGACAAGAAGAAGACGGATGAATAATCCTGGGAGAACATGGTCCTGACCCTGCAGAAGCAAGCATCCAATGAAGAGAAGGAAAAATGGATCCAAGATGGAGCTGTGCAAGATAAGAAGCATCTGATACTACTGAAAGGAAAACTATGCCTCCCACGAGCCCTCTACCCAATGATTGCCAGATGGGCCCATGGCCCCACCCATCAATCAAAAATGAAGATGCACAATCTTGTGAGACAGTACTACCACGCACCTGGCTTTTCAACAATGGCAGCAAATTACACCAGAGAATGCCTAGTCTGTTCCCAGTGTAACCCAGGAAAAACAGAGAAAACTCCACAGAAGTGTACACCTAGACCCTTGTACCCCTTCCAATGCATACAGATTGACCACATTCAGATGCCGCCCTCAGGAGGATTTGAATATGCACTGGTAGTCGTGGACATATTCTCTGGATGGCCAGAAGCTTTCCCTGTGAAGAACCAATCTGCTAAAAAAACTGAAAAGAAACTCCTCCCAGAGATAGTGTGCAGATATGGGGTCTCAGAAACCATAGAGAGTGACCAAGGGCCAGCATTCACAGCCAATCTGACCAAAGAGATATGGCAGGCCCTGGGGACAGAGTTAGCTCTTCATACTCCATATCATCCCAAAAATTTAGGAAGGGTCGAGAAAGAAAACGGGGTATTAAAGGAAAAAATGCTGAAAGCAGCGCAGGAAACGGGGGAGCCGTGGCATGAAAGTCTTCCCCTAGCATTGTTCAGTGTCAGATACACCCCAGCTAGTGCAACTAAGCTAAGTCCCTATGAAATTCTGTTTGGAAGTGCCCCCAGACTAGGGATGTATTTCCCCCAACAGTTGACCCTACAGTATGACAGTTTGACTAAGTTTGTTACCGAATTAACAAAGCATTTGACTAAAATACATTCTCGAGTCTTTTCCTCTCTCCCAGATCCTCAAAGCTTGGAAGGAACCCATCTGATCCAGCCAGGTGATTGGGTTCTCATCAAAAGGTTCAGCAGACGTACCCTCGAGCTCAGATATGATGGCTCCTTCCAAGTCCGGCTGGTCACCTCCACGGCTGTGAAGGTTGAAGGAAGGCCTACATAAATCCACGCATCCCACTGCAAGAAGGCACCAGATACAGAAGCCAAAAATGGTTGTTTTGCTCCTTAATCCTGATATATAGTCAGTATAAAGCAGAGGAGAGCTGGTCACAAGAGGGTGGAAGGTCATGTAGGAGAGAATATGGGAGATCATATGGGAGGTCATGTTAGTACCACAGCTACAAGGGTCACATATCAATTTGACTTCTACATCATAGTAAACAGATGCACACGACACAAGATCTACAACAGCTATGGATAATATGGGGGATATAGACCAGTCCAGGCAAAAGAATGCAAAGAGGGGGGCGTGGCCTGCTGCTCAAAATGAGAGGACGTGTTTAGCTTGAGCTCCTGCAACCTCAACTCAAAACTCAACGGATAGCTGGCCTTTAGCAGGCTAACTATCCAAAAGAGCTACTGGACCCTTCTAGAGATCATCTGGATGCTGCTGGACCTCCTTTGACCCTTGCTCTGGACCTATTTTCAGCTAAAATCCAGCTTATCTCAGTGCAAGGCTTTGCCTGACTCTCCCTCCCATGAGGACACAACTGGAGAAGGGAAGAGCTGCTGAAACAAGTGTTGCCTCTCTGGAAATCTGACTAACACTTTTTGATTTTACAACCTGGTATCTGACCTAGAGGATTATTGGATTTGGTCCCTACAGCTGACTGCTGCACTATTTAAAAAACTGTGTCTTTTTTTTTCTCACCTGGTCACAGTACCTGCCTCTGACCTGATAATTAGACAGACTGCTGGCTTGGCCCTCAGGTAATGCTGTTATGGTGTGCTCTGGAAGTGTGGACCTGTCTGGATGTTTGGAGGGGTCACCCAAGCCCTGTTCTGACCCTTGGCTGATAGGGTCTGTTTAGTATATCTGCAGCACTGATACTGCCGGAGGGTCTGGTAAGGCAAGGACTGACTCTCTAGTGCAGCAGTATCAGTATACCAGCGTTTTACTGACAGATAATAATTGCTTTATTACACTGCTGGCCTTAATCCTCCTGGCTGACCAGCTACAGACAGTTGGACCCTTTTGGGTTCTTGGAAACCACAGCACAGCTGCGGTGCCACAGGAAGAATCCACTGCTATTGCAGACTTTTGCTTGTCAGCGTGATCACCTCAGCTTTACAAATTACAGCATCTACCTGGTTTCAGAAAGTTTGGACATCGGGTTTCCCTACTCAAGACCTGGATTAGATACAGCACAGAAGAAAAGAACATTGGACTGTTTGGAGAATCACTAGTTGTCACAGGATTGTGAGCATACTAAACAGATTGAGCTCTGCTATAGCACTGGACATTTAACACAGCTCACTGCATCACTTCAAGATACAACCAGGCTGGATGGTATAATCTATTCTCTTCTGTCTTTCTTACTATCCTCTATCTGTCCTATTGCTTAAGGGTATGTCTCACATACCGAGATCGCTAACGAGATCGTTACTTTTGTGACGCAATAGCGATCTCAGCAACGACATCGCTACGTGCGACAGGGTGTAACGATCTGGTCCCCTGCTGCGAGATCGGCAATCGCTACACAGCCTCCTGGTTCATTTTTTGGTCGTTGCGCTCCCGCTGGGAACGCTGTATCGCTGTGTTTGACACCTTACCGACGATATCGTTGGCAACACATAATGAGATACGTAGGCGTGCACGCATGTGAGAAGGAAATACAACGACTGAACAATATCGTTGAAGAAATCGCTAGGGTGGACATATCGTTGTATAGATCGGCGTGTTTGAATACCAAGTAGCGATACCGATAATGACTCATCAGCGATCCCGGGAGCCATGTCGTTATCGGGATCGCTACTGCGGTCGTTACGTCTGACCGGGCCTTTATTACTAGTTCATCCTTTCTAATTCACCTCTCCTTCCTTACTGTGAGCCAAGTGGTTGCTAACAAGTGGGGCTACACAACGCTGTCATTTTAGTGAAACAGAGCTTGTATATAGTCACAGGCATATAGTGTCCCCTGCTTTATGATTAGCTTTATTTAATTACCAATGTAGCACTTGCTCCCACACTGCTGGTATCCCTGACTGTAACATAACTATAGATAAAACCTATTTAGACTGTTATCTCTGTTTCTTTCTTCCTTCCCTCTGCTCTTTTGCCCTATTCTTACTCTGATTAACCCTTAGGACACTGACCTGATTTTTCTACAGAAATTAGGGTACAGCCAGGAGACTGAATGTACCTTCTATTATTATTTAGATAAAAGCACTGAATTAACACATTCAACTTTAGCATTAGGAAGGGTCAGTTAATATAGTGATTACCACTAATGATATAAGCTTCCTAGGCTGTTAGACAATTCTGAGTCCTACAATACATGTGGAATATTTGTCATATCAATCTCTATTCACTTTCTGTCTCAAGATTTAAAATGTCCTTATATTTATTGTACAAATCTCATGTTTATATGTTTATGTTATAGACGTACTAGCTATATATATATATATATATCTACTTTGAACCCGGATATATACATGCATATACTGTTAAGATTTTTTAAAAGGGGGGTAAAGCAAGATATTGAATTTAAATCCATACTAACTAAGGCTGCCTTCACACTTGCAGATGGATCTGCAGCGTTTTGCAGATGCATCTGCAAGTGTGAGCATGCTGACCGCGGCCCCTATGTTTATAATAGGGCGCACGCGGTGTGAAAGCTCTCATTCACTCCTATATGTGTACTGTCAGCAGGCGTATGCCTGCTGACAGATCACACACTCCCGTCCGCACTGTGGACGCGAGATGTAGCGTCCATGCTGCGGGCGGGAGAGTGTGATCTGTAAGCAGGCATACGCCTGCTGACAGTACACATACAGGAGTGAATGAGAGCTTTCACACCGCGTGCGCCCTATTATAAACATAGGGGCCGCGGTCAGCATGCTCACACTTGCAGATGCATCTGCAAAACGCTGCAGATCCATCTGCAAGTGTGAAGCCAGCCTAAGAGCCATTTACGTCTCCTTCTCTTTTATATACATATATACCCTTGCACCTCATTCTAAACATATTTTAAGCTATTATATATATTTCGTCAATATTCCCTTTATTTTAACCACTCTGTCTGTTTGTCAAGAATCATAATCTATCCTCACTTGGGGAGGAGCATTAATCCTTACAATAGCCTTCTCTAAATCTAGATCTGATAAACCTTCCTCCGAAGTATTCACTATATTTATGTCATGAACACACCCTTACGTGTTTAATGCCAGAGATATAATACACTCTTACGTAACTGGAAGTTATATTTAAGTGTTGTTAGACACTCCCAGACAAACATCTAAGTGTATTTCATACCAACTAGAGATTGTATATATAATTTGTTTTACAATTATATATCTGTGTACCTTACCACAAACATATATTAGCCTAACCTAGAGATTTTGGGGCTGTCCCTCTTATCTCAGTCATTTTGTCCTGTCTGATTGAGAACTCTAACACCGGTTTACCCGTGGTGGAGGATTAACCTCAATGATGGCATCCTCTAAATCAAAATTTAGTAAATCTTTTTCAGATAAATTAGTGGGAAAACAAAAAGAACTCTCAGCGTCAGGCACTGAATCTAGAGATCGGTCTAGATCTCCTTATAAAACCAGAGCTAGGGAACCCCGGTCTCAGGACTGGGAGTCGGCTGAAGAAGACTTATTACTTACTGATTCTCAACAATTCTCTAAGAAGAGGAAGGAGAGGGATCCCAAAAATCTATCCCATACAAATCCGGAGGTGGAGGAGAATTCAGAAGCGGACAAAGACTCTTCGCCTAATGTAAGTCCAGCAAAACAGCGTAGTAGGAGAGAGGATTCACCCCATGTAGAAACAGAAGACCCCTTCCAAAACGTTAATTGGGATCAAGCCGTAGACCAAAAATTTTTCATGAGGTTATTTACAGCCTTTAAGACTTCCATGACATTGGAGACCAAAAAGGATCTAGACAGGAGGTTTCACAGACTCCAAACTTCTATTGATTCCATTTCTAACAGGGTGGAGAAAAATGAGGCTGAGGTCCACGAATTAGGTAAAACAACAGAAAAACTTAGAACAACTTAGCATGAGGGAAGAACTAAAAGCAATTAAAACTAAAATGACTGATTTAGAGGATAGAGATAGGCGTCAAAATCTAAAATTGAGAGGTATACCCGAGTCAGTCAAAACCGATCAACTAGGCCCCTATGTGAAAAATCTGCTTAAGAAGACCATTCCATCATTAACAGATCTGGATCTTACCATTGTGAGGATCCATAGACTCCCAAAACCCAAACAGGTTAGAGCTAACTTGCCGAGGGATGTGATTACGAAGTTTCACTTCTTCCGCACCAAAGAAATGTTACTGGAATACTTAAGAACAAATAAGACTCTTCCCCATCCGTTTGAAAATATAAAAACCTTTGCAGATTTATCAAGGGAAACCATGCTCCAGAGGAAAAATCTCTCCAGAATTACTAACGCTCTGCGCCAAAAACACCACCTATATAGATGGGGATTTAACCCCACCAAAGTGTTGTTCACATCTCAGGGTCGGACTATAGCAATAACCAATGTTGATGAGGGCATCCGGACATTAAAAGACCTTGGGATTATTATATCCTAAATGGGTCACTCTAATTGAGAGCTGGGGTTGCGGGCTAAAACTTGAGCCCCGTACTAGAGGAGTTAGTTCCTACGGCTGTAGAACCTCTAGAGGAACTACTATTAAAACTAAGGTTAGGTCATGTTATTATTACTTTAATTCACCTATTTTAACTGATATTTGATATTGATATTTTTTTACTTATAGGTATATCTTAGTAGCATAGAGTAGTTAAGATAAGCTTAGAATTATCAAAATGTCACTAAAACACTCCACCTTGATAGCTTTTCACTATATCCTGAGGAGAAAACATGATCTCTATGTGAAACCATATATCACTTAAAATACTATCATATAATGTCAACGGCCTCAATAGTCCAAGAAAAAGATATCTCACTTGGAAATCAATCAAAGAATCTAGAGCGGAAATCATAGGTTTACAAGAAACGAGATTCTCCACAAACAGTTCACCTAGATTCACTAATAAAAACTTCCCCAACATTTATTTTGCATCCAACCCAAGGAAAAAATGTGGAGTAGCCATCTTATTAAAAAACACGATTTCATTTGAGGAGGAATTGGTACTGGCTGACGAGGAGGGTAGATACCTAATACTAATTTGCAAAATTAATAACGTATTTTTTACCCTGGTTAATGTATATGTCCCAAATAGAGGCCATATCACATTTTTGAATAAAATATTGGCCCTTATACAACAAAATAAAAAAGGCACCCTATTAATATTTGGGGACTTTAATATAGTCCCTAACGCCCTAATGGATTCATCACCAAAATCTAGACAGTTTTCATCCAATTTAGACCCGTGGCTCTACAGAAATGACCTGTATGACGCATTTCGATGCCTTAACTCATCATCTGTTGAATTTACTCACTACTCTTCTAGACATAATTCATATGCCCGCATTGATCTGATTTTAACGGATATATTTTCACTGAATAAATTTAAATCTGTTCGGATAGAGCCGAGGGTATGGTCTGACCATGCCCCAGTCCTGTCTGAAATTATTGTTGGTCCGAACCTTTCTGAAGACAGGATCTGGAGGGCCAACTCCTACCTCTTCAATCATCCAAAATTCAAACCAGAGATAGAGGCTTCAATTAAACTCTACTTTGAAGAAAATGATGTAGAGGGTATGTCCATCTACACACTTTGGACAGCTTTTAAAGCGGTCCTAAGAGGCCGACTTATCCAGCTAAATTCCCAGTTTAAGAAAATAAAGAGGGACAAAACGGCAGAAATTATAAAAGAGATTTCATCCCTGGAAGCGAAACTCTTTCATGGCCCCTCACTAGAATACAGAAACAGATACTAACTTTACGGCAGAAACTTAAAACTCTTCTGTCAGAGGAGTATGATTTAGTAACTCAGAAGCTAAAAATGAATTACTACTTATCTAATGACAAACCAACTAAGGCCTTTGCAACTAGACTTAAACAAATGAGACAAAAAACTAAGATCTCTCAAGTTAAAAATCGATTGGGATATATGGTTAATCACCCTAGGGATATCACTAATATATTTGCTGACTTCTACCAAAATCTTTACAATCTTAAAAACGACCCTAAATCTTATATTCCCTCTGTAAAAACAATTGATTCTTTCTTGAGCTCTATCAATCTTCCCTCTCTCACCAAGCAAGAAGTAGACAATTTAAATTCCCCATACACAGAGTTGGAACTCTCGACATTAATTAAAACACTTAAAAATGGAAAGTCGCCTGGCCCAGATGGGTTTCAGAACGAACTTTTTAAAAATTTTGAGACTTTATTATTAACCCCTCTCACAAAATTAGCTAACAAATCCGCGTCTGAGGGCCATTTGCCTGCTGAAATGTTGGAAGCTCTGGTGATCGTGCTGCCTAAAGACAAAGGTGATCCAAGCGACACAAAAAATTATAGACCCATTTCTCTATTAAACAGCGACACGAAAATCCTAGCAAAATTAGCTGCCCTAAGATTACAGACATCAATATGTAACCTTGTTAACCCAGATCAAGTGGGCTTTATCCCGGGTAGAATGGCACCAGATGCGACACGAAGAGCTTTAAACCTGATCTCTATTAGGCTGTGGTCACAGTACCATTTTTCACATGCATTTTTGGAGACCTGCGTTTTCAAAAATGCATGTAAAAAACGCACCCATAGGCCCCCATGTTAAAAAACGCATGCCCTAATAGCCAAAAAGCATGTGTGACTGTCCCATGCGTTTTTGGAGCATATCAAAAAACGCATGCGTTTTTTAATAAGGGGCCTTATGGAAAACGCATGCAAAAACGCATATACAATTAGTGGCATTCAAAAACGCATGCGTTTCCCATAGGAGCCCATGTTAAAAAAACGCATGCGTTTCCGGAAACGCATGCGTTTTTTTAACATGGGCTCCTATGGGAAACGCATGCGTTTTTGAATGTCACTAAAAGGTACTAACTGTACATGCGTTTTTGCATGCGTTTCCCATAGGAACCCATGTTATAAAAACGCATGCGTTTTCTACAAAAACGCATGCGTTTTTCAAAACGCTCAAAAAAATACTACAAGCACTATTTTTATGTGCAGATTCAAAAACGCAGCCAAAAACGCAGGGAGCCATCAGAGACCTTAAAAAACTCATGCTGACATGAAAAACGCATGTAAAAAAGCATGCGTTTTTAAAAGGCACTAAAAAAACTGTGACCACAGCCTTATAGACAAAAAGAAAATCCTGGCAGTACTACTGGCCCTCGACGCGGAAAAAGCATTTGATAGAGTTAACTGGTCATATATGTTTAGAACTCTCAAAAAATTTGGCATTCAGGGCAGAATTTTTAACGCTATATCTGCAATGTATTCTAACCCATCTGCTAGGGTCTACTCAAATAACTTTCTTTCAGCAAAATTCCCTTTGACAAATGGAACTAGACAAGGGTGTCCTCTTTCTCCTACCCTGTTTGCATTGTTTATTGAGCCCTTAGCTGAAAAGATAAGATCTGACCCTAAAATAGAAAGTATACAATTCAAACAAACTAACTCACGGATATCCCTATTTGCGGATGACATTCTGCTCACTTTAGCAAACCTAGCAACATCCCTTTAACACTTAAATTTAGTGATTGGAAAATTTGCAGAAATATCATTTTACAAAATAAATTATTCAAAAACCCAGTGTTTAACATTCAATAAAGCGATGAAGTAGTTTCCGCTTTAAGATCAAAATACACATTTAATTGGCAATCTCACTCTATCCCCTATTTGGGAATAATTTTGACAAAATCACCTTCCTCGGCGGTCAGTGAGAACATGTCAGCCCTTCACAAATCACTCCAAGTAGAACTGACCCATTTAAATAAAGCTGTTCTCTCATGGTTGGGGAAAATAGTCACCTACAAAATGATGATTCTTCCTAGAATTTTGTATACCTTCCGTTGCATACCTATTTTAATCCCTAAATTATGGATTAACACATTTCAAAAGCAACTAAGAATTTTTATCTGGAATAAAAATAAACCCAGGATTGCTATCAGTGTTTTAGAAAAGCATAAGAGGCGTGGTGGTCTGGGGGTACCAAACTTGTATAATTACTATCAAGCCACCCTAGTAAAGCTATCCAAAGGCTGGTTGTTAGAGGACAATCCTATACCGTTGGTCACTCTTGAGAAGGTCCGCTTGAACGCTAAGAACCTTAAATTAACCATCATTGCTTACCTGTTGGACCCTAGTAAACACCCTCCAAACCTTCATACCCCAAAGGCGACGATAATTGCCTGGAGGAATCTACTCCAAAAATCTAAACCAATATTTGGGGAACTCCGACTTAACTTTCTCTCAATTCAGATCTTAGAGATATTGATCCCCAATTTAAACATGAATAAATGGACTAAGAAAGGGGTTTTGATAATCCAAGATGTTTTTCCAGACAATGATTTATTATCATTTCAAACTCTTAAAAATAGGTTTAACCTATCTTATTCGGACAAAGCAATTTGGTTTAAAATTCACTCATACTTGACCTCAAGAAAGATTCTCTTTCTCCTACCCCAGAATATCATAGATTTACTATACAACCCCACAGATAACTCAAAGTGGAAAACTAATCATTTATATACATTATTTAATGATGATGTCGAGCTGCTGAAATCCAAAAATATCATCACATGGGAAAAACAATTGCAGATTCAAGTAGATGTGGCTCAGCTTTCAAAAACACTGGATATTGTTTATTCAAACACCATATGCGCGTCCCTTCATGAATCTCACTACAAAATCCTTTCCAGGTGGTATTGGACGCCCGAAAGACTCCACCGAATATCTCCATCTGTGTCACCTGAGTGCTGGAGGGGCTGCGGGAAAACAGGTTCCCTTTCACACATATTCTGGAGTTGCACTAAACTAAATACCCTATGGGTAGAGATCAAAAATCTTATTAGAGATATTACAGGTTTACATATCTCCCTCAATTCACAACTAGCCCTCCTCCTGTTAGGAATTGATGACTTTCCAATCAACCTGAGGCACATTATATGCCATATACTAATTACAACAAAACTCTCAATAGCTTCAAAATGGAAGCTGCAGGAGGTACCCACTATTGCGGAGATAATAAATAGAATATCTACTCATAACGTATATGAGTATAATAATGCTTTGAGGACGAAAAAATATAACAAATATAAACTTAGATGGGAACCTTGGACACACACTTTCATGCCGAATTTAAACCTTATTTAGTTCCGCTGACATTGTAACATTACGATTTGCAATGATATAATTCTTACTTCACAATTTGATTTTTATAGAATGCAAGCTAAACCTTTAGGATATGGTTTCATAGCAATGCAATTGTGACATTTTAAGATCAATGTAAATTTTTTTTTTTCTTTATAATTGTTAACTGTAACCTTAAGATGTAAACTGTAACCTCGCGATAATGGTTTCTTTTTGTTGTTTGTTTTTTATATATATCCCCATGTTTATGTCCCCTCCCTCTTTACTGCCTGTAAAATTTTATAAAAATAAACTGATTAAGAACGCAAAGATAAATGGGGTAGAAGCCTGCCAGACCACATGATCCTGACCAAGGGTAGATGGGAGCATAGCCCTAAAAGGACTCACAGACCTGTCAGAAGAATGAGCTCATAATTCTGGTGTTAAGGATCCATGGGACACTTGGTTTGGGTGGTGGGATGGATGGCAGAGAGCACTTATCAAGCTAGGTATAATAATCCTTTGTGTTCTATTCATAGTGGCTCTAATTTCATGCTGTGTATTACCTTGCATCAACAAGATGATGTCTCACGTAGGGATGGGCGAATCTACTCGCTAGGACTCGTTACTCGGCGAGTAGTAAGGGACTCGCAGGACTCGGTACTCTGCGAGTTTCCCAGCGTTTACTCGCACGAGTCCAATGCAAATCAATGGCAAACGCTGACAAAACTAGGATTGCCATTGTATTGCATTAGACTCGGCTACTGTGCCAGTGATAGCAGGGAAACTCGCAAAGTAACTGCTGTTACTTTGTGAGCCGAGTCCAGCTGTCTTCTCTGTGCAGACTGCCGCAGCTCCAGGGTCCTAGAGCCCGCCTGCTCACAGAGATGATGTAGCAGTGCTGAGATTGTTCTCAGATTGTGCTCATTCCCTGTGCATAGACATCTATATCTATGCACAGGGGATGTAGCAGAGAGGACATCGCATTTTGGACTACGTCGGACAGAAGAGGATTTTTTTAATTAAAGATGCAGTCCCTAATGGCTTTTTTTTTTATTTCAAATAAAAAATTTTCTCTGTGTTGTGTTTTTTTAACCCTTTATTGGAGATTCTTAGTGGCTGGGTCAAACGTGGCCTGACATTAAGAATCTCGGGCATAATACCAGCTTGTATAACAAAGCTGGTATTAACCCCTTTATTACCCAGCGTGCCACCGCCACCAGGGCCACTGGAAGAGCGGGGTTCAGCGCCAGAGGATGGCGCTTCAATGAACGTGCCATCTTCTGGGGCGGCTGCGGGCTGCAATTTGCAGCGGGGGGTGCCCAGAAAGCTTGGGCATCCCTGCGCTGCAGATTCCAGCCCCCAGCTGCTTAGCTGTACCTGGCTAAACATAGAAATTGCACGGAGCCCCACGCATTTTTTTTTAATTATTTCATGAAATTCATGAAATAATTAAAAAAAAGGGCTCCCCTATATTCTTGTGTCCGGCCAGGTACAAATAGGCACCTGGGGGTTGGGGGCAGCCCGTCACTGCCTGCTGGATCCGGCTGGTTCCAGAAATACGGCGAAGCCCACGTGAAATTTTTTTCTGACAAATTCATAAAACAATGTAAATAAAAGGGACTGCATCTTTATTAACCCCTGGACCATGGGCGAGGGGTTAATAAAGATGCAGTCCCTTTTTTAGGATTGTTTTATTGATTTTTCAGAAAAAAAATTACATGGGCTTCGCCGTGGTGTCCATCACTGTTCTGCAGACTCCGGAGTGAAGGAACCGCTTCTTAGGAGCACCTCACTACAGCCGCAACCCAGCCGTCTTGCCAGCGAGATACCCACCATAGGGAAACAGGCCCCTGCATAACCGGATAGCACCCGGTAGGGAATCCTTCAGAAGTCTTCCCCGTACCTTGAACTGGCGCACTAAGGCGACACCGGCAACCAATATAGAAAGGTTAGACAAAGGAGGAACACCGTGGAGCTCTGGACTAAGATCAGTCACCGCTGAGACCACCCGGTCCGTTTCCTAAGACTGTATACCCTGTACCACACCAACCGTTACAGTAAAGACCCGTTACAGAGGAATCTGGTGTACGTGCCTTTCTTCAGAACTGTTGTTAACCCTGTCCAGCAACTACTGAGCTGCCGTATTCCATCTGGTGCAGCTCCTGGCCCCGGGGATTCATGCACATCCTGTGGGGAGCATCCCATCTAGCTGCCGCACATCCCCGGAGGCCCAAGCAGCGCCGGTGCATTCACCGGACTCCCACAGGTCACGACAAACAAGAATCATCCCAATCCTACAATCCCCTTTTTATCTGACCACCGGGCCCCACAGCCTCAGGCGCGGAACCGTGACGAGGGAATCATCGCCTGAGACGTGAACATCCGGCAATGGAGAGTCATCTGCAATACCAAGACAGGCTATTAGAGGACTAAGGGGTCTGCAATACCAAGACAGGTTATTAGAGGACTGAGGGGTCTGCAATACTAAGACAGGTTATTGGAGGACTGAGGGGTCTGCAATACCAAGACAGGTTATTATATCTAGAGGGTTGAGAATGCGCACATAGGGTCTTATCCTTTATAGGCAGGTAAATGTGAAAAATCAGATTTGCTCACCTGGTCAGGTTGTGTAGCACACAACCAGCGTAATCGCTCGAACAATGCAGCTGCTGCAGGGACTGTACTTCCACGAGGTGCGGTGCTGTGATCAGGTATTTTGGACGAAGTACCTTAATGTCCGCACTGCTGCCAGAGAGGAACATACACCAACGACACTGGGACGTCTGAGTACTGGTAGTAGAGGTTTATTTCCAACGCGTTTCGGAGCCACGTACCGAGCTCCTTCCTCAGGGAACATCAGGGATGTTCCCTGAGGAAGGAGCTCGGTACGTGGCTCCGAAACGCGTTGGAAATAAACCTCTACTACCAGTACTCAGACGTCCCAGTGTCGTTGGTGTATGTTCCTCTCTGGCAGCAGCGCGGACATTAAGGTACTTCGTCCAAAATACCTGAAGACAGGTTATTAGTAGAGATGAGCGAGTACTAAAATGCTTGGGTGCTCGAAGCTCAGGCCGAGTATCCCAAGATACTCGTGTACTCGGCCCAAGCACCGAGCCCAATGTTATCCTATGGGAGACGCGAGTATTTTTCTGGCATGACCCCCGGCAGCATGGATAAACCCTAAAAATGTCACAAAAGTATCAGAACAGTGCTCAAAGACCCCTGTAAGCATTTCAGACTCCAAGGTCACTGCTGTGATCAATGTTGTCAGACTATTACACCACTTTTATGGCCTGTCAAGAAAACGTTACAAAATGAAACCAAAATGGATTTTCATGTAGAAAATATTGTGAGACAGAGTTGGTGTATGTTAGTTTTTTGGATGACATGAATGATTTTATTTAAAAAAATTGTGTGGCACTCCCATGCCCTTGGGAAAAGACGTACTCTTTAAATAATGTGCCCATTTTAAGGAAGTGGGTCTTTTGTAGTATTACCCTTTGGCAGGACAGCCAAAAATTGGGAGGCACCCCAATGCCCCTGGATAGAGACGTGCATGAGGGCCTCTTTAAATATTGGGCCCATTTTAAGGAAGTTTGTCTTTTGTAGTATTGCCCTTTTTCAGGACAGCCAAAAATTGGGAGGCACCCCAATGCCCCTGGATAGAGACGTGCATGAGGGCGTCTTTAAATATTGTGCCCATGATAAGGAAGTGGGTCTTTTATAGTATTGCCCTAGGCAGCGCTGCTAAACATTGGGAGGCACCACAATGCCCCTGGATGGAGGCGTGCATGAGGGCATCTTTAAATAATGTGCCCATTTTAAGGAAGTGGATCTTTTATAGTATTGCCCTAGGCAGGGCTGCTAATCATTGGGAGGCACCACAATGCCCCTGTATGGAGGCGTGCATGAGGGCCTCTTTAAATAATGTGCCCATTTTAAGGAAGTGGGTCTTTTGTAATATTGCCCTAGGCAGGGCTGCCAAAAGTTGGAAGGCACTCTGATGCTCCTGGATAGAGACGAGCATGAGGGCCTCTTTAAATAATGTGCCCATTATAGGGAAGTGGGTCTTTTGTAGTATTGCCCAAGGCAGGGCTGCCAAAAGTTGGAAGGCACTCTGATGCCCCTGTATGGAGGCGTGCATGAGGGCCTCTTTAAATAATGTGCCCATTTTAAGGAAGTGGGTCTTTTGTAGTATTGCCTAAGGCAGGGCTGCCAAAAATTGGGAGGCACTTCAATGCCCCTGGATAGAGAGGTGCATGAGGGCCTCTTTAAATAATGTGCCCATTATAAGGAAGTGGGTCTTTTGTAGTATTGCCCTAGGCAGGGCTGCCAAAAGTTGGGAGACACTGTGATGCCCCTGGACAGAGGCGTGTGACTCACCGTTGCCGGGTTCTCAGGTCTCAGGCGCTGGCTGCGGTCACGGTTCGGTGCCTGAGGCTGTTAGGGCCTGGTGGTCAATGCACAGTTAAATAAGGAATAAAGTTTGTTTCGTGACGCCACCTGTAGGTGTCCGGTGAAGGCACCGGCGCTGCTCAGACCTCCGAGGTGATGTGCGGCAGCTAGATGGAACCGCTCCCTACAGGGCGAGCGGTGGTTCCCTGGGGCAGTTAATGGAGTTCGAGGGAATAGGGTAGCGCGGTCGGTGTAGTGCGACTGGAAAGAGGGACACGCACACATGCAGTCTTTTGGGTACCTTTACTGATGTTGACGGGTACACTCGACCGGAGATGAGGTAAAACACTTCAGGACTTTCCACAGCAAGCAGTGTTGTAGGCTTCCTAGTATATGTTGTTCTGCTGGAGGCTGGCAGGCATGAAACCCAACTAAACCGTTACTGCACTTTCTTGTGTGACTCTGCACACCCGGATTTGCTGCACTGAGGGCACTTCTATGGGACTCCTGTCAAGTCTTATACTCTGGGCTCTCATTTGGTGGTGCTTCGGGTGTCCGGGGAGCTAAACCCCCTATTTTAGTGCTGGTTTCTCTGCAAGGCTATTCTGTGTCCTTGTAGTTCGGATCCAGTGACCGGAACTCTGTTAGGGTGAGTCGGGATGACTCCTCTGCCCCTATTTGGTACTTGCTTCTCTCCTGTTCCTGTGACCCTTACTCTGAGGATCTACCACTGTTCTCAGGTGTCTCTGGTATGGGCCTAGCGTGGCTCCAGTACCAGGTCAGCTCAGCTGCTTACAGTTCTGTAGTGACTGCACACTCTGGTGTTTCTCCTTCCAGGACCCATATTTATAGGGGGAACTGGCTTAAGGCAACCAGTGGAGCTCCCCCTACAGGTCTGGGGTGAAAGGTGTTTGTTTGTTAGTGGGGTCTGCTTGCTGTGTACTTTCCATCCATGTCCTAAGAGATCCTGTCGTGACCTGCACAGGGTGCCATATTCCCCCTTAGTTAACTTCAGTTCTCCTGGACTGAGCAAAAGTTTTTCTTTACAACTTCAAACAATTTATATACATTTAATAGCCGATATTTACAGAGTCTCAAATTGAAAAATATACAAAAAGCACTGAAAAAGAAGGAAAAATGGGAAAAGGGAGGGAAAAGCAGTTTTTGTCACACTAGTCCTGTGACCATAGTCCAGGTTCAAGTAAACGGGAAAAAGGGTAAAGTCCAGCAGTAAAGTCTCTGATGGCTTAAACACATTTACGGATACACACTTTAAACTTTACACAAATTCCCTATGGGTGTCTCTGCTTAGGAGGCCGGATCTAACCTTCTTTCTCTACCCCAGGCACTTTCTATTCCCAACTTAATATACTTGGGACTGTGCCCAGTTCCTTCACCCTTCTGTACACTAGTATCTACACTTGCGGACTAAGGTCACTTATTTACACTCAGATAACGGATACTATGATACTTTACATTTTAAACCCACTCTCCATATCTAGATGGGGCCTGTCCTTGGGTACTGCGACATAACTTACGTAGGATATGTGCTGCCTGTGTACTGACTTCTGCTTGAGGTGGTAATGCAGGTAGCTGTCTGCGAATTCTTGGTCTTACTGTGAGACTAGCAGGTTCACCGATTATAGGAATCTCAGGTTCCGGTATAACAGGCTGCATTTCTTGCAATTGAACAGGTTCTTCTGGTCTTCCTTGTTCTGGTTCTTCTTGAACTAGTTGAATTGGTACTTGGTTTTCTGCAGGTTGATAAAATGAAATAACTGGTATAAGGAATGCACCATTGCATTGAGTCCAGTCGGCTGGTAAATCTCCAATTTCAGTGTGGACTAAATTTTCTTTTGGTTCTTCAATTGTTACTGAAGGATAAACTGTTTGCTGAGGTTTCAATTGTTCAGGACATCTCTTTAGATGGTCTCTGGCTATGGTTGCAGTTGTTCTTCCTTGATCTTTGCTGATTACACATGTTTTTGAATTGTCATAATTAGATGGCATTACTGTGTATGGTTCTGATTCCCAATTGTCATCTAGTTTGTTGTTTTTTCTTTTTCTCTTACGTACTAATTCACCTGGTGTTAAGGGTTCTGCTGAGGCATGTTTATTGAAGTCATGCTCTTGCTTGCTTCTGCTTTGATTCAAGTTTCTTTCAACACTCTCTTGGACTTTTCTGTATTGTTCTTGGCGTTCATGATTCCAATCTTCATCTGAAGAATCTTGGGTTGGTTCGACTGTTCCCATCTCTAAGTCAATTGGAAGTTTTCCTGGTCTTGCTCGCATTAAATAGGCTGGTGCGTAGCTGGTATAACTAACTGGGGTATGATTGTAGATATCCACAAGGTCAGGTAGCTTTTCTGGCCATTGATTTCTTTCATCGAGCGGTAAAGTCTTCTGCATGTCGATGACTATGTTGTTCATCTTTTCACATAGACCATTTGTCTGCGGATGATACGGTGTGGTCCTTATCTTCTTACACCCATACAATCCTAAGAATGCGTGAAACAGTTCTGACTCGAATGCTGGTCCTTGATCTGTCAACACTTGATCTGGATACCCATGCGGGCGACAAAAGTAACTCTGGAACGCTTTAGCTGCTACTTCTGCGGTTAAGTCCTTGACTGGTACTACTACGAGGAATCTTGAGTAGGTCTCTTGGTAATTATTGCCTGTAACGGAGCCTTCTGACTTTGCTGGTCTTTTCTTCTCAGGTGACATGGTCCACAATTCTTGCACCATCTCTCAATTGAACCTCTCATGCTGACCCAGTAGAAACGGTCTTTTAACAGCATCTCTAGTTTCTTCCAACCAAAGTGTCCTGCATCATCGTGATAAGCTTTTAGGATCATTTTGATCTCTGTTTTTGGAACTACTATCTGCCAGATAAGTTCATGTGTTCTGGGGTTCAGGTAACGTCTGCATAGCTTTGCTAGGTAGACGAATAATTTTCCTTTCTCCTTCCACAGGCATTTGGCATCTTGTGAAGCATCTGAATCCAGACTGGAATGTTCTTGAGTTATCAGCTCTTTGATCAAGCTAACATCTGGATCATTGGCTTGAGTTTCCCTGCAGTCATGGTGGGGTAATGGGTTCACAGCTCTCTCTTTACGCCTTTGACTTGCCTGATGACATGAGGCTGTACCTGTACAGTGGAAAGCTGGCAATTCTATTTCTTCCAGTTCATCTATGTCTTCTCCTTCATCTGGGAGATGATGGGAGTACAGGTGTGACACGGTCCGCGCTGCTCCAATGTAAAAACTCACCAAAAGAGTCACAAAGTCATCAGTAGGTTTTATCTTTTTAATCCTCCTTCCTCCTAAAAAAATTAAAAGGATTAAAAAGATAAAACCTACTGATGACTTTGTGACTCTTTTGGTGAGTTTTTACATTGGAGCAGCGCGGACCGTGTCACACCTGTACTCCCATCATCTCCTTGAATTTCACTACTGGTCAGTAGTTGGTGGAGGTCCTGCAGCAGCTGAGAGATTCTTCTCAAAATGCCTTCAAACCAGTTGTGGGGCCCACAACTGAATCAGGTGAGTGGCTCCTCAGCATCACTCTTTCTAGTGTCACTAGTGATATGGCACTATTGCACCTCTTGTCCCCCACCCTCTTATTTTTTGCAGTTCTCCTTCATCTGGGAGGTTAGGCATTCTTGACAGGGCATCTGCATTGCCATTCTTGTGACCTGCCCAGTACTTGACAGTGAAGTCATAGTTTGACAATCTTGCCATCCACCGTTGCTCCAGGGCTCCCAGCTTTGCAGTCTCTAAATGGGTTAGAGGGTTGTTGTCAGTGAAAGCTGTGAATGGGGAGGACGCCAGGTAGTGCTTGAAACGTTCTGTGATTGCCCAGACCAGGGCTAGGAACTCAAACTTGAAAGAGCTGTAATTCTCCGGGTTCCTCTCTGTTGGACGGAGCTTTCTACTGGCATAAGATATTACTTTCTCTTTGCCAGTGGTGCTGCCCAGGGACTGCAACTACCTCTAATGACCCCTGCATTCTTCATGTCCTGTAGCATCTCTTTTGCTTTCTGGTAGTGTGCTGGTGGTATAGGCCTGTATCTTTCTTTAATGGGTGCATGGTCACCTCTGGGTATATGATGTTGTACCCCTTTAATCCTCCCAAAATCAAGTGGATGTTTGCTAAACACCTGTTCATACTCTCGAACTACCCGATAGACTCCATTTTTCTGGTGAGAAGGTGTCTTGTCAGTTCCTACACTGAGCTCCTGAAACCATATCTCTAGCTGACCTTTGGAGTGAGGGGGTTCATCTGTCACTGTCTGTGAAAATGATTTAACTTCATGTATTGCATTGTTATCAACATGGTACAGTTTTGCAACAGTGGAATACCTTGGCAGTTTTGCTTCGTCATCACCATAATTCAGTACACGTACAGGGACTCTTCCTTTTCTTACATCAACCCCCCCTAGCTGTCAGGAGTGTAGGACTACTGTCAGACATCACGGGCTCTACTACTGCCTGGTAGTCCTGACCTCTGAGGCCTACTGCTGCCCGACACCAGATCATCATTTCACTTCTTGGTGGTACTACAATTGGAATTGGATCTGTCACCCGTACACTGCCAATTTCACCATTTGACATTGTTACTTGTTGTTGATACACCAGAGCTCGGATCTCCCTCAGAAGAGCTCTTCTCTCCCTTGGCTTAGTGGTATCTGCACTCTGTTGGAGCAAAAACAACACTTCATCTAGGCATCTAACTATTACATTGGTATCCAGTATCACATGTGGATCCCACTCAGGTGGTTTGTCCTGAACCACTATGATGCCCTGGTTCTTTAACTGTACCCTCCCCACCTTTACTGTAGCCTCCCACTGCCCTTCTATTGTAACTAGCATGCCATTGGTTGCTTCAATGTTCAAGTCAGGGTTTGGGGGTTCTAGTTTAACATCGGACCCGAACCGTTTGTAAAGAATACTCGGGATGGTTGTCACCTGGGATCCAGTGTCTATCAATGCAGTGGTAGCGGTGCCGTCAATGATGATGGACAAGTACGGACGATCTCCCATGTACTTGTGCTCCCAGTTGGTCGGGCCTGGACTGTCTACTCCTGGGGTTGACTCTCCTCTCCCAGGGGCTGCTCGTTTAATGGACAGGATCTGTAAACGTGTCCTTCTTTGTCGCACTTGCGACAGATGGGATGTCCGTCAGCGCTGTAGCGATCTGTGGGTCTCCCTCGCAGCGGCGTTGTCCTCTTCTTCATCCACGGAACGTCGTCGGGGCTGTCAGCGAGCTGGATCTTGTCTTATGGCCTTGCTTCTGTCTTGGGTCTTCTTGCACCTCGGAGCCTCGCCACCTCTTTGGTCAGCTGCTGCACATCGGAGCACAGTTTGTCAAACCGGTCGGGTGTTACAGTCTGTGCGTTAGACTGCGGGGGATGAAGACGGTGCTTCCGGCACGGAAGGTGTTTTAGTCCACTGCAGCTGTGGGGTTAAATCTGGTACCGCAGGGAGCTGCTGTCCCTGAACCGTTAAGTCTTTTAATGTAGCAAACTCTGCATCAGGGTTTTGCAGAGCCCACCAGCGCGCTTGTTTTCTATCATCAGGTAATCTGAGGCCAATAACAAATTGTTCAATCAGCGTTTTATCTTCATCACGAACGCCACCAGAATCGGCCTGTTTTAACAGTCTCAGTGCCTCTTGTAAGCGCAAGGAATAGTCCAGGACACTCTCCTGTGCCCCTTGTTTACAGTGATAAAACAACAGTCTCAGTTCAGATTCAGTGTGATGCTCAAAGACCCTATTTAGCTCTATGAATATCTGTTCAACAGACTCCTGATCTTCCACACACCAGTTTCGGGTTTCCAGCTCTGCTGCATCTGTTAACTGTCCCATTACTACTGACGCTCTCTGCTTACCGGTCATCGCGTACATATCCAGCACGGTGCATATCTTCCTCTGGAACGCATCTAGGGTGCCGGGCTAGCCGCTGTATTTTGGTGAATAATAGGGAAGGGGTGTGGGTTAAAGTGGTGCAGCTCAGGTTCACCTGGGTCGGTACTACAAGGAGTTTTAAGACGTCTGTAGTCTTCAATCAAATAGTAAGGAATTCTCCAGCAGACAGCATAAAGTACTTTTATTAGTACATCAGACCGTGCATAAAACAAACAATGTTGAGGAGGGGAACGCTGGACGCGTTTCGGATGGCAAATCCTTTCTCAACAGCCAAAGCTGCAGCTCATCTGTATCTCCCAGAATCGCGGACCTGTTGTGGTTGGCAGCGCCTGCCAACCACAGCAGGAACCTGCACTCTGACAGTATCTGGGGTCTAGCCAGGACCCCGGGCTGTCACGTGAGCGCCGGAGATCTCGCGATACTATCGCGGGATCTCCGGAGCAGGCGGGTGAACAGCGCATTCCCCACCGCGGCCGCCTTGGATCCCGCTGTCAGTGATATTGACAGCGGGATCCAAGGGGTTAACAGCGCTGATCGGATCCCGGATCGGATCGGAGCTGTTAGCCCGACATCTCAGCTGATTACATCACCTGAGATGTCGGATGTTTGATGTGAGCGCCGCATCGGAGCTCACATCAAACACCCCTTCTTCGCCCATGACGTCCTCCTACGTCATAGGTGGGGAAGGGGTTAAGTAAGTGGGTCTTTTGTTATATTGCCCTAGGCAGGGCTGCCAAAAATTGGGAGGCACTTCAATGCCCCTGGATAGAGGCGTGCATGAGGGCCTCTTTTAATAATGTGCCCATTTTAAGGAAGTGGGTCTTTTGTAGTATTGCCCTAGGCAGGGCTGCCAAAAGTTTGGAGGCACTGTGATGCCCCTGGATAGAGGCGGGCTTGAGGGCCTCTTTTAATATTGTGCCCATTTTAAGGAAGTGGGTCTTTTCTAGTATTGCCCTAGGCAGGGCACACCTGTAGCTGCTCTTCATGGCAGTACTTGGCCCCGGATAGCGCGGTTATAAGAATTACATATTACACGGGTGTATGTGTCGGTCTTGTGTAGGCACAGTCTGACTCTACTATAGTCAGTTCACATTTGACATTTGAGGCAACAAAGCAACCCCAAAACGTCAGGGAACCATGTTTGACTGTAGGGACCGTGTTCTTTTCTTTGAATGCCTCTTTTTGTCTCCTGTAAACACTATGTTGATGCCTTTGCCCAAAAAGCTCTACTTTTGTCTCATCTGACCAGAGAACATTCTTCCAAAACAATTTAGGCTTTCTCAGGTAAGTTTTAGCAAATTCCAGCCTGGCTTTTTTATGTCTCGGGGTAAGAAGTGGGGTCTTCCTGGGTCTCCTGCCATACAGTCCCTTTTCATTCAGACGCCGATGGATAGTACGGGTTGACACTGTGGTACCCTCGGACTGCAGGGCAGCTTGAACTTGTTTGGATGTTAGTTGAGGTTCTTCATCCACCATCCGCACAAATCTTGCGTTGAAATCTCTCATCTTCTTTTCCATCCACATCTAGGGAGGTTAGCCACAGTGCCATGGGCTTTAAACTTCTTGATGACACTGCGCACAGTAGACACAGGAACATTCAGGTCTTTGGAGATGGACTTATAGCCTTGAGATTGCTCATGCTTCTTTACAATTTGGTTTCTCAAGTCCTTAGACTGTTATTTGGTCTTCTTTCTTTTCTCTATGCGCAATGTGGTACACACAAGGATACAGGACAGAGGTTGAGTCAACTTTAATCCATGTCAACTGGCTGCAAGTGTGATTTTGTTATTGCCAACACCTGTTAGGTGCCACAGGTAAGTTACATTTGCTGTTAATTACACAAATTAGAGAAGCATCACATGATTTTTCTAACAGTGCAAATACTTTTGTCCACCCCCTTTTTTATGTTTGGTGTGGAATTAGATCTAATTTGTCTTTAGGGCAATTTTTTCTGTGTTTTTTCATTGAAGACAAATTAAATGAAGACAATAAAACCAAATAATTTGTGATTGCAATCATTTTCAGGAAGAAACTGAGTATTATCTGACAGAATTGCAGGGGTGTCAATACTTTTGGCCACAACTGTATATATCCCTTTTTACTTGTAAGAACCCGGGACACGGTCTGGACCAGGACCTCTGTGACATCCCCAGCAGTACCCTGGTCTGGTATCGAGTACCCCGTCCCAGTGGGCTCCACAACTTGGTGTTACAAACAGGATGGACACGGTCCAAAAGAACCAGACCCCGTGTGCCTAAAAATGATGTTTTGGACTTTTCCTGCCAAATCTGGGCTTAATGGCGGTGATAGGAGCCTGAAGCCATGTGCAAGGGACGCGTGCCCAGACCCTCCATCGCGGCCTGGCCCGGTCCAAAACGGGAAAAGAAAGGCCTGCCCTGGCTCCCCTTAACTCCGGGGAAGCCAGCCATCAATCCTAAAGAAGAGCCTCCGCCCCCAAGTGCACTTACCAATGAGAAGCTGGTGGAGGCTGAAGAGGAAGTCGTCACCCCGGAAAAGGCGGGTCAGGAAACCGGACGCGGAGCAGTCGCCATTACATTACACACAGACAGAAGAGAAGGACGCCAAGGAGTGTGCTGCAGTCGAAAGAACTGAAGTGATCCCCAAGGGCCCACCAAGAGAGAGCGTGGAGGAACCCGGCCAGGGAGAGACCAACAGTGATCGAGGTAGCATGGCGGAAGGCGGCAGAGAGCGTCCAGAGGTCCGAGACACACGGCGAGGTGTGATGCGGCTAATGCCCCTACAGATGACCCGGGCCCAAGTTGAACAAAGGACCCGGATTCAAATCGATGTGCATCAAATCTTGCAGTCTTGGTCTGCGCAGCCCGGCTGGGCTGGTGCCTCCAATAGCAGCACCCGGAGCAAAGAAGAATGCCGCACCGCGACCCTCATCGATTTATCTGTTCCCGGAGCTGCACCACAACCTGCTTTAAGGATGACTGACCCACTAGGAGCCCTGGAAGAGGGATGGTTGCCACTGCCAGAGCCCCCTGATTCCAGCGCCTGTAACATCAGAGGTGAGAGGGGAGCAGCTCCACTGCTGGTGGGAGAGGAGTCCAGCGATGACCTCATGGTTTTTCTTGGGGACCCTGGTGACCCAATAGGCCCCGCAGAAATCGTCACCTGGGAAGAATATCGGCGACGCTGCAATTGCAAGTAGGAGGAGGAGGTAGAGCAGCATGTTCAAAAGCAGGTCATCATAGCCCGCACGATAGAGGCAAAAGTGTAAGCCCGGCGCGATAAAGAGGTGCAAAGATTGTTTCCCCCGCTCATCCCCCCACCCAGCAACAAAGTACTTCTCTCACCCTTCATCCTACCTAACCACCTCATCCACTTCTCTGAGCTATTCCTTCACTTTCAATCCTCCATCTCCAAACAGGCACGCCCACCGCGTAAAGTCTCCTGCTCCCACCTGCTAACCCTCTCCCTGCTCCTCCTGCTCGCTGGCGACATTTCCCCTAATCCCGGCCCCCCTCACCACATCCCCTACACCCAACCCCCACGACGCATCATCAACTCTCGTAACCTCACCAACCTGCGACCCATCCCCTCAGCCCCTGCTCCCCAAATCTCCCTGCCAGGCGCACTCTGGAACGCCCGCTTAGTCTTAAAAACTCACACACATCCATGAACTCTTTATCTATAAAAAACTCTCATTCCTTGGCATCACAGAGACCTGGCTCACCCCCTCCAACACGGCCTCCCCTGCTGCACTATCTTATGGCAGATTCAGTCTTTCCCACACCCCCCGCCCCTCCGACAAACACGGCGGAGGTGTTGGCGTACTCCTGTCCAACACCTGCTCCTTCGCCCCATTCCACTGCCTCCCTCTGCTACTCTCCCCTCTTTCGAAGCCCACCTCTTTTTAAGCCCACTCTGTCCGCATCTTCTCCCCCTGTAACCTTCAGCTGGCCGTCATCTACCGCCCCCCTGGATCCATCCCCATCTTCCTCGACCACTTCACCACCTGGCTACTTCATTTCTTCTCTGCTGATATCCCCACCATCATTATGGGCTACTTCAATATCCCCATTGACACCGCCCACCCAACCGCCTCTCAACTTCTCTCCCTGACCTCCTCCTTTGGTCTCTTCCAATGTTCCTCCTCTGCCACCCACAAAGACGGCCACATGCTGGACCTCATCTTTACCCGTCTGTGCTTCCTCACTAACCTCACAAACTCAACCCTCCCCCTGTCTGTCTTCAATCTATTGACCTTCTCCTCCCTCACCTCCCCTACTACGCCACCCCCTCTCTGCAAACTCGATCACCCCCGCTAAAACCTAAAACACATCAATCTACACTCACTCTCAGAATCCCTTCTCCCTCTCGTCGACATAACATCCATACGCGACACAGACACTGCCACCACCCTCTACAACACCACATTAACCAGGGCCCTTGACCTAGCCGCCCCCCTCATACCACGCTTCACTCACTAACAGGCAACCCTGGCACACCACCCTCACTAAAGACCTAAGACGGGCATCCAGGGTTGCCAAGAGGAGATGGAAAAAATCACACTTCACTGAGCACTTTGCGCTGTTCAAACAGTCCCTCACTGCCTTCAAGGCTGCACTTTCTGCCGCCAAACAAACCTTCTTCTCATCCCTAATAACCTCCCTGTCCCACAATCCCAAACAGCTTTTCAAAACCTTCAATTCCTTACTTCGCCCGCCAGCCCCCCTCCCTCTCCCCGTATCTCCGCTGAAGACTTTGCCTCCTTCTACAAAGAAAACACCTTTGACCCACTGTCCTCACAGCCTCCCCTCTCTCTTATACTGCCCTCTCCTCCCACCAGCTGCTTCCCCTCATAACTGAGGATCAACTCTCCTCCCTTCTGTCAAAATCACACCTCACCAACAGCGACCATGACCTGCTCCCATCCCACCTCATTCCCAACCTCACCTCTGTTATCATCCCAGCCCTAACTCATCTTTTTAACCTATCACTTACCACTGGCACTTCCCCTCAGCCTTCAAACACGCCCTGAGCACACCTATCCTCAAAAATCCCTCCCTCAACCCCACATCTGTCTCCAACTATCGCCCCATATCTCTCTTCCCTTTCGCCTCTAAACTACTTGAACAGCATGTACACTCTGAGCTGTCCTCTCACCTCTCCTCCTGCTCCCTCTTCGACCGCCTGCAATCTGGCTTCCGACCCCTCTACTCCACTGAAACTGCCCTGACCAAAGTCACCAATGACCTACCGACTGCCAAAATCAAACATCACTACTCTGTCCTCCTCCTCGTCGACCTATCCGCCGCCTTCGAAACTGTTGACCACTCCCATCTACTTCAGATCCTGGAATCTCTTGGTATTACGGACCTTGCCCTCTCTTGGATCTCCTCATACTTAACGGACCGGACCTTTAGCGTCACTCACTCCCACACCTCCTCTTTACCCTACCCCCTATCTGTCGAAGCCCCCTAGGGCTCGGTTCTGTACTGCTACTCTTCTCAATCTAGACTCTCAGCCTAGGGCAACTCATTTAGTTCCACGGCCTCCAGTACCACCTCTACGCCGATGACACCCAAGTCTACCTGTCTGGACCTGACATCACCTCCATACTATCCAAGATTCCACAATGCGTGTCCCCAATTCATCCTTCTTCTCCACTCGCTTCCTTAAGCTGAGAGTAAAAAAATCCCTGGTCTGTAGAGCGCTAGGACTCGAGATAAAATGGCACTAGGGTTATTTTTAGAAAATTATTTCTTTATTAACCTCTTACAGGCCACTACGCGTTTCTGCAGCAAAGCGCTGCCTTCTTCTCCACTCGCTTCCTTAAGCTGAACATGGACAAAACAGAGTTCATTGTCTTCCACCCAAGCCGCTCCCCCTTACTGCTCAACCTATCCATCGTCGTCAATGACTGCTCTCTCTCCCCAGTCCCCCAAGCTCGGTGCCTCGGGGTCATCCTCGACTCATCCCTCTCCTTCAAGCCCCACGTCCAGGCCCTCCTGCCATCTCCAGCTCAAAAACATCTCCCGACTCCGCATTTTTCTTGACCACGACACTGATAAAACCCTTATTCACGCTCTCTTCATCTCCCGCTTCAACTATTGCAACCTCCTGTTCTCCGGCCTCCCAGCTACCTCCCTTGCACCTCTCCAATCTATCCTAAACTCCACTGCCCGTCTAATCCATCTGTCCTCCCGCTACTCCCCTGTGTCTCCCCTCTGCCAAGCCTTTCATTAGCTCCCTGCTTCCCAGAGATCCCGGTTTAAGACTTTAACCATGACCTACAAAGCCATCCACAACCTATGGCCTCCATACATTTCTGACATGATCTCCCAATACCTACCGTCACGCAACCTGCGATCCTCCCAAGAACTTCTCCTCTACTCCCCCCTAATCTCCTCTTCGCACAACCGCATTCAGGAGTTCTCCCGGGCATCCCCCATACTCTGAAACTCTCTGCCCCAACACATCAGACATTCTCCCTCCCTGGGAACCTTAAAAAAAAAAGCCTAAAGACCCACCTCTTCCGCCGAGCCTACAACCTCCTATAAGACCCGGCCCACGGTGCCGCCTCACGACCAACACTTCCCCCTCTTGCTGTGTCCCCACCCACCCCTCGTAGATTATGAGCCTTCGCGGACAGGATCTTCTCCCCTCTTGTATCTGTACGACCAAATTGTCCACATTTATTGTACTTGTCCCTGTCTGCCCTTTGAACATGTAAAGCGCCATGGAATTTAATGGCGCTATATAAATAAATAATAATAATAATAAATAATAATAATAATAATAATAATAATATAGCGCCAACATATTCCGCAGCGCTTCATAATTGAGAGGTTCATATTTACAGAATGATAAGAAACATTTATCAGAAAATACAATACAATACAATAATTAAAGCAAAATAATGAAGTAAGGTGATTCCCTGTAGGGTTACCAATGTAACTCTCTGGTGCCCTTTTAATGATGTTTTATGCACTCACCTCTCGCCATAAAACTTCAAGAATATGGTTTTTCCAAAGCCTCTGCACACTTCAGATATTTATCCGGGTCTGCTGCTTGCCTTAAATTGATCCTGTGTTGGGTCCTGCCACAGATTCCAACAGGCATAAAGTTTCAATAGGAGGTAATCCAATTCTATGGTGGCCGCGCTGCCCGTGGTAATGATTTTAAGACCTTCTTGTCCACAAATGAAATGTATTGCTCAAAACATACGAAAATATAAAAAACTGATACAATGCGTTTCGGTGAGGACAACCGCCTTCCTCAGGTATCATTGATATACCTGAAGAAGGCGGTTGTCCCCGCCGAAACGCGTTGTATCCGTTTTTTATATTTTCGTATGTTTTGAGCAATACATTTTATTTGTGGACAAGAAGCTCTTAAAATCATTACCACTTGCAGCGCGGCCACCATAGAATTGGATTACCTCCTATAGAACAAAATAATGACAGCCATGCTCCTAAGAGCTTACAGTTTTAACAATGAGGTGTGGGTGACACAAAGTACAGGTGCTTATTTACAATGATGGTATGGCCAACTTGAGGAGATGGGGAACAGATAGGTGTAGTATAAGTGGCCACCAACCATTATTTGTGATCCACTTTGGACTGGTGGAGTGGATAGGCTATGTCTAGATGTCTGAGTCCTGGATCCAGGTTTCTGTGAGAGCCAGGAGGTTAAGAGAGTTAGTGAGAAAGTAGTTATGAATGAAGGGAGGTTTGTTGCATAGAGACCTTGGATTTCAGAGAGCGCAATTAAAAGAGGGGGATGAAGGTGTGCAATGAATGTTAATAATGTTAGTGGGGTTTCTATGTGAGGTGGGAGAGAGGTTGAAGTTGGTAGAGGGTGGACCAGCAGTAAAAAGAGAAAAGACAAATAGTTTTAGTAATTGTGACTTTGTTTCTGATGCAATGCCCTGGAATATGGTGGTTTGCGATTATTAGGTAAATTGAAGAGAGTATGGGAGCTCAATAAAGTAGAGGGCAGGAGAGAGAGGCTTATGTGGATGAGGGGTGATGGAGGGGGGATGGGGCAGTAAAGGTGAATGGCAAAGGCACATAGAACAATAGACATTGAAGTAAAGGACATGGTAAGGGTAAAAAATTTGTTGAAAGTAAAGTAGCAAAGACAGCATGTGGGTATAGCTGGTACCTTCTGGTTACTTCTGTATTTGGGTGGCACGGTGGCACGGTTGCACGATGGCTCAAGTGATTAGCACTGTAGCCTTTGCAGCACTGAGGTCCTGAGGTCCAGGGTTCAATTCCCACCAAGGACAACATCTGCAAGGAGTTTGTATGTTCTCCCCGTGTTTGCGTGGGTTTCCTCCAGGCACTCCAGTTTCCTCCCAGATTGCAAAGACATATTGATAGGATGTTTAGATTGTGAGCTCCAAGAGAGACAGCATTACTGATGTATGTAAAGTGCTATGGAATTAATAACGCTATACAAATGAATAAATATTCTGGGCTATTTCTGAACACTTAAGAGACACAGGAGGAGACCACTGTCCAGGAGACCTCCAGCTAACACTTAAATGCAGTTATGAGAGTCCAAAAGTAATTTCAGCTGACCAGAGGGGAGGTGCAGGAGGGGTGTTAAACAGAACAGCCAGGGTGAGTTAACTAACAGGATAGAGGACACAACTAACATAAGGTAATTAAACAGCAGGGAGGCAGATGTAAAACAGTTTGTGCAGATCAAAGACATGCAAAGTGATAATCAGGAGTGGATTAGGTCAGGAATTTTCACATTTGTAGCATAGCATAACATAGGATTAGATACACAATTCAGCGATTAGATACATGAGTTTTCAGATAGTTGTACCATAGGAATAGCTACACAATTCAGCAGGCAGTATCACAGAGGATAGGATTAGATACATGAGTTTTCAGATAGGCATACCAAAGGATTGGATACATATGTGTTTTACTTTATGTATTGAATTACTGAAATAAATTAACTTTTTGATGATCTTTTAATTCATTGCGATGCAGCTGTGTGTGTCCGCACCTTATATTATGACCTATATCCTGGTATAATGATCACCTATTTATTGTTGTTACGTGATTTGATTTTATCTTCTTTCCGTCTGAGAAATTGGAGTCTTTCGTGTAAATATTTGCTGCTTTCTTTCAGCTCAAGATATTTTCACATGATAAACATCTTTTAAACAAGTTTGTCCGCCTATTCTCCGGTAAATCCTTCTGTGAATTCCCTTCTAATCAAAACCTCTAAAGCACAAGACAGAAAGTAAGAATATCAGCATTACTTCATCATGTCTCTACGAGGAACGAGCTGCTGCTGTCTTTCCCTTTTCTTCTTGATTGGTAAGAAATTCTACTTAATATTATTTATGATTCAACCATTATTACTGTTAAATCTCATTATATGTGCATAATTATCGTCATGTGCGAATTATTGAGAAAAGACGTAGAAGCATTATTATTATTATTTATTTATTTATATAGCGCCATTAGGTTCCATGGCGCTTTACATGAGGATGAGGGAGACAAGAACAAGTACACTAAATCTAGGCGATCAGGACGTACAGGTACAGGAGGGGCAGGGACCTTGTCCACGAGGGCTCACAGTCTATGAGGGGCGGGTTAGGATACAGTAGGATGGGGGAATGTCAGTTATGGGGCAGTCTCCTGGGTCTCATGGCAGGTTGTAAGCTTGACGGAATAGGTGAGTCTTCAGGTGACACTTTAAGCTTGTCAGGGTAGGAGACTGTCTGACGTGTTCGGGCAGGGAGTTCCAGAGTAAGGCAGATGCCCGGGAGAAGTCCTGGACTCGGTTGTGCGAAGAGGTGATGAGGGGGGAGCAGAGGAGGAGTTCTTGGGAGGAGCGGAGGTTGCGTGAGGGTAGGTATCGGGAGACCAGGTCGGAGATGTATGGTGGGGCCAGGTTGTGTATGGCTTTGTACGCCATGGTTAGTGTTTTGAATTGGGATCTCTTGGAGATGGGGAGCCAGTGAAGGGCTTGGCAGAAGTGGGAGACAGGGGAGTAGTGGGAGGACAGGTAGATTAGTCGGGCAGCGGAGTTGAGGATAGAGGTGTGAGGGAGTTAGCTGGGAGGCCATTGAGAAGGACGTTGCAGTAGTCAAGGCGGGAGATTATAAGAGCATGGATGAGTGTTTTAGCGGTGTTGTGGGTGAGGAAGGAGCGGATCCGTGAGATGTTCTTGAGCTGGAGCCGGAGGGATGTGGTGAGGGCCCTTGATGTGGGGCTCGAAGGATAGGGAGGAGTCAAGGATTACCCCGAGGCACTTGGCTTGGGGGACTGGGGAGAGGGTGCAGTCGTTGATGCAGATGGATAGGTTGGGAGGTGGGGTGGAATTTCTTGGGGGGAAGACTATGAATTCAGTTTTGTCCATGTTGAGTTTAAGGAAGCGAGCAGAGAAGAAGGATGAGATGGCGGAAAGGCATTGTGGGATTTTGGAGAGTAGGGAGGTGATGTCAGGGCCGGACAGGTAGATTTGGGTGTCGTAGGCGTAGAGGTGGTACTGGAGGCCATGGGACTCGATGAGTTGCCCTAGGCCGAGAGTGTAAATGGAAAAAAGTAGGGGTCCCAGGACCGAACCTTGGGGGACTCGGACAGAAAGGGGGTAGGGTGAGGAGGAGGTGTGGGAGTGCGAGACGCTGAAGGTCCGGTCCACTAGGTATGAGGAGATCCAGGAGAGGGCAAGGTGGGTGATGCCAAGGGGTTCCAGGATCCGGAGAAGAAGGGAGTGGTCAACCGTGTCGAAGGCGGCAGACAGGTCAAGGAGGGGGAGGATGGAGTAGTGGAGTTTGTTCTTGGCGGTCAGTAGGTCGTTGGTGACTTTGGTCAGGGATGTTTCGGTGGAATGGAGGGGTCGGAAGCCGGACTGTAGGCAGTCAAAGTGGGAGCACGAGGAGAGGTGAGAGGACAGTTCGCAGTGGACGTGCTGTTCAAGTAGCTTAGAGGCGAATGGGAGAAGAAATATGGGGCGATAGTTAGAGACAGAGGTAGGGTCAAGTGAGGTTTTTTTTAGGATGGGCGTGATTAGGGCATGTTTGAAGGCCGAGGGGAAGGCACCAGTGCTAAGTGAAAGGTTAAAGAGGTGGGTGAGGGCTGGGATGAAAATGGAGGTGTGGTTCAGAATGAGGTGGGATGAGAGTGGGTCGTGGGCGCTGGTGGTGAGGTGTGACTTTGACAGGAGGGAGGAGAGTTGGTCTTCAGTTATGGGGGGGAAGTGGTTGATGGAGGAGGAGGGCAGTGTAGGTGGGAAGGGGAGTTGTGGGGATAGTGGACCGAAGCTGCTTCTGATCTTGTCGATCTTCTCCTTGAAGAAGGCCGCAAAGTCTTCAGCAGAGATGAGGGGAGAAGGGGGAGGAGCAGGCGGGCGAAGTAAGGAGTTGAAAGTTTTGAAGAGCTGTTTGGGGTTGCGGGACAAAGAGTTTATAAGAGATGAGAAGAACACTTGCTTGGCGGTAGCAAGTGCCGTCTTGAAGTCAGTGATGGATTGCTTGAA
This sequence comes from Allobates femoralis, assembly GCA_033576535.1. Lineage (NCBI taxonomy): Eukaryota > Metazoa > Chordata > Amphibia > Anura > Aromobatidae > Allobates > Allobates femoralis. The sequence goes on from JARQOC010000010.1 coordinate 138,194,341, forward strand.
CAGAGCAAAGTGCTCGGAGGTGTGGGACTTTTTCCATCTCCTCTCGGCGACCCTGGACGCCCGTCTCAGGTTTTTAGTGAGAATGGTGTGCCAGGGTTGCCTGTTAATGCGTGGAGCATGGAGAGTGAGGGGGCGGCTAGGTCGAGAGCGTTCGTTATGGTGGTGTATAGGGTGGTGGCAGTGTCAATGTCGTCAGCGGAGGTTATGTCGGTGAGAGGGAGGAGTGATTCAGAGAATAAAGGAAGATCAAGATCTTTTAGGTTTCGGCGAGGGTGATCAAGCATATAATATCTTGTTGAATTTATTGGTCAAAATGAACCAATAATAAAAGGCATCACAGTAAAGTAACCTATTCAGGTAGCTATAGAAAAATAGTCCATTTATCCTTTATAAGTCTGTGTCATACTTGCTTCCTTGAGTTTGTAGTCAACTGGTCTTGGGGTATCCATCTCTCCAAGGCATATGGTTCCTGCACGACCAGAGCTGATGTCTTGAAGAGCGCTTGAGCAGGTGTTAGATCTCTCTTCTGTCTTCCAGCAATGAGCCTGTCCCCAGCAGGGAGAGACCCCCACCCATGGTATGGCTCATTCTTATAGAGTGACAGCGACATACATTTTTACTATACATGGATACTTCTAGACAATTCTGGGATAGCCTGGCCATATCACATATACTTCTACTTGTAAGTTAAATATATCAGCAGATATGTATATACAAATAAATTAATATACTATTACTTTGACAATTATCCCCAGTATTTGAAGTAAATATTAATGAACATAATATTCATGTTCTTACAATTCCCCCTGTTTTGAGGAATTCAAACATTATTTGATTGGATACCTCAAAATGAATTCATTAATACCATGATAGTAGATTAGTGTTCATAATCTTAATATAAAAAATTCATGATAATACAATACTAATAATAATGATAATCATTATCAACATAATAATCTTTCTTCATGATATAATCAGTAATGTGATGTGATTCATGTTATGGTAAGCCATGAATTGTAAACCCAATACTGTCATTATACTTTCCTATTCTAATGGAAGCACTCGGATGGATCTGTCGTCACTCGGCGTCTTCTCATCTTTATCTGATGATTCTCTCCAATATAACACAGTCTTTTTGATAATAACATCTTTGAAAGCAGTTATTGCATATTGCACAGTTCTTTATTGTGCAGTCCATATTTATATTAGCGTTTATTTGGTAGAAAAACAATGTCTGTGATGTGACCTGTGCAATGTTGGCTGGACTTACTCTTTTCACTTCCGGAATCCTCCGTGCTGCCTCTTATCACTTCTGGAGCAGGTGACGTCTTTGGTCAGCATAGCAAGAGTTAAAGTTGATAGCCGGGAACCATGCACAGAACAGTCCTTAATGCACAGAATAGGTCACACAATAGATCAGTGTAGTGAAGCTTTACACTGGATCACAACAAACCTTGGAATTGGCACAACCCCTTTGGCATTGTGGGGTCATCACCATCCTCTGCAATCCTGGTCAGCACCCCGAGAATGAATGAGTTTATGTGATGATTCAGTCTCTTTATGACTTTGTGAGAACAGTCTGTTATTGAATGAAAAATTGAAACCTCCTGGATTGTGGTTTTCTTCTTGCAACTTTTAAAAGTCAATTGTTATAGAAATAATATGAAGTCTTTCTTTATTAAAATGGAACAATCTTTACTATTATTCTGGAATCTTGATTGAAGTCTTCTTTCCCTATTCTATACCAAAAGATGGCAATTTTCCTAACCTATGATAGCGTACCATAGCAATCAATAATACCCATATCATTATTATCATCAGAATATGAAAAAAATTAATGTTCAGCATAATAACAATGTATAATGAAACATCATTAATCATGTGTTTCATGTAATATGGCATTCTTATGTAATGGGTTCAACCTGTAGGCGTCAGTGTGTTTTGATATGTCAAGTTTACATTTTTATTTAATCATTACCCAAATTACTTATTTAACTACCGTATATACTCGTGTATAAGCCGACCCGTGTATAAGCCGACCCCCCTACTTTTGCCCCCAAAATCTGGGAAAACCTATTGACTCGTGTATAAGCCGAGGGTGGACCCCAGCACAGGTATACAGCCCCCAGCAGTGTGGTATACAGCAGCCTCCCCAGTGGTATATACAGCCCCAGTGGTAGTATCCAGCAGCCCCAGAGGTATATACAGCCCCAGTGGCAGTATCCAGCAGCCCCAGAAGTATATACAGCCCCAGTGGTAGTATACAGTAGCCCCAGAGGTATATACAGCCCCAGTGGTAGTATATAGTAGCCATAGAGGTATATACAGCCCCAGTGGTAGTATACAGTAGTCCCAGAGGTATATACAGCCCCAGTGGTAGTATCCAGCAGCCCCAGAAGTATATACAGCAGCCCCAGAGGTTTGGCTTATATTGGCAGCCAGCCTACTTACATACACATACCCATACATACACACATATATACACACACACACACACACACACATACACATATATACACATACACACACACATACACACAGCTTCCTACCTTGTCCTCCCGTTCTGCAGTGCCTTCCGGTGTCCTCCGTGCTCCGTTCCCGGTCTGCTGGGCCTTGTGGTTCCTCCTGGTTCCTCCTCCTTTGGTTCCATCATGGGGGCTGCCATCTTGCTTCTTCTCTCCGCCCCCGGCCAGTGATGTCAGAGCAGGCCGCGCTGTGATTGGCTAGCACCCGTGACATGTGATCACGGGTGCTAGCCAATCACAGCGCGGCCTGCTCTGACATCACTGGCCGGGGCGGAGAGAAGAAGCAAGATGGCAGCCCCCATGATGGAACCGAAGGAAGAGGAACCAGGAGGAACCACAAGGCCCAGCAGACCGGGAACGGAGCACGGAAGACACCGGAAGGCACTGCAGAACGGGGGACAAGGTAAGAAATACTGCGCAGCACCCCCCCACCCCCCGCGCCCCCTCCCACCATAGGATTACCGTATTGACCCGTGTATACGCCGAGGGGGGGACTTTTCAGCCCATTTTTTGGGCTGAAAAACTCGGCTTATACACGAGTATATACGGTATATATACACATATATATCATATATATAAAACCCAAAGGCCACTTCCTGTGGAATCTGGCCAACTTCCGTGACGGTCTCTGCCCTGTGTCACAGACCGGAACCGGAAGCTCCAGACCCACGAGCGGTGAGCGCTCACCGCGAGCCGCTGTCAAACCTGCATAGCGGCTCGCAGTGGGCGCTAAAGCGCCACCGCCACCCCCACACAGAGCCGTGTGCTCCCACCGAGGGCCGCACCGTCCAGAGCACCGGCAGCCAGGGGGAGCGGCATGACATAAGGGGGCGGCGCCACCAACATCAGCGGCGGCCTCAGCAGAGACGGACGCTGTAAGAGGGCGCGCGCCCTGTGGCACTGTAGGCTGCAGGGCGGTGGCGCCGAGCGGACGCTGCAGGGCCGGCGGGGCTGACACCAGCCTCCGATCGGCTCAGGCGGCAGGGTGGCTACATGCACCCTCCCACCAACATCCGGGAACCGGCCCGCCCCGGCCCACACTCCGGTGTGCGGCCTCTGCCGGCACCGCCCACTCTCCTCCTCCATCAGGGACCACACAGCCCCGCCGACAGCCCGGTGCGTGTTCTGCCTCCCCTCTCCTGTGCCCCCCCAGCCTCCCCTCTCCTGTGCCCCCCCAGCCTCCCCTCTCCTGTGCCCCCCCAGCCTCCCCTCTCCTGTGCCCCCCCAGCCTCCCCTCTCCTGTGCCCCCCCATCCTCCCATTTCCTGTGCCCCCCCAGCCTCCCCTTTCCTGTGCCCCCCAGCCTCCCCTCTCCTGTGCCCCCAGCCTCCCCTCTCCTGTGCCCCCCAGCCTCCACTTTCCTGTGCCCCCCAGCCTCCCCTTTCCTGTGCCCCCCAGCCTCCACTTTCCTGTGCCCCCCAGCCTCCCCTCTCCTGTGCCCCCCCAGCCTCCCCTCTTCTGTGCCCCCCAGACTCTCCTCTGCCTCCGCTCTTCTCCAGCCTCCGCTCTCCTCTGCCTCCGCTCTTCTCCAGCCTTCGCTCTCCCCTGCCTCCGCTCTCCCCTGCCTCCGCTCTCCCCTGCCTCCGCTCTCCCCTGCCTCCGCTCTCCCTTGCCTCCGCTCTCCCTTGCCTCCGCTCTCCCCTGCCTCCGCTCTACTCCAGCGTCCGCTCTTCTCCAGCCTCCGCTCTTCTCCAGCCTCCGCTCTTCTCCAGCCTCCGCTCTCCCCTAGCCTCCGCTCTCCCCTGCCTCCGCTCTCCCCTGCCTCCGCTCTCCCCTGCCTCCGCTCTCCTCTGCCTCCGCTCTCCTCTGCCTCCGCTCTTCTCCAGCCTCCGCTCTCCTCTGCCTCCGCTCTCCTCTGCCTCCGCTCTCCTCAGCCTCCGCTCTTCTCCAGCCTCCGCTCTCCTGCCTCCGCTCTCCCCTGCCTCTGCTCTCTCCAGCCTCCGCTCTTCTCCAGCCTCCGCTCTTCTCCAACCTCCACTCTTCTCCAGCCTCCGCTCTTCTCCAGCCTCCGCTCTTCTCCAGCCTCCGCTCTTCTCCAGCCTCCGCTCTTCCCCAGCCTCCGCTCTTCCCCTGCCTCCGCTCTTCCTCTGCCCCCCAGCCTCCGCTCTTCCCCTGCCCTCCAGCCTCCGCTCTTCCTCTGCCCTCCAGCCTCCGCTCTTCCTCTGCCCTCCAGCCTCCGCTCTCCTCTGCCCTCCAGCCTCCGCTCTCCTCTGCCCTCCAGCGTCCGCTCTCCTCTGCCCTCCAGCCTCCGCTCTCCTCTGCCCTCCAGCCTCCGCTCTCCTCTGCCCTCCAGCCTCCGCTCTCCTCTGCCCTCCAGCCTCCGCTCTCCTCTGCCCTCCAGCCTCCGCTCTCCCCTGCCTCCGCTCTCCCCTGCCTCCGCTCTCCCCTGCCTTCGCTCTCCCCTGCCTCCACTCTCCCCTGCCTCCGCTCTCCCCTGCCTCCACTCTCCTCTGCCCTCCAGCCTCCACTCTCCTCTGCCCTCCAGCCTCCGCTCTCCTCTGGCCTCCAGCCTCCGCTCTCCTCTGGCCTCCAGCCTCCGCTCTCCTCTGCCCTCCAGCCTCCGCTCTCCTGTGCCCTCCAGCCTCCGCTCTCCTCTGCCTCCGCTCTCCTCTGCCTCCGCTCTCCTCTGCCTCCGCTCTCCTCTGCCCTTCAGCCTCCGCTCTCCTCTGCCCTCCAGCCTTCGCTCTCCTCTGCCCTCCAGCCTCCGCTCTCCTCTGCCCTCCAGCCTCCGCTCTCCTCTGCCCTCCAGCCTCCGCTCTCCTCTGCCCTCCAGCCTCCGCTCTCCTCCAGCCTCCGCTCTCCTCCAGCCTCCGCTCTTCTCCAGCCTCCGCTCTCCTCCAGCCTCCGCTCTTCTCCAGCCTCCGCTCTCCTCCAGCCTCCGCTCTTCTCCAGCCTCCGCTCTCCTCTGCCTCCGCTCTCCCCTGCCCTCCAGCCTCCGCTCTTCTCCAGCCTCCGCTCTCCCCTGCCTCCGCTCTCCCCTGCCGTCCAGCCTCCGCTCTCCCCTGCCTCCGCTCTTCTCCAGCCTCCGCTCTTCTCCAGCCTCCGCTCTCCGCTCTCCTCTGCCTCCGCTCTCCCCTGCCCTCCAGCCTCCGCTCTCCCCTGCCTCCGCTCTCCCCTGCCTCCGCTCTCCCTGACCCCTTCCTCCTCTAACCCCTCCAGTTTCTGCCTCCTCCGTCCTCTGCCTCCTCCCTCCTCTGCCCCCTCCAGCCTCTGCCCCCTCCAGCCTCTGCTGCACTCACTGCTGACCACTGAGCCACCGCACTCACTGCTGACCACTGAGCCACCGCACTCACTGCTGACCACTGAGCCACCGCACTCACTGCTGACCACTGAGCCGCCTGTATACACACAATTAATTTCACAGCACTCCCCTATTACTAAATAAACTATATATAGATTCTTTAGAATCGGGCCACCATCTAGTATATATATATATATATATATATATATATATATATATATATATATATACACACAATATTTATTTATTCATTCTTTTGAACCTATATATATATATATAAATATATACATATATGTTAAATTTGATAATACCATAACCATAAATTAAAATAAATGATTGGAATATCCAATAAATGAAAGGATTTTCTTAATAAATTTAAACTTTCCTTTCCCGTTTTGTATGTATGAATAACCTTCTCATCTCAAATAACACAATATTCCTATCATTGACATTACTATCTTAAGATGTTCACGTGTTTCCTTAATTGAGATGTTAAAATATAACTTTGATTTAAAATCAAGAATTAATAAAAATCTAATTTAAAATTCATGACAAAAATATTCATAATGACAAAAATGGAAATTTTCTAAATAAAAATGAAAATAAGTAAAAACGTAAAATTATAACAAATATTCGTATTAAAAATAGGCATATTCAAAAATGAATAATATGAAAAATAAAACCAACAATTAAAAATAATAATAAAATGAGAAAATTAAAATTGCAATCAATTAAAATTGATAATAAAAAGAAGAATAAAAATAAAAAAATGAACATAAAATAAAATAAGACCTTTGTATGATTGACAGATTTATAATATTGATAATGTATACCCTTAATGTTCTCATACTTTGTGCGATCATATATCTGTCCCAATATTGAATTACCAAAATTATATAATTATGTCTCTAATACCTTTTTACTAAGTATATATAAGATATTGTTATCTCTAATATCATGTCATTGTACCTTATTGATATTCCTCTTTTATCAAACTGGAAAATATATTGAAAATGTATTACTCAGATGTAATAATGTCATCATTTATAAACATCTATTTTCCTTTCATATCCTGAGATATGACTTAATGAAAACATTCTTATATAAAACCTAATTAAAGATAATTATTTGTTAAACCTTTGGATACATTTCCAGTATCAGCCTTATATCATGTATTTGTGTGAAAATAAAATATTCACCTACTTGTGTTTACGGTAATTTAAAACCATAATTTAAAAAGAAAATGTTTATCTATGACTGGATCCATTATCTATAAAAAAATCTAAAGTCTTATAGATTTAAGATATATCAAATAACACTGGGGAACAATTTGAAAAAACATTTCTGTTGAGTTAGGTTTTTGAGCTGATTTCTACTAAAATTGGCATGCTGATATGTAGTCAGTTTTTTTCTAGCAAGTCAAGTTTTTCCTCTACAACTTACCTGCCAGAGAAGCACAATTGCACTGATATCTGTAATAAGACTTGTTATCTGATTAGAATTCGACTCATATAGAGCTATATGATATATGATAGTGTTCAAAAACATATTTGTCATGCCTATTTCTTATATATTTCATTTTTTGTTCATATTTGTACTATTTAAAAAAAAAAAAAAAAAAAAACACTTTTTAGGTACAGTAGTTTACATATTTTTGAGAAGACAAAAATCCTATAGTTCAAAAACTTGACGTAATAGAGAAAAACTGAGATCATTTCTGGATTCAGCATCCAAAAATTAAGTAAGAACAGTTGTCTGACCTAACTCCTAAAAAATTGTGTTCCCCAGTGTAATTATTCTAATAATGTGAATGAATTATGTTGATTTATTTACTTAATTATTTCAAATATGAAAATGTATCTAGTGTAAAGGCCGCTTTTCAGTTCTTTCTCCTGATCGATGTCATTTCCACCTGCCCTCAGTTCCCTGCTTCATCTGCGCTCATCAATCACTCGAGGCCTCTGTCACTCACACACATTCGAGCTGTGACAGCTGGTCCGCTCACATACAGTCGTGTGTTCCTAATAAGGACACTTCTCACTAAACATTACATCTAACAAAGACTTTGACACAAGTCATGACTACAAACCTATATTTTTATCCTCACTGAGAGCGATCAACTAGTTCTTGATGTCTCATAAAGCAAATTGTTACTTTAAACTCCCAGTTTAAATATATAATTTTAACAAACCATATACCGGTATATAGACACACACACATATATAAGTCATCTATCTATGACACAAGGTCGTAATTTTAACCTAAAGAATTGTGAAGATGATCTTGTGTGCTTCAGCTTCGTCTGATCGGACGTAGCAGCTGTCAATGTCACATTGACATTGACAGCTGAAGAATTCCAGTTTAACTGGAGCTTACAATTACAGAGAGTACCAGTTCTATGGAAGACTTCTTGCCTGGTGCCGGTTCCCAAGACTACATTCCCGAGCTCCCATGACGACTATAGACCTGTGGCCTTAACATCGCATGCGATTAAGTCCTTGGAGAGAATTGTACTTGCCTACTTGTGTCCGAGGGTGTCTGCTTTTACGAACCCCCTTCAGTTTGCGTATCGGCAGAGTCTGGGGGTGGACGATGCTGTAGCGTATCTGCTACAAACAGTACATTCCTTTTTGGACAATGATGGAACCACTGTGCGTGCCATGTTCTTCGATTTCTCCAGTGCATTCAATACCTTACACCCACTATTATTACGTAAAAAGCTGGTTGAAATGGCGGTTGCTGAGGGATTAGTGAATTGGATCATTGATTACCTGTCGGACAGGCCACAGTTCGTAAGGTTGGGGGCGGCCGTATCGGATAGTGTTCGGAGCAGTGTTGGAGCCCCTCAGGGAACGGTGCTGTCGCCATTCCTTTTTACGTTATACACAGCTGATTTTCAGTATAAATCAGACCTTTGTCACCTTCAGAAGTACTCTGATGACTCAGTGATAGTCGGATGTATTGAGAGAGGCCGGGGGAGGAGGAATACAGAAGGGTGGTTTTGGACTTTGTTGACTGGTGCCAGGCTAACCATTTAGAACTCAACGTAAAGAAAACCAGGGAGTTAGTGTTGAGTTATGGAAGGTGCATGAAGGATTGCTTACCTATCACTATTGATGGTCAGGATGTGGAGATGGTGGAGAATTTCAAATATTTGGGGGTTCACCTGGACAGCAAGCTTGATTGGAGGTGCCATATGGAGAAGATTTGCAAGAAAGGAATGAGTAGACTTTACTTCCTAAGGAAGTTAAGGTCGTTTAATGTGTGTAGCAAAATGCTTGAAATGTTCTACCAATCTATTGTGGCGAGTGCAATCTTTGCTGCAATAATATGCTGGGGTAGTAGTGTGTGCACAGCTGACGCTAATAAGCTGAATAAACTTATCAAGAAGGCTAGTGCGGCGGTGGGTCTACAACTTAGGACTTTCGAGGAGGTATTAGAGGATAGAATTAATAAGAAATGCATGGCTATAATGAGCAACAATACACACCCGCTCTCTGAACTGTTTGCGAAGCAGAAGAGCACATTCAGCAAGCGTCTAATCCAACTAATGTGTAAAAAGGAAAGATACAGAAAATCGTTTGTTCCGACAGCTGTGGGGATGTTTAACAAATGTATAAGTGTAAATCATCCCAAGACTAAGTGAAGTTCTAAGGGTATGGGGGGAATAGGTGAGGTACATGTACCAGTCTACCCGCATCTGCTGTCCATATAGACTTATTTTGTAATAATATAGACTTATTTTGTAACGTGTGTAATGTTCTTGATCTTTGTTCTGCTGCTGTAATACTGTAATTTCCTCCGGGATCAATAAAGTTTATCTTATCTTATCTTATCTTATCTTAAAATGACATGTAAGAGTTTAATTTCACTACACACAGCACACAGCACACAGTATTAGTTAAATGCAGGACACAAGAACTAAATATTAATAGTTGAAATATACTTATCCTTTCCCGTGTAAAAAGAAAAATATTATTAATTTTTTATAAGGAGGGGATACATGTTCCACCATCTTGACTTGAACTTCTTGAAAAATATAAAAATAATATTAATAACAAATAACACCATTTTTATGTAATCATATATACAGTGTTGGCCAAAAGTACTGACACCCCTGCAATTCTGACAGATAATACTCAGTTTCTTCCTGAAAATGATTGCAATCACAAATTCTTTGGTATTATTATCTTCATTTAATTTGTCTTCAATGAAAAAACAAAAAAGAATTGTTCTAAAGCCAAATTGGATATAATTCCACACCAAACATAAAACAGGGGGTGGACAAAAGTATTGGCACTGTTAGAAAAATCATGTGATGCTTCTCTAATTTGTGTAATTAACAGCACCTGTAACTTACCTGTGGCACCTAACATTGCATTAGGGGAACAATATACTAATGAATTTAAATGTAATCTTCCATAATCATTATGATCATGTATATAATTTAATAACTTTACTCATAATATCAAGTAATACATGTATATATATATATGCGCATATGTTTATACATATATATATTCACACACCACAATTAAACTCTATACATGAGCAATGTCATGTATCATTCATAACAAATACTAATGGACTATTTTTATCCAGGCCAGCGGTGGGATGTCGGAGAGAGAGAAACACGATTCTCCTGTCCTATGTTTAAAATTGGCCAGCAGTGGGGGACCACCAAGCCTGGCTGAAGTATTCTGATAATCAGGATATTTTGCAAAATCAAAATTATTATTAATTAACTCCTGTGAAGAATGATTTGACGACATACGGATCAAATTATAATACCGTATATACTCGTGTATAAGCCGACCTGTGTATAAGCCGACCCCCCTACTTTTGCCCCCAAAACCTGGGAAAACCTATTGACTCGTGTATAAGCCAAGGGTGGACCCCAGCACAGGTATACAGCCCCCAGCAGTGTGGTATACAGGCCCCCTCAGTGGTATACAGCAGCCTCCCCAGTGGTAGTATACAGCAGCCTCCCCAGTGAAAATGTAATGACCGGAGGTCCTATTAAGATCCAGTGAGTCACAGACTGAGACAGAGGCAGAAATAAACAACAGTATTTTTACTGATATGGGGATCAAAGTATGGTTCAGTAAGGAATGTAAAAGTCTCAAAATCCCCTTTAAATATTACCAATAACAGTTTAACACCCTCAGCGTTAGCCGACATCAATGCACCGATCTCAGAGTTCCCAGGGTATGTAAATCACACTCAGAACCAGGAACAAATTTACCTACACGTTAGACTTATCAAGGATTTAACTTAACTAAAGGCTATGTACATCAACTGTGGGCGGTCTGATGGGACCTCTGAGATGGCACACTGAGTATAACTTATCACAGCTAATAACAATACATTACACTACATCAATGCTGGCTATACACTTAGCACAGGGATACCCGGGTATCTCAAAACTATGGTACCATCAACCTCAAATGTAGCTTTACACCGGTGTATATTCCACGTGGGCTGCAGCAAGTCCAGAAAAAGAAAAAGAAAAGAAAAACCTTTGGCGCCAAAAAAACCGTATTGTAAAAAAACAGCAAAATTTGGCAGCTTACCAGCCAATGCCAGATTCACATGTCCAGTACTTTAGTTCTGTTAGCTTGGGGTGCAATCTGTGGAGCACTCTTTTCCAGGGCTTGTCAGGACCTTGTCAGGATCCTCCCAAAGTGGGTGGCACCGGACGCCGGCTCTCCTTTCGCAGTCACTCACGGCCTTCTTGGACGCCAATCACTCGCTCCATTAGGGGGAACATCTCCTCAGCCTCCTTGTCAGGATCCTCCCAATGTGGATGGCACTGGACGCCGGCTCTCCTTTCGCAGTCACTCACGGCCTTCCTGGACGCCAATCACTCACTCCATCAGGGGAACATCTCCTCAGCCTCCTCGGATGCTGAACACTTTCTCAGTTCAAGATAATGTCTTTAGTCCACACAACAGGGCTTGCAAACAACTTTAAAGGCCCATATAGCTTGCACTGGCTCTGCTGTAATCCTTACACTAGTAATGGCCACCGCAGTGAGCGATCAACAACAACAGGAGCAACTGACAGAGCCGTCACCAAGGCAACCAGAGATTGTGCTTTCACTTTCCTAGACACAGAGCAGTTACCATGGAAACCAGAGACTTTTTCACTTTCCTGGGCCACTACAAAATGGCAGTCTGCTTGGTTTTAGCAGCTTATTAGTTTACTCTCTTACAGTAATATACAGCAGCCCCAGAGCGGTATACAGCAGCCCTAGAGCTGTATACAGCAGCCCCAGAGCTGTATACAGCAACCCCAGAGCTGTATACAGCAGCCCCAGAGCTGTATACAGCAGACCCAGAGGTGTACAGCAGCCCCAGAGGGGTATACAGCAGCCCCAGAGGGGTATACAGCAGCCCCAGAGGTATACAGCAGCCCCATAGGTATACAGCAGCCCCAGAGAGGTATACAACAGCCCCAGAGGGGTATACAGCAGCCCCAGAGGGGTATACAGCAGCCCCAGAGAGGTATACAGCAGCCCCAGAGGGGTATACAGCAGCCCCAGAGGGGTATACAGCAGCCCCAGAGGGGTATACAGCAGCCCCAGAGAGTATATAGCAGCCCCATAGGTATACAGCAGCCCCAGAGGGGTATACAGCAGTATCATTATACTTATCGTGTCGCCGCCGCCGCCGCTCTGTCACCGTCACCGCGCTATTCCAGGTCTTCAAGCTTCCTTCTCCGGCGCACAGACAATGACGCCATTTCCTGTGCGTCGGTGAAGGAAGCATGAAGACCCGGAATAGCGCGGTGACGGTGACAGAGCGGCGGCGGCGACACGATAAGTATGATGATATCTTCTTTTACAGGTTGGCACAAGCAAGGGGGGACCCTGTATACCACAGGGGGGGGCTGTATACCACTAAGTACCGTATATGACCCGTGTATAAGCTGAGGGGGGACTTTTCAGCACATTTTTTGTGCTGAAAAACTCGGCTTATACACGAGTATATACGGTAATTGTAAGAAATGTGAATTTTCCTACGTATTTCATACATTTTGTCATGAAATCCATTTGGTTTGGACAGATTTGAAAAAGAAGCCATTTTGTTGTAGCCTTCTGATTTGTTTGATTTTACATAATATTTCCTGTTCTGACATTTCCTACCCTGCCAGCATCCAACAATTTTGTACATTCATATACAGTGCCTACAAGTAGTCTTCAACCCCCTGCAGATTTAGCTGGTTGACACATGCGGAATTAACTTGGCAGCATTGTGACATTTGGACTGTAGATCAGCCTGGAAGTGGGAAATGCACTGCAGCCAAAAAGATTTTTTACATTTTTTTTTTTTTTTAAAGTGTTAAAAGTTAGTTCAGAGGGTCATTTATTATTCAACCCCTCAAACCACCAGCATTCTGTTTGGTCCCCCTAAAGTATTAAGAAGAAGTTTAGGCACAAAGAACAATGAGCTTCACATGTGTGGATTAATTATCTCTTTTGCCAGCCTTTTCTGACTATTTAAGACCCTCCCCAAACTTGTGAACATCACTCATACATGGTCAACATGGGAAAGACAAAGGAGCATTCCAAGGCCATCACAGACAAGATCGTGGAGGGTCACAAGGCTGGCAAGGGTACAAAACCCTTTCCAAGGAGTTGGGCCTAACTGTCTCCACTGTTGGGAGCATCATCCGGAAGTGGAAGGCTTATGGAACTACTGTTAGCCTTCCACGGCCTGGACAGCCTTTCAAAGTTTACTCCCGTGCCGAGGCCAGGCTTATCCGAAGAGTCAAGGCTAACCCAAGGACAACAAGGAAGGAGCTCCGGGAAGATCTCATGGCAGTGGGGATATTGGTTTCAGTCAATATCATAAGTAACGTACTCCACCGCAATGGTCTCCTTCCAGACGAGCCCGTAAGGTACCTTTACTTTCAAAGCGTCATGTCAAGGCTCGTCTACAGTTTGCTCATGATCACTTGGAGGACTCTAAGACAGACTGGTTCAAGGCTCTATGGTCTGATGAGACCAAGATCGAGATCTTTGGTGCCAACCACACACGTGACGTTTGGAGACTGGGTGGCACTGCATACGACCCCAAGAATACCATCCCTACAGTCAAGCATGGTGGTGGCAGCATCATGCTGTGGGGCTGTTTCTCAGCCAAGGGGCCTGGCCATCTGGTCCGCATCCATGCGAAGATGGATAGCACGGCCTACCTGGAGATTTTGGCCAAGAACCTCCGCTCCTCCATCAAGGATCTTAAGATGGGTCGTAATTTCATCTTTCAACAAGACAACGACCCAAAGCACACAGCCAAGAAAACCAAGGCCTGGTTCAAGAGGGAAAAAATCAAGGTGATGGAGTGGCCTAGTCAGTCTCCTGACCTTAATCCAATTGAAAACTTGTGGAAGGAGCTCAAGATTAAAGTCCACATGAGACACCCAAAGAACCTAGATAACTTGGAGAAGATCTGCATGGAGGAGTGGGCCAAGATAACTCCAGAGACCTGTGCCGGCCTGACCAGTTCTTATAAAAGACGATTATTAGCTGTAATTGCAAACAAGGGTTATTCCACAAAATATTAAACCTAGGGGTTGAATAATAATTGACCCACACTTTTATGTTTAAAATTTATTAAAATTCAACTGAGCAACATAACTTTTTGGTTTGTAAGATTTATGCTTCTGTTAATAAATCCTACTCTCATTTGCAGTTTGAAGGCTCTAACTTATTTGCATCTTATCAAACCACCTAAATCTGCAGGGGGTTGAAGACTACTTGTAGGCACTGTAGATTTGATCTCTGTGAAGCAAAAGCACATAATCTGGGGGGTAAAAATTTAAATTTACCTATAAAGGTTTGAATGATATTTTTCTGGTTACCATTCCCGACAACAGCATGGTAAACTCGTTTATATATTGACAAAAATGAAAAAATACATTCCTTTTGTCCAATTTTTAATGATGTTAATATGTTTAGATCTGGACTTTCCTTTGTTTTGCAAAAGATAAGATCTCTTAATCTGCAAACATCTGAGCCCTCATGTGATTGAGAAACATGAGATGAATTCCTTAATTCTAGTCTCCTTAGATATAAATCAGGTAACCACATTTTGAACAATTGATTTTTCTCATCATTGGAAAGATCATATTTCTCAGCAAAACATTCAAAAACCTCTGAATTCCTGGCCACGTGTAAAAAAGGATCATATCTGGGAATCATTTTACTTAATTTCAACAGATTCTTTCTGATCTTAATCTGAAGAATCTTCTCTATTTTTGGTGACTGACCTTCACCACTCCCCTGAGCTACGTCTCCTTCTGTGGCTCCTCCTATCTCATTTTCTATTCCTCCTCCTTTGACTCCTCCCACTTCTTTTCTTATGTCAATTAGGATGACTCCTCCCACTTCCCTGACTACCTAATTTCCTGTGCCATCTTGAAGGTCAAACCTGATGGAGCACATGGTCATTATCCACATGGCGTCCGCCATCTTGGGGAATGACCTCTGTAGTGAAATTGTCACTCCTAATATCATTTGACACAGTTTCTGCACAAATATCCTGCGACTTCATTGTAACAAACCTGTGAAAGACGTTAACCATATTCAATAAATTACGTCATTTCTCTTTACCTTTACTCAAAGACATTAATCGTGAATCTAATATTAAATTTGCAGACTGGCATTCTGTAAACATACTTAGCCATAAGTTTCCCAAATCAAGACTATCTGAAGACTTGAATTCTAATTTACTCTGTTTCGCATAAGAAATTATTAGATCCATTGTCTTACCTCAAAATTGGTCCTGCTTGTGTCTTCTCTGTGACTCTGGCAGGCACGTCTTAGCTTTTCTCGCACTTGTATTCGTCTCTTCCTCACTCTTTAAAACACCGGACGTTAACACATATAGTCTTCACTGTAGTTCTTTCTTCTATAGTTTTATGACGGTCTTGCAGTTTGTCAGATTCCTGAGCTTGTACAACAGCTGTTATGGTACCTTTACACGCCGCCACAACAGGATGCATACAACCCGCTACAGGCTACAAATGTAGCTTGTCGCGCCAATATCGCCCGTAGTAGCGGCGTGTGAAGACGGGACGACACAGCCGGCTACAGATACCTCTGTATCCGTGCACTGCCCATAAACAGATGGCTACATCGCCGATTGTAGCGAGCTGTATCGGCGTGTAAAGAAGCTACAGAAGGGAACTCTGGACACCCGGCGATGTAGCTGCAATGTAGCTAAGGCGTGACCCAGGCTCCGTGTTACCGTGCCCCATCTGCGATCATTGGTGGAAGATGGTGCGGTCCGATTGGTTGTCGGCGCACAGGGCGGCATATTTAAGGAGCTGACGAGTCACACTACACAATTGCTCGAGCGTCAAACATTAATCAGCCTCCTGCGATGCCTGCCCAATCATGGTATTATTGCTTTGTCCTATCAGCGTACGGACGTCTCGTAATCCACAATTGTAGCACGCCTATGTGCTGTCCCTGCTGCACCAGGTACGCCCATAGTAGCTGGTTATAGCGGTGTGTAAATGAGCTACAGCTGGCTACTTGCGACACCCGGCGATGTAGCTAGCTATAGATGTAGCGTAGCGTAGCGCACCTTGTGGCGGCGTGTAAAGAGGGTGCGTTTCCCGTTGGTAACCGTTCGGGCGTGCTCGTGCACGTGAAGTAGCTGTTGGTATCCATCCTGTTGTGGCGGCGTGTAAAGGTACCATTAGAGACTCAACCCAGCCCCCTCTTGTACAAGAGAGAGGAATATGACAAAAAATAGCAAAAACTTCAAAAATAGCCGTTAAAAAACAGAGGAATGTGGCTAGGCTCGCCAATGTTAAATCTCATTATATGTGCATAATTATCGTCATGTGCGAATTATTGAGAAAAGACGTAGAAGCATATAATAATATCTTGTTGGCTTTATTGGTCAAAATGAACCAATAATAAAAGGCATCACAGTAAAGTAACCTATTCAGGTAGTTATAGAAAAATAGTCCATTTATCCTTTATAAGTCTGGATAAGTCATACTTGCTTCCTTGAGTTTGTAGTCAACTGGTCTTGGGGTATCCATCTCTCCAAGGCATATGGTTCCTGTATGGCCATATCACGTATACTTCTACTTGTAAGTTAAATATATCAGCAGATATGTATATACAAATAAATTAATATACTATTACTTTGACAATTATACCCAGTATTTGAAGTAAATATTAATGAACATAATATTCATGTTCCTACAATTACATAAGAAGATTTATATTTCTACAAAATCCCACTAATTTCTAAACTGTCCTCTAATAAAATGACCTCAGGTTTGATGGAAAGTGACTGTCTTCTTTTTTCAGGCTCATTATTGGTCAATAGTATAGGGCCACTAGACCGTCCCCCCGTATTCTGGTGGTTTAGTCTTTCCATATGGATGACAATATTTATACAAAGAGCCCCAGACTCACAATATGTTATGTAGTACATATTTTCTATCACAAATTTCCAACGTCCTTGTAGTTAACATGTTGTTTGTTAAACGTTATTTATCTAATATATAAAGTTGAGTGTGTATGTGCGTGTGTATGTGCGTGTGTATGTGAGTGTGTATGTGAGTGTGTATGTGCATGTGTATGTGTGTGTGTATGTGAGTGTGTATGTGAATGTGTATATACTTGTGTGATTGCATGGACTTGATTGGAACTCACCCGCTTTGCACACACTTCTTGCTGTACCTGTACCCTGTCGCTCCAGACACCTGCCTCTATCTCATCCCTCCTGCTGCTCCTTTCCTCCTGTCCCTATCCTCCATCCCAACCCCGGCTGCACCTCCTCCTCTCAGCTGCTGTTGCCCCCACCACCACCACTCCCCATCTACACCTCACCCCCTGCTCCACCTCTTACTCCCACTGAATCCTATACCCCCATGCAATGTTTTCCCTTCTCTTCACACTCACTCCTATACTACTCCACTTCCTACAACCCCCCTCTGTTCTTCCTCCCGACAACACAATAACACTCTCCCCCTCCATCCTACCTAGCCATCTCACCTACACCTCTGAACTCTTCCTCCACACCCAAGCCTTTTGCTCCAAACATGCCCGCCCACCTCACAAGCTCTCATGCACCCGCCTTCTGACCCTCTCCCTCCTCCTCCTACTTGCTGGCGACATCTCCCCTAATCCTGGTCCCCCCAACACATCTCCACAATCACCCCTAGCCCATGCCCACTCCCCACCATTAACATCCGCAGCCCCTGCAACCTTACATCCATCCCCCAAGCCACCCCTCCCCCAATCCCCCTTTCTAGCGCACTCTGGAATGCCCGCTCAGTATGCAATAAACTCACCTTCATCCACGACCTCTTCATCACCAAAAAACTCTCTTTCCTTGTCATCACTGAAACATGTCTCACCCCCTCCGACACAACCTCCCCCACCGCCCTCTCCTCTGGCGGACTAACCCTCTCCCACAACCCCCGCCCCAGCAACACCCACGGCGGAGGTGTTGGCCTACTCCTGGTCAACAGTTGCTCCTTCACCCCAATTACACCACCCCCCTCTGTCTCCCTCCCCTTTTTCGAGGCACACTCCGTGCGTATCTTCTCCCCCTGCAACCTCCAACTGTCTGTCGTCTACCGCCCTCCAGGTTCCTCGTCCACCTTCTTTGACGACTTCACAACCTGGCTTCTCCACCTCCTCTCCTCCGACATCCCCACCATCATCATGGGCGACTTCAACATCTGACTCGCCACAGGCCCGTGGACTCCGGTTTAGACAGGCTGTAGCTCCTTCCTCCTTGTCACGGGTGGGCCGCGCCTGCCGGTAGTCGGGCCCGGTTGAGTGCAGATCAAAAGTCGAAGACGTCTTGTAGGAACAGATTAAACGGGTTAATTTATTCGTGACGCCACCTATGAGTAGTTCGGTAATCGTTACCGACGCTGGGGAACCTCCGGGGATGGATAGCAGCAAGATGGAACGCTCCCCACAGGCTGAGCGGTGATCCCCGGAGGCTGGAGCTGCTTAAGATGTTGTGCGGCAGCTGCGGTTACCTTGTGTGCGGACGGATGCAATCATAAGGAAGCACGGACACTGAAAGTCTCTGTAACGGGTCTTTTACTGTAACCAGCAGGCAGTACATGGTATACAGTTAACGGGTAGTGGACCGGGCGGACTCAGCAGTGATAGGTGTCCCTCAGAGATCCGTAGTGTTCCTCCATTGTAGCTAAGTCTTTTGCCATTGTCGCCCAGGAATACCAGGTCGGGTACGGGGAGGCTGCTTCAATCCCTATCCAAGATGTACGTTATGGATGTTTTGGGGAGCCTCGGGTCCCTCGGTGGGTACACCGCTGGTTAGACAACTGGAATTTGGCTGGTGGTGGGGTGCTCCTGTGAAGCTGCTCCTCCACGCTTCTGGTTCGCGTAGCAGAGGTGAACTGCTGCCAGCTTCGGTACCAGTGAACCGGCTGTGAGTTGGGCACAGGGTATTTTGGAACCCGTGTTTGGTGATGCCCGATCCCGGTTGTTGAGGCCTCAGGTTTTAACACCCGACCGGTGACGGCCCGGGGGCTGCACGAGGTGCAAGCCCCCGCTCCTACTCCAAGTTCAAGTCTGTGTCTTGTCTCGTCTAGGCTCTCCCAGACTCTCTTCTAGACCAACTAGTCTAAGTGTCTGTACTTCTCCTACACTACCCTTACACTCCGCCCACCAGGACCTTTGGATTGGCCCTCTATGTTAAGTGATGCATGCAGGGTTTTTGGATCTCTAAGTTAACCATATGACTCCTGGGTCGGAGAATATTGCGGCTGCATTTATGGCTGCAATACCCTCCTGTGGCGCACTCGTTGCGGGGCGCCACACTCCCCCTTGGTTAAATTCGCTTGTCCCCAAGCGTCATACTACCCACATTACAGAGGTTTTTATATTTTATAACAGGTAATACACTTTTATTAATGACAGGTCAGTATTTTGCATAAAAGTGAGGCAGTAAAATAAACAGGTTAACACATTGCGCGGACCCGGCCGGCGGTCGGCTGTCCTTAGGTTAAAGTTCAGGCTGTAGCCGCCAAGTCGCAGTGTTGTTTGCAAACAGGAAGAAGTCTCTTGGCAAAAAGTTCAATCAACAAAGTCACTTATGGAGGGCAGGGTTCCGGACTCGTATAGCGAACCACCCGTCACAGCATTCATATCGCTCATAGGTTACAATGTCCCCTCTATATAAGTCTCGGTTAGGATGCCCTCGCGGTAGGTGCGATTCCACATCACGGCGCCCCACGAACACTTCAGTACTCACACCCTCCTCCCTTACGAATCCCCACCCGGTGGATAAGTTAAAGGTGCTCACCCGTCCGGTTTTACGGAACTCATCAGGCAATGGAGGTTGGCGGTGGGCTTCAGCGTGGGCCTGCATGTTGGCGCGCAGCCGAGCGTGCCACTCCTCCCTTCGGATGCGACGTACCTCTTCGTCGGAGTGGTGCGGTGTGTGGATAAAGTCACTACGGCGTGATGGTTGTTGAACGGCTTGAGTCTGGTGGGCAGTCTGGAGCGGAGCCCGGTTGAACGGAACTGGAGATGATGTTGCTGCGGCGGCACCCGACCAGTGTACCCGAGCAGATTGCCCGGCAGAAGGATCCTTGGTGTCTCCCCAGGCGAACC
Source organism: Allobates femoralis (assembly GCA_033576535.1). NCBI lineage: Eukaryota > Metazoa > Chordata > Amphibia > Anura > Aromobatidae > Allobates > Allobates femoralis. Next base: position 138,214,735 of record JARQOC010000010.1, read on the forward strand.
CGGTGTAGAGGTCCTCAGCTGGGCTGTAGGTCTCGTCGTCATCATCCTCGATCTCTCCCTCGATGACCACGTCGGGCTGCTCGGCTAACAGAGATGATGGAATGGAATCCTCTGGGTCGATGGGTGGCTGTGCTGCAAAGTTCTCCTCGAGGTCGCCTTGCAGGGCTTCCAGGCTGCCTGCCTCTTCTTCTGTAGCAGCGTGAAGTGACGTTTCGATCCCGGTCACCAGGTAGGCCTCGGTAATTGTAGAGGAGGCCTCCGGTTCAGGGGAGAAACAGGCGACAGTCTCGGTAGTGGTGAAACTTTTCGCGGGTTCCGCAAGTGGAACCAGGTAAGTATGCGGTTCTTCTGTGGAGCAAGTTGCAAGCTCTGGCTCAAACACGGTTGCTGTTCCAGGCTTTGGAGCGGGATAAGCGGTGGTCTCCACCGGAATGACACAGTCTATTGGTTCTGGAGACGAGGCTGGACAAGTGGTCGGCGTGGGCGAGGCGGTGCTGAAACCCGAGATGTCGTCCGGACCTTGAGTGGTTGCACCCGAGCGGCTCTGCTGCATCACACGATGTAGTCTGCTGCCCATGCTTGCACTCCAACTGCGGATGGTCCATTCTACGGTTCCTAGGAGCCGTACCCGGAGGTCTTGCAGAGCTTCTTGCCAGAAGTCGGGGCTGCCGTCGATATGGAGGACGGGACCCGGACCCGGATGGCCTATTGCTGCTCTGGCCTCGGCTTCCACTTCTTGCATCAGGTCTCTCAGTCTTGAGCTGGCCATGTTTCTTGGAGGAACCACACCCGTCTCTACCCAGTAGCTGTACTGGTGAAGAGCTGGTGAAGAACGGTCTGTCTGTGACACTCCCATTTCCTTTGGGCTTTTGTAGTCCAATCGTGGGAAAAGTCTTTGGGGTCCGCCCCCATGGTTGATTCGAGCAATCAGGGCGGACAAAGAGTTTGGCGCCTTTGCCTTTAGCCCTCCCACGAAGAGGGGCGGTGGCTCACCCCTGGGCTTGCACGTGGCGGATCCTTGTGGCGGGAACGCCATCTTGGGCGCCATCTTGGCCCACGGTGAAAAGGCGGGAAAGTTCTTTTAGGGACGAACAAAGTCCAAATTGTAGACATTAAAGTCATTTTTAAGCACATTATACCCGTTAGGGAACGGGCCTGCTCTTATCCTGTTCGTGACGCCATTCTCTGACTCGCCGCAGGCCCGTGGACTCCGGTTTAGACAGGCTGTAGCTCCTTCCTCCTTGTCACGGGTGGGCCGCGCCTGCCGGTAGTCGGGCCCGGTTGAGTGCAGATCAAAAGTCGAAGACGTCTTGTAGGAACAGATTAAACGGGTTAATTTATTCGTGACGCCACCTATGAGTAGTTCGGTAATCGTTACCGACGCTGCGTAACCTCCGGGGGATGGATAGCAGCAAGATGGAACGCTCCCCACAGGCTGAGCGGTGATCCCCGGAGGCTGGAGCTGCTTAAGATGTTGTGCGGCATTTGCGGTTACCTTGTGTGCGGACGGATGCAATCATAAGGAAGCACGGACACTGAAAGTCTCTGTAACGGGTCTTTTACTGTAACCAGCAGGCAGTACATGGTATACAGTTAACGGGCAGTGGACCGGGCGGACTCAGCAGTGATAGGTGTCCCTCAGAGATCCGTAGTGTTCCTCCATTGTAGCTAAGTCTTTTGCCATTGTCGCCCAGGAATACCAGGTCGGGTACGGGGAGGCTGCTTCAATCCCTATCAAAGATGTACGTTATGGATGTTTTGGGGAGCCTTGGGTCCCTCGGTGGGTACACCGCTGGTTAGACGACTGGAATTTGGCTGGTGGTGAGGTGCTCCTGTGAAGCTGCTCCTCCACGCTTCTGGTTCGCGTAGCAGAGGTGAACTGCTGCCAGCTTCGGTACCAGTGAACCGGCTGTGAGTTGGGCACGGGGGTATTTTGGAACCCGTGGTTAGTGATGCCCGATCCAGGTTGTTGAGGCCTCAGGTGTTAACACCCGACCGGTGACGGCCCGGGGCGGCACGAGGTGCAAGCCCCCGCTCCTACTCCAAGTTCAAGTCTGTGTCTTGTCTCGTCTAGGCTCTCCCAGACTCTCTTCTAAACCAACTAGTCTAAGTGTCTGTACTTCTCCTACACTACCCTTACACTCCGCCCACCAGGACCTTGGATTGGCCCTCTATGTTAAGTGATGCATGCAGGGTTTTTGGATCTCTAAGTTAACCATATGACTGCTGGGTCGGAGAATATTGCGGCTGCATTTATGGCTGCAATACCCTCCTGTGACGCACTCGTTGCGGGGCGCCACACATCCCCATTGATAAACCCCACGCAGCTGCCTCAAGACTCCTCTCTCTAACCTCCTCCTTCGGCCTCTCCCAATGGTCCTCCTCAGTCACACACAATAACGGTTACACACTAGACCTCGTCTTCACCCGCCTTTGTTCCCTCACCGACCTTTCAAACTCAACCCCCCTCTTATCCGAACAAAATCTGTTGACCTTCACCACCCTCTTACCCCCCTGCCACGCTCCCCTACCTCCTTCCCATGGTCCTGAACGTCAGGGAATCCCGTCTTCCAGTCAGTCGGATAAACAATGGGCCCGATCTCCCCATTGTCTAGGCCGACTGTGGAGTGTGGTCCTTTCTCTACTCTGACAGGATATGGAGGCTGCTCCTCCATCACCCTGACAGGTAGTGAACACATCTTTCCTACCAACAGGGCAGATTATGGTCTCGGTGTTCCCATCCTCGTGCCCAGTTGGAGAAAGCACATTTCCCTCTTCTGGTGATCCCTCAGGATCCCTGCTAAGAATGTAGCTGCTGGCACCCGCCAAGTCCACAGTCTGTTGTAACACTGGCAGGTGGCATGCATGGGCGTACCCAGGATCAAAACTAGGGGGGGAACAAGCCATGCTCATTCAGGTTGTAAAATTTTAGAACGGTGCATTATAATGTATGGAGGCATATGAGGCTACATTATACTATATAGAGGATAGTGGGGTTGCATTATGATAATTGAATGACTATGGGGCCTACCTTATGAATGGGGGACTATGGGATGCATTATAATACATAGAGGACTATGGGAATACATTGTAATGTATGGAGGAATGTGGGGATGCATTATAATAATTGGAGGACTATGGTGGCAGAGGAGGAAGACCATATAAACCATGATGGGGGACATATATACCACGATAAAGGCCATATTCCAGGAGGAGGACCATATACACCAGGATAAGGGACATTAATACATAATGAAGGGGGAGAGGGGTCAATTTGTGAGTCTTTATAGGATTTAGAACGTTACACGGGGCCCATGCATCTGACCAACGTGCACGAGGAAGGTGGGGGGCCTAAATTGTGCACCTGTGGCCATCAGACTTGTTACGCCACTAGGGAGCCCTATGGGGGGCTGTATATGAGATGGAAGTTCCATCTCTCATATACAGCCCCCCCAGTGTCCCATAGGGCTCACATCTCATATACAGCCCCCATAGAGCTCCCATATCATATACAGCACCCTTATAGGGCTCCCATATCAAGTATAACACCGCCATAGGGCACCCAAATCATATTCAGCCCCCTCATAGGGCTCCTGTATCATATACATGAGAGCCCTATGGGGGTTGTATATGATACGGGAGCCCTATGTGGTGGGCTGTATACGATATGGGAGCCTTATGGGGGGCTGTATATGATATTGGAGTCCCATCTCATATACAGCCTCTCATACCCCATACAGTCCTCATATCATATACAACAGCCCCCCATAGGGCTCCTATATCATAGGCTGCATATGATATGGGAGCCCTATGGGGGGCTGTATATGATATGGGAGTCCCATATCATATACAGTCCCCCTAATGCCCCGTAGGGCTCCCATATCACCATATCACATATAGCCCCATAGGGCTCCCATGTCATATACAGCCCCCCAATAGGGCTCCAACAATGGGAGCCCTTTAGGGGTCTATATATAATATAGGAGCCCTATAGGGTTGCTGTATATGATATGGGAGCCTACGGGGGGCAGGGCTGTATATGAGATGGGAGTACATGTCATACAGTGCGCAGCCCCCACATAAGGCTCCCATATACAACCCTCCGGGCTCCCATCACCCCAGCCCCCCACCCACATCACTTTTTTTTATATTTACATACTTCTATTTTTTACAGTTATTGTTGTCCTCTCGTGATGTCTCTTTTCTTCACTCTTGGCTTTTGTAACTCGCCTCGAGCTCCTGGCTCCAGCTTCCCTCCTCACCAGCAGTGTCCCCAGATGGACCCCAGCTTCCACCGCAGCCGCAGGGCCAGGGACTCAGCCTCAGCACTCAGTGGTGATGTCACTCATGACATCACTTCTGAGTCCCCCTACAGGCCTGCCTGCCGAGCTGATCTGCAGTCGGCAGACACTGTCTGAGCCTGAGGGCGAGATCCACCATCCCTGCGCCCCTGCTGGCTGCCGTGCTGCAGCTGACAGCCCGCCACCCCATGTCACTCGCTGCGGCTGTCATTGACTGAGCTGAGCTTTGCTGACTGAGCTGAGGAGGTAAACTAAGGAAACCGGCGCCGCTACAGTGAGGTGCCGCCGAGTCAGAGTCACTGTGTGTGACACACATTATAACACCTACCCGCACTCACCCCTTTCTCATTAGGGGGGGGGCAGCCTCTTGGGGGGGGGGCAGCTGCCTCCCCCTGCCCCACGCTGGGTGCGCCCATGGTGGCATGTAACCACCGTTCTTGTGGTTGCCATGCCTGGCTCTGTCTCCCTTAGCAACACATTCTACTACCTGGAGGGGACTCTCAGCGATGCCAGCTCATGGCGTGGCATGGCTAAGTCTTCCTCCACCATGAGGCCCGTCACGCTGTGATGCTTCAGGACCAACACTTTCCATGGGGCAGCTACCCACGTCCATGTCACAGTCCGTCGTGACACTGGCACGCTGCATGAGGCCATGTTCCCCAGGGTCCTCATGCCTGCCACCATCTACCTTAGCAACCAATGTTGCACCATGGAGGAAACCCTCGGCGATGCCAGCTCGTGGTGTGACATCACTGAGTACTCCTCCACCACGAGGTCCATCACGCTGTGATGCCTCCTGATCAGCACTTATCACAGAGCAGCTAGCACCCGCCATGTCACAGTCCTTCGTGACCTTGGCAGGTGGCACACAACCACTACTCTTGTGGTTGCCATGCCTGCCTCCATCTCCCTTAGCAACCAATGTTGCACCATGGAGGAAACCCTCGGCGATGCCAGCTCGTGGTGTGACATCACTGAGTACTCCTCCACCACGAGGTCCATCACGCTGTGATGCCTCCTGATCAGCACTTATCACAGAGCAGCTAGCACCCGCCATGTCACAGTCCGTCGTGACCTTGGCAGGTGGCACACAACCACTGCTCTTGTGGTCGCCATGCCTGCCTCCATCTCCCTTAGTGCTGATTCCTGCCACTTTCCTGGGATTTTCAGTAATACCACCCTGCGGTGTGGTATGACTGAGGTCCCTAACACCATGATTTATGTTATTACCAGGCAACACATTGACATTTCCCTGCCCATCATCAACATTGACATTTCTCGGCACATCATCATCATCAACATCATTACCATTCCCATTATCAACATTGACATTACCCTTCACATTATCCACATTGACATTACCCTTCACATTATCCACATTGACATTACCCTTCACATTATCAACCTGGACATTACCTGATATGTCCCACCTGGGAGGGTTATCAGGAACATAATGTGCAACCAACCGCCCCAAATCTATTCCCAATAACACATTGGCGGGGAGATTCTTGGTTACCCCAACATCCCTCCACCCTCGTCCCACCCCCCAGTCCATATAAACTTGGGCCATGGGCAAAGATCGGCGCTCACCCCCAATACCGGTGACAGTTAGTGTCTTTCCAGGGATGAGTTCATGAGGATACACGTATTCGGGGCGGATGAGAGTTCATTCTGCGCCAGAGTCCCTGAGCCCCACAGTGATGGTGTTGCCCACCGTGACTGACTGCAAGTTCTCCTGGGAACTCCCACCCATACCACCCACCAAATAAATAGCAGCACTAGGCCCTGGGGCCTCAGATGGAGGGTTCTTCTTCTGCCTCTCCGGACAAGTGGCGCTCACATGTCCCGGTTGTCCACAGTTAAAACATTTGCGAACGTCAGCTGTCAGCCAAGTGCTGGCAGCTGGGACAGGGCCTACAGAAGGTCGGCTGGTAGGGGCAGGGATGGTGGTTGTCGGCTTACCCCCTTTTCCGTTGGTGATGTTCGGCTTCGGCACCTCTGGTCTCCTATTAGCCTTGTAGGTGTCTGCGATCTGCGCTGCTTTGTTCGCATCTGGGGGCTCCCGACCCATCACAAACTGTCGCACCTAAACTGGACAAAGATGCAGGAATTGGTACTTCACCATCAGATCCTTTAGGGCATCAAAGGTTTTCACTGACAGTCCTTGGTTCCACTGCTCAAAGTTTGTTCTGAGCCCGTGCACCACATCACTTTAGCTATCGTGTGGTCCACGCTGGAGGCTCCAGAACTTTCTACGGTACACCTCAGGAGTCAGCTGGAACCTCTGTATTAGGGCCTTCTTAATGGCCTCATAGTCCCCATCTAGTTCTCGAGGAAGAGCCACAAATGCCTCTAGCGCTTTTTCTCTCAGCGCTGTGATTAGGTACTGGGCATACTGGTCACCTGGCAGCTGGTACTGTAAGCAAGTCTTTTCAAAACCCCTCAGAAAAGTGTCCAGGTCACCTTTGTCATCCAGCACAGGAAAATGCTCTGGACGGGGCTTGAAGGTGGTTGGACTAGTCGATTCACAGTTCAGTGGGGTGGATGACGGCCTTCCCAGCTGGGCCATCTGCATGTCATGGTCTCTCTGAGCTTGCACCTGCCGCTCGGCTCTCTCAGCCTCCCGCTCAGCTCGTCAATATGCAGCCTCCTGGTATTGCTGACTGAGCTGCAGACGTCCTTGTTGATCCTCAGCAGGACAGTGCTGTAAGGCCAGTTGCAGATAGGGGTCCACCCTGCCCTGGTCGCTGACGCGGCATGCATCTACAGGTGGGACCTCTGCAGGAACACCTTCTAGGACTTGGTTTGCATCCACAGGTAAGGCCTCAGCAGCAGCACCATCCATGCTTTGACTGACCTCTGCAGTCGGGGAGCTGTGCAGCAGCACTGACATGGCTTTGGCTGGCCTCTTCATTCTATGGGCTCTGGTGACGGGCTTGCTCCGCATCCAATTGGAGCAGTATCTGTGCCATCTGATTCCTGGTTCTGCCGGTGGAGTCTATATGTCTGTATCTGCACAGACAGGCAAGAGCCTCCTTGCTATAGTCTTTATACTAGTTTTCCACTACTGTGGCCATGATTTTCAAATCAAAAGGATAGGATAGAAAACAAAAAGGGGGAGGGGTAACTGCTACACATACAGTATTGTCTCCGATCTAATAAACACTGAGTTCAATCTTCAAAACTTTTGTGCAAAGTTCTTGTAAGAACCGTGCAAGTTTTTAGTGAGAAGAATGATTGCTCAAACCAGATCACTAATGTCCTATGATCCCACCACTCTGTCACCAATTGTCACGAAGACTTAGTCAGGGTCTGCAGCTCTCTGGCGCCCCCTTAGCCTGCTGGCCAAATCCGGTATTGCCAGAGGATAAGAAAGGAGCCCAGTTGCCCTAATTTATGTTGTCTACTGCGGCACATGATGTGACAGGATGTATATATACCATCAGTTCCTGCTAGGAACGTATATATACCTCGATCCAGTCATCCTCAGGCCCACAATATTACATAAATACCAAAATTATGCTGCCACCACCGATCTCTTGCAGGTGGATGGGTAACCCGTATGATAGCAGAAAACGAACAGTGAGGTTGTGAGTTCACTCATAGGACAAGGAAATCGAGACTAGTAAATTATAATATTTTACTCTCAAAGATGGACATTGTTTATTTAAAAGATTTACAAGATATTACATAAGAGATAATTTACATGTATGCATAAACAGTTATAAAAATAAAAGGAATAAAATAAGAAATGGTCAGACCTAGCCACGCGATGACAAACTTAGGTCCGTGGGTGGGCTGGCTCCCCAGAAAGGTATGATTCCTCCACACAACGATAGTCTTGCTATGTTCGGCCCCAGGATGTAATCAGCCCAAAAATGGCTGCTCTGGTTTTATTAAAGGGCAGAGAACCTGTGGCCCCTCCTTCGTAGAGTGACCTCTCCCCAGTGGGCTTGTCCTCTGTGACCTCCTCTTTCACCATGCTTAATAAATCTTCATTCTTTATATCTGGGGATGGGGTGGGCCCATATCCATGATATACATCTCATGTTTACGTCCATTTAATTCAGTGCATATTGATACCAAATATGACATACTTATCATGTTCAGAAAGCCAGAACTCATTTCCCAGGTTCCTGAGTGTTACACAGATATACAAGACATATCATTAAATTCGCAAAACGGTGAATAATCTAAAACTATTAATTATGTTTATGTGGCATGAACGGGTCTTCTTAAATCTGACATTCACAAACTATAATTCAAGACAAAGAACTTTTTAGAGGGAGAAAAGAAGATGCACTCAGCTTTGCTTTGGTATTTACGACCCGTTGTAAAAGTCGGGTAGGGGAGGGGAGAGAGAGAGAGTGGGGGGTTGCATGTAGCCTTGGATCTACAGAAACCCCCCAGGATAGACAAAACCTTATGTGTAGGTTTTGGCTGATTGTCCAACCTCTTCCAATAATGAAACATATTCATACTTTCATGACAAGAACTTTGAGTACTGCACCAACCTCGTGAGCGATGATCAGGCTATTATCAGTGCAAGCATCCCGATGCTTTGTCTGTTGAAACAATCATTGGATAATATCAAAGAGGAAGCTCTGAGTTCCCAGCATGTGGCTATGGAGCAATATTTTTCAATGGGTGATAGTACATATAGCCCAGTCAGCCCAGAATATTGATTTTGATGCAACATTGGTTGATGATGAGGAAGATAAGGAGGATGAGGAGGGAGAGGACTTGTTTTTATGTACTACCGAGGTGACTCCCAATGCTACAGAGGGGACTCTCAACCTCAGCTTCATGTCTGTCCAGCATGGATTGGCTGGAGTTAAGGAGTTTGTAATTCTCCAGATGACAGCAAGCCTAGGTTAATTCAACCAAAATGTTCCTTTTTCAAGGAGATCTTAACTAAAGATTGGCAAACCTTTTAAAAGTCATATTCGATTCACCGACGGGCATATGTTCGCCGCATTCAAATCAATAGTGTCACAATAGTGGAATAGCGGATAAGGGAATGAGAAGCAGTATCACAATAATGGGCAGGGTACTTATATAGCTAGTCTGACCCTGTAGACTGGGATCCCTAGCTGACCCTGCTTCCAGAGATACCTCTGAAAGTGAGTAGCTCTAGGCCACCACCCGTTCCCTGCTCCTCAACCAGCACTGGGTTAACCCCCTGTTACCTCCTCACTTGGACAAGGATAGCAACACCAAGTTCCCCAAGATGGTAATCTTCAAGAATAATAACTGCAGGAAAGCTTCAGCAAATAACACCGTCCTACTGGAAACATGGTCAAAACAGAGTGAAACCTATTAGTGACACGTGTTGGCAGGAAGTGGAACTATTTAAAGGCTAGGGGACTAGACCACTGCACCATCTGACTAACTCAGCAGCAGCTAACTAGCTGATGAGCCGCAACACCACAGACAGCAGCAGCACAGACTTTAATCTGATTTAAATTGCTGCATTTCACATGGACTATAGAGCAGTGCACACGTGGTAAATAGAAGGCAAATTCATGGGCCTACAAAACATCTTCAAAGGGGCACAAAAGATGACAAAACAGCTCAAATTAGGGACAGACACCAGGCAACGTGTCATCTATTCCTTGGAGTTAAAATTTTCATCATTGTGCATTATGGATGCATGGGACAAGGTCTAGCATAGTATTTAAACTGCATTGTTGATCAGAAATAGGGAGATACGTGACCGGTGTAGGCATGTTGCTCAGAGAGCCCCACTAAATTCACAAAACACACAACACAAACCACAAAAAGAGTCTCCCCATTTCAAAAAAGAATGCCCAGATACCACAAAAGTGGCATCAATAGACCCAGAATAAAAAGTGAAATTCAACATAATGCCTCTCTTAACATTCTCAAAATACTGCTGACACACGCAGCAACCCCACTAAGTGGCTAAAATGCATAGAAACAAAACTGTGCATGACACTGATACTTCCCCTGTGTTACCTCCTTCCCAATATGTTGTCCAGGAAGCAGGCACTGATGCCTTCTGCACGCAACTTGCAGTTGCACAACATTTGGAATTGAACATTGGATGTATATCATATATACTTTTGATACTTTTGGTGGCAAGCACAATGTGACCCCTAAAATGACTGGAGGCACAAAGACCAGTGCTTTTTAAAAAATAACAGAACAAGAAATTGCTCTGTTATACAGTACAGAATGTGTACTAAAAATGTAGGTCTAAAAGTCTTGTTGGTCTAATATGGAGATACTGGAAAACTATTTTGTTTTCTCTGTTCCTGCTCAATAAACTGTCCCTACACTATTCTCAGATACTAGAGACTGCATTTTACAGGATTTCCATAGCTCACTAAGACCCTATTAATATTTTGGATTTCTTAGCACAGGCCAAGCAAAAAATGACCCAAAAAATGACAGGGTGAAGAATGAATAGTGCATGCTTTCTGGTAGGCACCATTAAATGGTAGGAGTACTGCTTTGGATTTTACAAGTGCACTAGTGTAGTGACCTGGTCCAGATGATGTCTGTCCCTTTAAGTACCCTTGGACCGTGAGTAATTTCTGCACACTACAGCTTACTTTCTAATAACCCCTCTATGGTCATTAGTGAGTATAAGATATATTATTTCATTTAAATTTACTTATACTTAATGTATTTCTCATGCATTTCTCAGGTATTTCTCATTTGTGGTGTTCCAGCACCATCTTCTGGTGAAAATGTGTGGTTTATATCACTTTATATTGTCAGGATCTGAGATGTAAATTTCGTGACGTCTTATTGGCGATGACCCAGTCTCAGAGCTCAATAGGTAGAGCTGCTTTCATCTTCTGGCTAGACAGATGAAGCTGTAATTTCCCCAGTCTGGACAAGATGCCACAAGGAGCAGAGCACTTGTAAGGGTTGTCTTTACCACTTCAAGGCCCGAGGCCGGGAAGTTGATCCTTCCCTGACTTCCACAACCAAGTCACTAAAAATGTTTTATCCTGGATCATTGATGTCTGGATCTACTCATACTTCTTTAGCAGTACGGCATACTGAATGTAAGACTGCAGGGACCCAGCTACCTCTCACTCCCATGAAGTGACGCGACACCAATTTCATCACAAAACACAGCTTTATTTAGAAGAGATAGGAACAAGACTCTCATCTTTTACTGTGGCATAAACTTGGTCGCAGCTAAAAACCAGGCAACTGATTTGCCTACCAAGCAGGGTGTAGGGATACTTTCTGCCACCGGCCGTCCGGCGCAGGTTTCTTCACCACCAAAAACACCACCCATTTCGCAGCTGCGACTTGACCCGTTGAAGCGCAAGGAGCACGAAACGGTGCCATCGTCACCTCTGCCTCTCCCCCTCCCTGCAACATGTAACCAGCAAACTTGAATAAAAGTGCAACGCTGACCGGTCAGTGCTGTCTTTTATATCTGATGAATGCTGACTTTGCTCCTGCGGTAATCCGCTTGCCACTGTGTGGGGATCTGAACCACGACCAGAGCATGACCTGTAGGTCTTCTTCCCTGTGGGACTCAAGAGAGGAGGTTACGGACGAGGATTGAAAATGCCAGCATGGTGATTGGGAGCGGCTGGATCTGGACCTGCATAAACGGCGGCAGCTCCGACGCTGCTCCCTATGTCTATAAACACGCCATCTCTAATCATCCCTTGAGGAAGAAAAAGGTCTGTGCACAGAGCGGCTACCCGCACCCGAGATGGAGCTGGGGCCGGGGTACCAGCATCAGACAAGGGAGGCAGAAAATCTGCACTCCTGGATAACGCTACCACCAAAGGAGTGTCATGAGGAGCATGGTGGCACAGTGTGTTTAGGCACGTGAGCACTGCCAGGCCATTTGTTGCAGTAGGGGTTAAATATGGCAGGATAAGTTGGGAAAGGGGACTAAGACTGCTAACCCTTGATTGGCCTGCGGTGATAGTTATGAGAGGTTGGCTAGATTGTTGCAGTCAGCCTGTGGGATATAACAACTGCTGCTGTGCAGAAGCCCCCTCTCATGGTCCTCTGTGCTGACACTACTGCCTGAGTAAGGCAAGGGTTAATTCTCTAAGTGATCTGTTCCCCTGCACCGTGCCTGTCTCCTGTAATATGAGCCCTACAGCTCCCATTCTCACAGTCCTGCCCTGATAAACTATGTGTAGCACTACATATACGGGGGGCTGGTTGTGAGCCAGGAGCAGGCACAGACTGCAGCCCTTGTTCACTGCTTATCATGACACCCATGCTGTCAGAGCGGCTCCCCTCTCCCTGATTGCAGTCAGCCACCGCAGCAGAGCTACTAGGTGGGTGGCCGGAGCTTGCTGCAGAGCATGTGGAGAAGACTTCCGCGCACTCCTTTTTATCTTCAATAAGTTTTTATTAGATTTAAATGACAAACACAATCATATATCAACTGAAGCATTCATATAGAACAGTCACAAGTTTAGACCGAATAATACTTCAGATACACTAAAACATAGAGGAGATTAACAATAGGATAGTAAGATGGGGGGGGGGGGAGGAGAGGGAGAGGTAAGCATTAGAAATCATATATGGTATCAGAGGTTGGAAGACCTCGAATGATTTTGAGCCCTGCTCTAGAGCAGGGACATGGGTGGTTAGACCAGATGTCCAAGGGTTGTTTGCGCCAAGGGTCTAATTTGAAGTTGTCGAGTACGGTTAAAGGTCTATGACCCCTAAAGTTAAATGGCAAAGGGAGAAAGGTGGAAAACTGAGGGGAGGAAGAGGAGGGAGGAGGGGGAAGGAGAGAGGGAAGGAAGGGAATTATCGGGAATATTTCGAGATAAGGCATAAAAGGGGTAAGTTCCTAGGTAAGATGAGAAAGAAGGAAAAAGAAAGAAAGAAAGCAGCAGGAAGAAAGGAAATAAAGAGCAGACGGAGAGGAAGAGAGTAGATCAAGGAGGAAAGGGAGAGAGAAAAATGCAGTTATAAATTATGGAGTAGATGAATTATAAAGTAAAGGGATTACCACTCGGCTGGTCAGATGGACTGGCTGTCGTTCCTGTCATTGGTTTCATAGCTGCCGGATGTTGAGCCCATAGTTGCCAGGCTTCAGCAATGTACCTGCGTCTAGGTGCGTCCATAGCCAGATGATATTCATGGCAGAAAATCAAGTTCAGTTTATTTATAACATCACCCAGAGATGGGGGCTTCACACTCTTCCAGGCAGTCGCTACACACAGTCTGGCTGCAATTAAAATGTAGGAGGAGACATGTCTGGGGACTGGGGGAAGTACTTCTGCACCTAGATGTAATACTGCTAGTTGTGGGGTTAAGGGGATAACCGTCTCCGTAACCGAACCTATGAGGTTAGCCACAAGTGTCCAAAACTGGGCTATCTTAGGGCAGCCCCACCACATATGTGCCAAGTCTCCTTTCTGTCCACGTTGTCTCCAGCAGAGATGGGAGCCTCCCGAACTAAACTTAGCTAACCTAGAGGGAGGAGTGTACCATCTTAAGTGTATTTTTTTGAGAGATTCCAGGTGGTTTATGCACCTTGTGGCTTGGGTGACACTCCTAATTGCACCCTCCCACTCATCCACATCCGCAGAGAAGTTAAATTCTTTTTCCCATTTGGTCATATAATGCAATTTGGTGGGTGAGTTCCGGGACACCAGACCCTCATATATGGATGATAGTCCTTTATGGGCAGTGCTTTCGGAGAGAAGGTATTGCTGAAATGAGGAGGGAGAAGGTGGTTTCAGATCGTGCGTGCAGTCTGAGGATTTGATAAAATGACAGATCTGGGAGTATTGGAGGAAGGTATTCTGCAACTTACTCCTCTCTCCGGGTAATTCCCGGAAGGGGAGCAGCTTACCATTTCTCAACAAAACCCCCAGGGTGTCAATTCCCAGATCCCGCCACGTGGCCAAATTTAGCAGTGGAATATGAACCTGGAAAGCTTCCAAGGGAAGTTTCTCAGGAGGCAATCTGGTCCACGAGGCAGGAACTGCTCTCCACACTGCTTGCATTGATCGAACAGTGGCTAGTGGATGAGCGATCTTTACTGAGCCCAGACCAACTCCAGCCAATAGCTTGTTTGGTGTGATCTCTGGCGCTATATCCTTTTCCAGTTGTGCCCAGCCCAAATCATTACGGCTTGTCCACAACTCCCTTGACGCCTCCAGTATTGTCGCTCTTAGATAAGTGATAACATCTGGCACTCCCATTCCTCCCCCTTTCAGCTTTAGGTACATTGTCTGTTTGTTGACCCTTGGTCTGCCCCCTGCCCAAATGTAACTGTTAATTTGCCTCTGTAATCGGGTGAGCAGCTGAATCGGGTAATTCAGAGGGATGCAACGGAAGAGGTACAACAGTCTAGGTAACCAGATCATCCTGAACGCCTGGATGCGGGCCATCCAGGTCAAGGGGGGATTGGGGCCAGAGTCTAGGGAGTCTCTCAGTGAACTCATCAGTTTTAATAGGTTAACCCGTGCAATGTGTTGTGTGGCGCACAGAACCACTCCCAAATAGGGTATGCCATCTGGTGCCCATGAGCAAGAGAATTGAGATGAGAGATCCCTAGCTCCGCTCCAGTAATATTAATTGGGAGGGCCATCGATTTACCCATATTTAGCTTGTAGTACGATATTGCCGAAAAGGCAGTGAGTTCTTGGATTGCTGCTGGGATAGAGTTGCTGGGGCTAGTGCAAGTTATTATAACGTCATCTGCATACAATCCTATGACATGATGTTTAGGTCCCACCTGAATCCCAGATATGGAAGGGTTGGACCTGACTGAGGCGGCCAGAGGCTCCATGACCAGGGCAAATATCAGGGGTGACAGGGGGCAACCCTGCCTCGTCCCGTTAGTGATGGTAAATTGTTTTGAAGTGTAACCTGACATAGATACTCGGGCCCCGGGATTGGAGTATAAACTCAAAATCGCCCTAAGAATCTGGCCAGAGAATCCAAATTTTTTCAGGACTTCCCTCAGGTATCCCCAGTGTACCCTGTCGAACGCTTTTTCGGCGTCCAGGGACAGGAATACACTGGGGGTCCCCCTTTTCTCTATAATCTCAATCAGGTCCAACATCCGTCTGGTTCCGTCCCTCGTCTGACGACCCGCCACAAAACCCACCTGGTCCGGGTCCACCAGCATCGGTATTACCCGCGCCAGACGGGAGGCTAACAGCCTAGCATATATCTTCACATCCGTATTAAGTAACGAGATGGGTCGATAACTGCCCGGCATGTTAGGAGGTTTCCCCGGTTTTTGGATGGTGGTGATCTGAGCCTCCAGCGCCTCAGCTGGAAGCGATCCCTCCACCTGCCAATGCTGGAAGAGACGGAGAAGGTAAGGAGCCAGGCGCGACGAGAACAACTTGTAATATTCATTGGCAAACCCATCTGGTCCTGGCGCTGAGTTGGATTTAAGTGATTGTATGGTCTCTGTTACTTCAGTGAGCGTTAGAGGTTTATTCAAATCAGACAGAGTGTCCGGTGGTATAGTCGGGAGGTCAAGTCGCGATAGGTAGTCTTGAATTAGGGTCTGTGAAGGTTGGGGGGTGAGAGGGTCATCTATCAAGTTATAAAGCTTGGAGTAATAGTCTGCCATCACTTCCACTATTTCCGTTGGGTCTCTAACCTGTCCTCCCCCGTGCGTGGACATAGAGGTCACCATGGATTGTGTCACCCGTTTTTTTAGTCTTTTAGCGAGCAGTTTACCTGCTCTATCTCCTGCTGAGTAGTATTGAGTTTTTATTTTCCTCAAGCCTAATTCGTGCGAATAGAGTAATTGGGCTCTAAGTTTAGTACGAAGTTCTAAGATTTGTGAGGTCAACAGAGGAGAGGGAGTAGTTTTGTTTACCCTCTCCAATTCCACAATCTGTTCCGACCACTCCCTCCAGAATTTCTCCCGTTCTTTTTTTTTCTGCGAAGCTTTCTGAATAAGGAGGCCCCGGAGGACAGCCTTATGAGAATGCCAAAGGGAGCTGTCTGTCACTTCATTGTTATCATTTATGTGGAAAAATTCTTCCAATCTAGTATCTATGAAGTCAAGGGTGCATTGGTCCGATAGGAGTCCAACATTCATTCTCCAGCGACGGTAGGCATTGCGTTTTTGCCCCAATCTGACCGACAGAGTGACAGGGGCATGATCTGACCATGAGATCAGGCCTATTGAAGATTTCGAGCAGTGGGGCAAAATATCGTCTTTTACTAGAAAGAAGTCAATCCTAGAGTAGGATTTGTGAGAATTGGAGAAGAAGGTGTAATCCCTCTCCTCCGCGTGCATGTACCGCCACACGTCATGGAGTCTAAATTCCCTTGTCACATCGGATAGATCTCTACCCTTTCTTGCGGGTGGTGTGGAAGAGTCCAGTCTAGATTCCATCACATGGTTGAAATCACCGCACACCACTAGGGATCCCTCAGCTGAATCATTTATTCTTTTAAGGAAGGACCTCAGGAATCTCTTTTGTCCTGTGTTCGGGGCATATACCGTCACTATGGTGAACAGTTCTCCCGCTATATAACATTTTAAAGTGAGGTGTCTCCCCAGTGGGTCGGCCTCCACGGATTTTAGCTGAAACTGTACTCTGTTACTCACCATCACACAAACTCCTGCTTTTTTTGCTTTGTTATTAGCGAAAAATATGTGGGGATAGGCGGAGTGTCTTACCCGGTGGTTATCCTCAGAGAGAAGGTGTGTCTCCTGGATACATAGAACGTCAGCTTTTAGGCGTTTGGTCTCTCTCCACAGGAAGGAGCGTTTCACCGGAGAGTTCAATCCTCTGACATTAAGCGATGTTATCTGCAGAGTGGAAGACGAGTTGGGCACAACAAATTGAGACATAGATATAGACTATGACAGCACCCCTAGCAATTGGCAACTGCGAAGAGACAGCCGAGAGGCAATCCCTAGAGAAGAAAGGGAAAGAAAAGAGGAAGAATAGAAAGAGTGTTTAAAGAGAGTGCAGGAGAGAGAGAGGGGAGGGGGAAAAGAGAACGAGTACAGGGGAAGTAACACAAATGTAAACTTGCAATAGTCAGACAATAAGTCTGAGCTAGAGGGGGGGGGGGAAGAAATACCAGTCCCACCAGTCAGCTCTCTCAAGGAGGGCCTGGGCTCAAATGAGCTTCAGGATCTCCAGCTAGTCTTCAGAGAGAGATCTGTGGGACAAATTTGGTAATAACCAAAACAGAGGCTAAGTCACAAAGACCCATAATGACTGTTCCCAAGCAAGCAACGACCGGTCAGGTTTGATCCCGTGGAGGTGGGTCTTGGGCACTCTCATGTGAGGATCTTGGTGGTCGAGGACTAGAGGACACCAGGTTCCACGATTTCAAAGCCTTTCTGAGCAGGGTCAGGGACGCGAATGAATGCCTGGTGCCCTTATAACGAAAGTTAACAGATGTTGGAGAGCCCCAAGCGTACTGGATTCCTTTCTCACGTAGGATACAGCAGCTGGAGGAAAATTCCTGTCTCCTGGCCAAAGTTCCTGGTGATAGGTCCGGATAGGTCGCCACTTTGTCAAAAGGTTGTGGTAAAGAAGGGTTCGCTCTCATGGCGTGGAGAAGTACGTCCCTCAAATCAGGTCTCAGAAACGTAATTAGGATGTCTCTTGGGATCTCTTTCGGCAGTTTAGCTGGTTTTGGTAGTCTGTAAACCTTTACCACCTTTAGCAGCTCCGGTGAGATATCCGGCAGAGCCATGGACAGGAAAGCAGCTACAGTCCCAGGAAGGTCTTCAGTTTCCTGTGACTCCACAATTCCTCGGAGCTTAATGTTGTTTTTACGGAGGCCATCCTCCAAGTGGCAAAGCCTAGACTGTACAGTGCACATTTCCCTCTCGAGAACGTCATAACTGTCTGCCAGGTTGTTGTGGGCCGAGGCATAGTCGGCCATTTTAGCTTCCATTTTAGACGTTCTTTCTCCCATAGCCGCCATTTCTGCCCTCATCTCCACTCTCATGTCACGTAGTTCACCAAGCATAGAGTCCCTCATAGCCCCCAGCATGTCTCTCATATATTTCTTAGTGATCGGTGAAGCGTCTCTACTCACCGGGCTATGATCAGATGAGCGGGTGGGAGATCGGGGCGAGCGTGCAGAGCTGCGGGTCTGGGCTGCCGTGTCTTCACTAGCGGGCGCCATCTTGGAGGATTTATGTCCCTCTGACTGGAAGAAGCTTGTGAGCTTGTTCCCGGTTTCCCTCCGCCTGGAACTCGCTCTCGGCATGTCCAGCTCTGCTCTGGTAACGGATGAGCCCCGGGTCGGTCGTTTGAAGCTCGGGGTGAGCCGTGAAGTGCCGCTGTTAGGATCTTAGCGGGAGAGCCTCCTCAGTACGCGTCCGGCGCCATTAGCTGCAGGACACGCCCCCCCGCGCACTCCTTTTTGAATTCACTGGCAGGCTCAAAAACGTACCAGCGTGCGGGTAACTCTCCACAGTCTCCACCCCGCCGGGCTGCTGCTTATGAGCCTTAGCGAGGAGAGAGCTACTGGCAGCTCAAAACGCCACCAGCGTGTGCTACCCTCCCTGCTGATGCCCTCTCTTACCGCATCCTAGAGCGGGTGCATGGTGCCGGCTGCCCCAAAAAGGTCCGGGTCCTCAGAGAGAGGCTGGGCTCCGAGAGCAAGGGATATATACTCGAGGGGCGGGGACTGCCCAGGAAGTGATGTAGCGTCACCCATTGGAGATCTCTTGTAATACCAGGGGAGGGGCCCAGCAGTCAGGTGGCAGCAGCTCAATGATGGCTGCAGTGCCCCTCAAGAAGATCATACTACCTGTGTGTTGGGAAAGATTAAAGGTTTCCTGTCCCACTGCAACCTTTCACTATTTGCTTCAAGTATTTTTGTACTTGCCATGACTAGCTGTGAAATTAACTCAGGATTCCCAGGACTGCACAACCCTCTTGTTATATCTGACTTTTCGCTCTAAGCCACAAAAGACTCTGAACCTGCTATAACAGCATACAAATACATACTACATATAAACAATCAGTGTTCTTACATCTCCAGAACTCCAATAACATGACAGTATTCAAGCGTAAACTGTATTTGCCATGATCTACCTACGTGAGACTGTGAAACATTTACTCCATGTTGGATTTTCCCTTTCCTGCTGCTGTAAAGCAATTGCTATCCCCGAGACTTGTGTTTGTGGTTATTCATTCGGCTGTGGACACTGCGTGGGGTGGATAACAGGGAATGATGAGCCTCATTACGCTAGCACCTTATACATTTGTCTGATGTTGATGGCAAAAGCCAAGCTGTGACCCTAAAAATATTAGGAAAAAAGGACCAGTGCGTGCTTTGTACCTGGCAATACAAAATGCTAGTACTGCTTTGGATTTTGCAAGCACACTAGAACTGCGCAAATTTGGTTGATGTTCACAACATAATGTGACCACAAAAATGTCAGGGAAAAAATGACCAGTGCTTTTTAACCAGAGGCAGCACAAAATGCTACTACACTATTTGTGCTGGAAAAAGAGCTCTAACAAGAGCTGTTGTAATAAGGATACAGGAAGAATAGTTTAATCTCTCCCTCCCTGTACTGTGACCTTGTTCAATGGTTTGAGCTCTGAAAAGAGCAATGGTTTTCTAGTATCATGGAGGAAATTAAACACTCCTTTAAACTCTCTCTCTGGTCCAAAAACTCTCCCTCCGTACACTGCACTGATCTAGTATACACTGCAAGTAGCTCTGAAAAGTACTTTTGTGTTATATAGCTGCCTAAAAGACTCACCCTACACATGACTCGCTCTGCCTACTCTACTACTGTGCTGTTTCCGGATGCAATATATGCAAGATGGTGGCAACAGGGCTTATGACACCCTTTGACACCGCACGGCCAGCCAATCACTGTAATACCATAAACATTGCTGTGTGGCATTACTGTGTTTGGTCAACAAGTCCAGCATGTTTAGCGACTGCAAATCAGGCACCAAACATGCTGGGCGGGAGATGGGAATTTTGTGAGGCAAATACACAAATATTTGCAATATAACGAGTAACCCGAATATCGTGCTATCTGTGCGAGTAGTGAATAGTAACGAATACACTCGCTCATCACTAATTGCAATGATAAATTGGGACCATGGCCTTTTTTTTAATCCTTAATGATGATCTCTATAACTATGGGTTAGGCAGTATTTGTAGAATAACCTACTTAATTCTACTTTTCTTACTTCTTAGCTTTATCTTCATGTCAAAACTGCAGTTTCAAAAATATCATAGAACACATAAAGCTTCCAGATGCTACAGTCCGCCCAGTGAAGTACTGGACAGATACTACTCAGGTTTATGTTCAAACATATCTTCAAGATATAATCAACGTGGTAAGTACTGCACATTTAATGTATCAGATTCACATTTTTTCTTCTATGTTTTATGTCACTTTTCTTTTTTTCTCTTGTAGCTTTTTGCACCTAATTTTTCAAAATTGTATACATGGTTCATGAATTCTGAGCAAAGTAAGATGAAGAAATTCAAGTAGCGCCCACCACCTGAAAAGAAAGTTCCTTTACTGGTAAAGTTTAAAATCCATGAAGGAGAGCGCATAGTACATGAGGACCACAGTCGTTTCGCTACACAATGAGCTTCAGCAGGTCCCCACCTACTTTCAGACATAAGGAAACTTCCTTAAATTTTTAACGCATAAGTCAGTATGACAAATAGGGATGAGCAAGTAGTAAAATACTCGGACTCGCTATACTTGTGCCGAGTACAGTGCTGTGCAAATTAATTGGGACAAAGCTTGTTTTTCTTGCATTAGTTTTACTATTTCTGATAGGTGTTTTATCAGTTCTTGTTGTCGTTTTCCATTTTCTTCCACATTTCCCTTTTCGTTTTGGAGAAAACGATCCAGTTTCATTGTGTGCAGCGAATTATTCTAGAATCGGTAGATTTTCCAATACCAATGGTGGAAGTGATTTCTCTTACAGTCAGACTTGTATGTTCATTAAAGCGAACCTGTCACCCCCCCCGGGCATCAAAAGCTCTAATAGCCACCTTCTGCAGCACTAAGGCTGCATTCTGAGAAGGTGCCTATAGCCTTTTGATGCCCTTTCTAGTATGAAATATTAAGTTAGGTAAATGCTCACTCTTCTGCAGATTAAAGACCGGGAGGCGGGGTTTCACGCTCCTCCGGCCCGCCCCGTCTTGTCAATCATTGTGCGCGCCTGCTGCTGTCTCCCCTCAGTGTTGAAAATGAACGCGCGTCCCCCGTTCTCATGCACGGAGCCGCGCATGCGCTGTGCGCCCGGTGTCGACTTCCTGGACACCGGGCGCACAGCGCATGCGCGGCTCCGTGCATGAGAACGGAGACGCGCGTTCATTTTCAACACTGAGGGGAGACAGCAGCAGGCGCGCACAATGATTGACAAGACGGGGCGGGCCGGAGGAGCGTGAAACCCCGCCTCCCGGTCTTTAATCTGCAGAAGAGTGAGCATTTACCTAACTTAATATTTCATAGTATAAAGGGCATCAAAAGCCTATAGGCACCTTCTCAGAATGCAGCCTTAGTGCTGCAGAAGGTGGCTATTAGAGCTTTTGATGCCCGGGGGGGGTGACAGGTTCGCTTTAAGAGTAATAATTCTAGACTCTTCCATGGAGTAACATCCATTATTACAGGCATGAATCACACTGAGAGAAAAAGTAACTAAACCACTCCTCACAGAAACAAGCTCTCACCTGAAGTTGAGGGGGCGGCTAGCTGGTATTCTCTGACTATAACCAGTCACACCACACTTTGTTACTCAAGGTTGTACACTCACACCTGTTCAAAGCAGTTAAAACTGGTTTGAATCACTGACCAGTAACCAACTTATGATTTTACTTAAAAAAAAATGGTTTGTCCCAATTAATTTGCACAGCACTGTAGATCGTAATACTCGGGTGTTCGGTGGCAAGTCCAATGTTAGTCAATGGAAAATTGTAATTGTCTGCTGGACCCAAAAATGCGGTCTGGGGACTGAGGAAAAGGCCTGATTGCCATAAGAGCGAGTTATGATGAAGGCGATCTTCTGACAGCTCAGTGTGTAAGTGATGTAAAGAGAGCGATCTGCCCTAGGGGCTGTGTGATGGTTAACGCAGGAAGAAGCCACCCATCATCATCATCAAGGGCTTCACAATTATAAAGCTTGGACTACTGGAATTGTTGTTCCACTGCCACTGCACAATGTGCAGGCATAGTGTCTCCAGAAATTAGCCCATAGGGCTGTACCATGATTGATGAAGGAAGCAGACCTTAAAGGCCAAACAATTATGAAGCTAGGACTATTAGCACAGTAGTTGCATTGCCCAATGTCCCGGCATAGTCATAGTGTCTCCAAAAAGTAGCCCAAGGGGCTGTACCATGGTCGATGAAACCATAAAAGACCAAAGAAATTGTGAGTGTGACCGCGCTCCTGTTGGCATAGAAAGAAAATTCTTCTTGACCCAAAAATTAATAATTATGTGATTTTATTTTCTACACGTTTCATGGTAACCAAAAAACCCCTTCTTCAGGAAAAATCACACAGATGTACAGATCCATCTCATATATACTGTATATATATATATATCTATCTATATATATAAATATATATGTTCACAACAATAAAAAAATGGAATAACACCTCTAATTAGGGAGGAACCCTTTACAATGCATCACCTGATCTAACACAAGTCAAAACCTGGTATCTACTATATAATTTTCTAAGGCGTCTGTCGGTCACAGAAATCACGCGCCAGACAGAGGCGGCCACCAATGAGCACAGACTATGCAAATAGGCACGAATTCAAAGTTCGAATTTCGTGCCAATTTGCAGCCCGGTGACAGCGGCCTTTGCTCAGTATTGATGATAAGTATTCAGCCCTTTGCTCAGTATTGATGATAAGTATTCAGCCCCTTTGCTCAGTATTGATGATAAGCATTCAGCCCCTATGCTCAGTATTGATGATCAGTATTCAGCCCCTTTGCTCAATATTGATGATAAGTATTCAGCCCATTTGCTCAGTATTGATGATAGGTATTCAGCCCCTTTGCTCAGTTTTGATGATAAGTAGTCAGCCTCTTTGCTCAGTATTAATGATAAGTATTAGGCCCTTTGCTCAGAATTGATGATAAGTATTCAGCCCTTTGCTCAGTATTGATGATCGGTATTCAGCCCCTTTGCTCAGTATTGATGATAAGTATTCAGCCCCTTTGCTCAGTATTGATAGGTATTCAGCCCCTTTGCTCAGTATTGATGATCAGTATTCAGCCCCTTTGCTCAGTATTGATGATAAGTATTCAGCCCCTTTGCTCAGTATTGATGATAAGTATTCAGCCCCTTTGCTCAGTATTGATAGGTATTCAGCCCCTATGCTCAGTATTGATGATCAGTATTCAGCCCCTTTGCTCAGTATTGATGATAGGTATTCAGCCCCTTTGCTCAGTGTTGATGATAAGTATTCAGCCCCTTTGCTCAGTATTGATAAGTATTGAGCTCCTTTGCTCGCAGCGGTGGTGCTCTTCGCTGCATTCAAACCGAGCGCCAAGCCGCAGCACTTTTTTGATTGGTCGCCGCTCCCGGGATACACGGGTCCGGCCAACGGTGGCTGCAGCAGTGGTGCCCTTCGCGGTATTTAAACCACACGTCAAGCCGTAGTACTCTTCTGATTGGTCGCCGCTTGGCGGCTTGGCGCGCGGTTTGAATTTTGTGGTCGCGGATGGTCGCCGCGGTTGACCAATCAGAGGAGCGGAATTCAAACCGCTCACCAAGCCGCGCTACTTCCCTGATTGGTCGTCGGGCGACCAACCAGAAGAATACTGCGGCTTGGTGCACAATTTGAATGCAAACCCCATCCTTGCAGCCTCTTACATCCCTCAACCCCCTCATTCCTCACATCCCCATCCCTCACTCCCCTCAAGCTCCTCCATCCTCACAGCCTCCATCCACTCACCCCCCTTCCCATCCACCCTCCTCACAGCCTCCTCCATCCCCTTAGCCTCCTCCATCCTCACAGCCTACTCCATCCCCTCAGCCTCCTCAATCCTCATAGCTTCCTCCATCCCCTCAGCTTCCCCATCTTTACAGCCTCCCCATCCTCAATGCCTCCTCAATCCCCTCAGCCTCCCCATCCTCTCATCCTCCCCATCCTCACAGCTTCCCCATCCTCACAGCCCCCCATCCTCATACCCTCCTCCATCCTCACAGCCTCCCCATCCTCACAGCCTCCTCCATCCCCTCAGCCTCCCCATCCTCACAGCCTCATCCATTCTCACAGCCTCTCCATTCTCACAGCCTCCTCATCCTCACTCCTTACTCTTGTCTATTAGGTCTGTCAGTCAGTGTGACGAAGTTTACTTCTGTCTATAAGGTCTGTCAGTCAGTGTGACACAGTTTACTCCTGTCTACAAAGTCTGTCAGTCAGTGTGATGAACTTTACTCCCGTCTATAAGGCTGTAAGTCAGTGTCACGAACTTCACTCCTGTCTACAAGGCTGTCAGTCAGTGTGACGAACTTCACTCTTGTCTACAAGGCTATCAGTCAGTGTCACAAACTTCACTCCTGTCTACAAGGCTGTCGGTCAGTGTCAAAAACTTTACTCCTGTCTACAAGGCTGTCAGTCAGTATGATGAACTTCACTCCTGTCTACAAGGCTGTCAGTCAGTGTCACGAACTTCACTCCTGTCTACAAGGCTGTCAGTCAGTGTGACGAACTTCACTCCTGTCTACAAGGCTGTCAGTCAGTGTGACGTCCTTTACTCCTGTCTACAAGGCTGTCAGTCAGTGTGACGCACTTCACGCCTGTTTACAAGGTATTCTAGCATACCCGATGCGTTAGAATCGGGCCACCATCTAGTAAAACATATATTCCACTTTTCCATACAATTTAAACACATATACATGCAAAAGTAAAAAATTACGTTCACATAATTATTCAAAAATTTCATGTATACATATTAAACAAAAAATGCTTTAAAATGATTTATTGTATAAAATAATATTCTTTTTCCTTTTATTAGGATACTTTTTTATATAAGATTCTTGCCAAGAATCAAACTCAGAAAGATCCGTCAGCTACAAATGAGCTCGATATTTACCCACTGTGCCACTCAAAGAACCATGAGTCAATACAAAAAAAAAGAGAGGGGCACTCCTGGGGTGATACCCGGTGGTCCAGCGGGGATAAATGTTGGTGGTGAAACCACTCACCTGAATGGGTTATGCAGCCTACATAACCCGGTGAAGGTATCCTTTGGTGCTCTGGTGCACGGCACGCCATGCCCGAGTTCCGGGTCTCAGAAGGGAGCTGGTCATGTGGGGTGTCACATGAGTGTGACGTCACCGCAGGTCCGCACATACTCCTCTAACAACGGCTTGAGGTCCTATAGTTAGCTGATCTTGCCTCTGGGACCGTGCTGCACCTCACCGCTCACCCAAAGGGCGTGTAGG
Source organism: Allobates femoralis (assembly GCA_033576535.1). Taxonomy (NCBI): domain Eukaryota; kingdom Metazoa; phylum Chordata; class Amphibia; order Anura; family Aromobatidae; genus Allobates; species Allobates femoralis. The sequence continues at coordinate 138,240,410 of JARQOC010000010.1, forward strand.
AAATAATAACGAGAGATTCAGCGGTTTTGAGCAGACAACTCCAGCTTCATCAGGTTCAGCTGATAAAGGTGGGGTTGTCTGCTGAAACACGTTGAGAGGACCTTGATCACTATTAAAAAGTAAGACATCTTAAACCTCTCAATTGCCTTCTTCTGAGCGCCCTCTAAAAAACGCCAAATCTCTCTTGTTATAAAAACTCAAAGAACCGTGACTTAATAGAATACCTTATATAATGCAATTACCACGGTCTGGTGGGCGCTCTAAAGTAGATCCAGGATCTTGTTAAGTATGAAGTCCTTTATTCTAAAAACCTCCTTCCCCACAACATGTTTCGACGGTATAGTGCCGTCTTTCTCAAGTGTATTAATAGAATACCTTGAACCAGAAGGAAACCCGTTGTGTAAAAATAAACAGATTGTATCCTTCCTCTTTCTATAAACCCTTTCATATTGTGTATGATATTGTACTAAATAAAAGATACTTTAAGGTGTTGAAATAAAATAAACATGGATAGTTTTTATTTGTAAGGTGTATACAAATAAAACGGTATATATATATATATATATATATATATACAGTACAGACCAAAAGTTTGGACACACCTTCTCATTCAAAGATTTTCTGTATTTTCATGACTATGAAAATTGTAGATTCACCCTGAAGGCATTAAAACTATGAATTATCACATGTGGAATTATAGACTTAACAAAAAAGTGTGAAACAACTGAAAATATGTCTTATATTCTAGGTTCTTCAAAGTAGACACCTTTTGCTTTGATTACTGATTTGCACACTCTTGGCATTCTCTTGATGAGCTTCAAAGCAGCAAAGCACCCCCACCCCATCACACCTCCTCCTCCATGCTTCACGGTGGGAACCCGGCATGTAGAGTCCATCCGTTCACCTTTTCTGCGTCGCACAAAGACACGGTGGTTGGAACCAAAGATCTCAAATTTGGACTCATCAGACCAAAGCACAGATTTCCACTGGTCTAATGTCCATTCCTTGTGTTCTTTAGCCCAAACAAGTCTCTTCTGCTTGTTGCCTGTCCTTAGCAGTGGTTTCCTAGCAGCTATTTTACCATGAAGGCCTGCTGCACAAAGTCTCCTCTTAACAGTTGTTGTAGAGATGTGTCTACTGCTAGAACTCTGTGTGGCATTGACCTGGTCTCTAATCTGAGTTGTTGTTAACCTGCGATTTCTGAGGCTGGTGACTCGGATGAACTTATCCTCCACAGTAGAGGTGACTCTAGGTTTTCCTTTCCTGGGGCGGTCCTCATGTGAGCCAGTTTCTTTGTAGCGCTTGATGGTTTTTGCAAATGCACTTGGGGACACTTTCAAAGTTTTCCTAATTTTTCGGACTCTTGTTTATCTGTACTTAGCTGCTTTTTCTTGCCATAATACAAATTCTAACAGTCTATTCCATAGGTCTATCAGCTGTGTATCCACCATACTTCTGCACAACACAACTAATTTTCCCAACCCCATTTATAAGGCAAGAAATCCCACTTATCCCCTGACAGTGCACAACTGTGAAGTGAAAACCATTTCCGGTGACTACCTCTTGAAGCTCATAAAGAGAATGCCAAGAGTGTGCAAAGCAGTAATCACAGCAAAAGGTGGCTACTTTAAAGAACCTAGAATATAAGACATATTTTCAGTTGTTTCACACTTTTTTGTTAAGTACGGTATATAATTCCATATGTGTTAATTTATAGTTTTGATGCCTTCAGTGTGAATCTACAATTTTCATAGTCATGAAAATACAGAAAACTCTTTGAATGAGAAACTTTTGGTCTGTACTGTATACTGTATATATATATATAAAGGATTTATAGGAAGAGGAAGGATACAATCTGTTTATATTTGCACATCGGGTTTTCTTCTGGCTCTAGGTATTGTAGTAAGTCATGGTTCTTTGAGTGGCACTGTGGGTAAATACCGAGCTCATTTGCAGGTGACGGATCTTTCTGAGTTTGATTCTTAGCAAGAATCTTATATAAAAAAAAAAAACTAATAAAAAGAAAAAGAATATTTTTTATTATTTTATATAATAAATCATTTTAAAGTGTTTTTTGTTTAATATGTATACAAGAAATTGTTGAATAATTATGTGAACATAATTTTCTACTTTTGCATATATATGTGTTTAAATTGTATGGACAAGGGGAATACCATATATACTCGTGTATAAGCCGACCCGTGTATAAGCCGACCCCTTACTTTTGCCCCAAAAATCTGGAAAAACCTATTGACTCGTGTATAAGCCGAGGGTGGACCCCAGCACAGGTATACAGCCCCCAGCAGTGTGGTATACAGCCCCCCCCCCCAGTGGTATACAGGTCTCCCCAGTGGTAGTAAACAGCAGCCCCAGTGGTAGTATATAGCAGCCCCAGCAGCCCCAGTGGTAGTATATAGCAACCCCAGTGGTAGTATATAGAAGCCCCAGCAGCCCCAGTGGTAGTATATAGCAGCCCCAGTGGTAGTATATAGAAGCCCCAGCAGCCCCAGTGGTAGTATATAGCAGCCCCAGTGGTAGTATATAGAAGCCCCAGCAGCCCCAGTGGTAGTATATTGAAGCCCCAGCAGCCCCAGTGGTAGTATATAGAAGCCCCAGTGGTAGTATATAGAAGCCCCAGCAGCCCCAGTGGTAGTATATAGAAGCCCCAGCAGCCCCAGTGGTAGTATACAGCAGCCCCGCAGGCCCCAGCGGTAGTATACAGCAGCCCCAGAAGCCCCAGTGGTAGTATATAGGAGCCCCAGCAGCCCCAGTGGTAGTATACAGCAGCCCCAGCAGCCCCAGTGGTAGTATACAGCAGCCCCTGCAGCCCCAGTGGTAGTATACAGCAGCCCCAGTAATCCAGGGCCCCCCCAGCCTTGCTCCGGTAACCTGTAAAGGAAAATATACTTATCACTGTCCCGCTGCCGTCCCCGCTCGCCGCTGCCGTCCGTGATCCTCCATCTTCATGCGTCTTCTTCCGGTTTCCTGTGTTCGTCGCCGGCAATGACGTCATTGCCGGCGACGAACACAGGAAGCCGGAAGAAGACGCATGAAGATGGAGGATCGCGGACGGCAGCGGTGAGCGGGGACAGCAGCGGGACAGTGATAAGTATATTTTCCTTTACAGGTTACCGGAGCAAGGCTGGGGGGGCCCTGGATTACTAAGGCTGCTGTATACTACCGCTGGGGCTGCTATATACACTGGGGCCGTATTGACTCGCGTATAAGCCGAGGGCCTACTTTTCAGCCCAATTTTTGGGCTGAAAAACTCGGCTTATACGCGAGTATATACGGTACATACCGGAGCTTGATAGTGCCGGTAAGCGAATGGGCAGAATCAAACCGCTGAAGAGGCAATCCCCGACATCAGTATCGGCTTTCTTTCTCCCTGCCCGCTCGTCTTCTGCTGATGCGCTGGCAAACATGGCGCCCCCCGCTCTGCTCGTGCTGCAAGGCGGAATTCCCTGGCCCCTGGAGCATCTCAGGACTCGGATATACAAGAGGCTCCTCTCACCCAGGGAGCTATGAAAGAGCTACTAGCCTCGCTGCGCTCCTCATTACAAGCGGATATGCGGGAAATGCTTGCGGACATTAAGGGAGAGGTCTCTTGGGCAGCAGGATGGATACGCTTGAACACAAAATGGCTGAACTTGTTAGATTGCATAACAAGCTATTAGATGCGCATGACCAATTACAGCAGCATGTTGATAAAGCCACATCTAAAACTTATGACCTGGAGGACCGCTCCAGGTGTAACAACGTCCGGCTCTGAGGGATCCCTGAAGGGGTTCCTCCTGTGGATCTTCGCCCCATGTTGCAGGACTTCCTTTGTACTGTATTGCCAGAGGCGGGCAAAGAACTGCTAATGATTGATAGAATCCACAGGATTCCTAAGCCAGCATCCATAAATCCATCATATCCTCGCGATGTCATCGCCAGGATTCATTTTTTTAAAATTAAGGAGATTTTTTAAGAGCCCTCTGTCTACACCCAGCTCTCCCGGACAAGTTTGCCTCATTGGAAGTGTTCCCAGACCTGTCTCCGGGCACCTTGGTGCTGCGACGCGCATTCCAGCCCTATACACGAATCTTGCGGGACAAATCTGTTCCTAATCACTGGGGTTTTCCAACCAAACTGCTCATTACCAAGGACGGCAAAATGCATGCTTGTCTCGTTCCCAAACAAGCGGAAAAGCTTATGCTACAGTGGGGATTTCAATCTCGCCCTCATGAACGGGCTTCCCCATCCTCTTCATCGAGATCTCCTGAAAGAGCCCCACCGCACTGCCATCTTGAACCAGAGTGGTCCTCCGCCTGAAGTCTGAACAGCGGCAACTAAGACTTGCCTGTCTATCCTTCTGCATTAATTTTGCCCGTGGATTCTTTTTTCCCGGACTTATTTTTGCGTCCAGGTCCTTTATTTGTTTTCCCTCTTCTCTTAGCTGGTTTGTACTACTTCTCTGACTCCTGTTGTCTACTCTTGCTCCCTCCTCCTTCCCATTTCTTTCTCCCCCTTTTTTACCCTCCTTTCTAAACCCTTTCTTTCCACACCCTATCCCCTCTTTGCTCACATAGGTATATTCCTGGAAGGTCTCTTCTCTCCCTTTTCTTCCCTTCCTATTTCTTCAACTCTGGATGCTTCTACCCCACCTAGTGTATTACTGACACTCTGCTCTATTGTAACTTTGCAATTGTTTATGAGAGTGTGTTTTCCTCTCAGAATATTGCGGGACTTGTTTCTGATCTCATGTTTGTTATTGGTTTTTGTTGAACGGTTGTCCCCCTCCTACTATGCTCCTTCCCCACCTCCCCAATCCCTCCCCACCCTTTGTTAGAGTCACTGGAGAACTCTGCCCTGGGAGTTCTGAGTTTGATATCCATGATTGTAATGATAGTGCTTACCACAATTCCTCATGAGTTTGACAGCCCTTTGTATCAATTTTAATGGGTTCAATTCGCCCGAGAAGCGTTGTTTGGTATGGCGACAGCTTAAACAATTACGTAAGGACGTCTTGTTTTTACAGGAGACTCATCTTTAAAGACTGCAAGGCAGGACCTGCGTACCTTGCTTCTTGCTGCGGTGGAAAAGAATTTAAGAAAATCTAGAGCTCTGTTTTACGGAATGGGGGATAGAGCTGGGAAGTAATTAGCATGTAGGATTAAGAAACAAGAGGCCAAAACGAAAATTTCACATCTTATATCTACAGATGGTTTACGTATTTGCCTTCCTGTAGAAATAGTGGAGGAGTTCAAATCATACTATGAGGCCCTATACAATCTGAAATCTCCTCCGAGCACCCCTCAGCCCTCTCCAGACATTATTAAGGCTTTCCTCCTCAAAGCTAATCTCCCCAAATTGTACTCCACCCAATTACAACTACTCAATGCACCCTTTACAGAACAAGACATTACTGCCACCTTAAAATCCGCTAAGAAACAGTCGGCACCAGGCCCGGATGGCTTTTCATATATATATTACTCCACTTTTGCCCCTTTGTTAAAGCCCATTTTGCTTAAACTATTTAAATTTTCGGGACAAACTGGGGAAATCAAAAAAGAGGGCCTGGAAGTAATTATTTCTACACTACTCAAGCCGGGTAAACCCCCCACCTCTCCAGGTAATTTTAGACCTATTGCACCTCTTAATTGTGACGTAAAACTTTACACTGTACTTCTGGCGAGACGTCTCATGCAAGTTCTTCCTTCCCTGATCCGTCTGGAGTGATGGAACAAGACGAATAATTGACCTCCTGGAGTTGCTGGAGAGGGGGGGGACCCCAGTGCACTTCTGTCCCTAGACGCTGAAAAAGTGTTTTACAGGGTGCACTGGGGTTACCTTGACGCGGTTCTCTGTGGCTTTGGTATGTCCGTTCCCTTTAAACGCACTATTATGGCATTATATTCCTCTCCATCTGCCCGAGTTCAGGCTTCATCTCTTCAAGTTTTGACATCGCCAACGGGACTCTCCAAGGGTGTCCGCTCTCACCGTTAATATTTGCCCTCCTTATGGAGCCCCTTGCCGCTGTAGTCAGAAATGACCCCAGCATTCGGGGCCACCGAGTAGGATCTATTGAGCATAACATTGGATTATATGCGAATATTGTGATATTTATTTGTACAGGTGTCACTTCCACCCTTCCTCGTATAATGTTCGCGTTGCAGGAATTTTCCCTGGTCTCCTATTATAGATTAAACGTATCCAAGTCCTCAATTTACCCCATTGCAATACCTCTCGCGGTTCAAAACGACCTCCGTGCTCAATGTCCTTTTATTTGGGCTACAGCGGGGTTTACTTATTTGGGCATTCATGTCACATCCACCTCCACAATCATTCAATCCAATTGTGACCGATTAATCAAGCATATTAAAATGGACCTCCAGCATTACGCGTCCCTACAACTGTCTTGGATAGCAAGAATAAATATTGTAAAAATTACCCTTTTTCCCAAGATTTTATACCTCTTGCGCTGCCTACCTCTTTGCTTTCCAGTTAAATATTTAAATATGTTCAAGGCAGTGCTGAGTCATTTCATCTGGAGTAACAAGCCCCACAGAGTCGCTATTAAGACTCTGACTCTTCCTCTCATATATGGGGGTCTGGGTGTTCCAGACGTACGGCTATATCACACAGCTGTTCTGTTAGAAGCAGCCAAAAGTTGGTGGGCAGAGCCTCGTCATCTTTTTGGCTACAAATGGAATCCTCCTTGCCTCCCTGTAATTCCACCAGACTTCTTCTGGTGATGGCCCTCTTGCAATACAAAAGAACCTCTGATTATATTGGTACAATGTTGGCTCTGCTGGGGTCTTGGTCTAGATAGAGCAGAGAACGTTTTTCGTTTCTCCACAGGTACGCTGGAAGTACACTGAGCTGTAGGCTGATTTTCTGCTAAGGGAAAAAAAAAAAAAAGATTTAAATCTGATTTTCTAGCGAGTGTGACCGCGAGCTTAGTGTGACGGAGCGCAAGTGCGGACGGAAGTAAGTGTGTGACTTGTGATTCAGTGACTTTGGATTCAGGGAGTTTGGAAGGGAGGACTTACTGAATTGCTGGTTGTATTTTATTAATGCTTGCATTCTTTTTACTTATCATTTCTGTCTGGTGCAATCCCCATTAGGAAATGAGCTCCATAATTGGCAATGTCATCCAGTGTACATCTTGCCACATGTATGCATTCCTTGAACAGCCGGTCGAGGGTGCATACTGCTGTTTGAGATGTGAGTACGTTGTGCATTTGGAAGCTCAGATACTGGATCTAAATGAACAACTGACAACGCTGAGATCCATAGACAATATGGAAAGGAGTCTGCTGCTCACTGAACAGCTGCTCAATGGGATAGATGTGGGGGAGGATGGTAGTATGGAGCTGCAGGACCGTGAGGTATCTAGTTGGGTGACAGTTAGAAGGCAGGGTAGAGGGAAGGGTGCCAGGGAGGCTAGCCCTGATCTGGCACACCCCAATATATTTGCTATGTTGGCAGATGAGGGGGGTGTGAGTTCAGGTACAGAACTGCTGCAGCAGGGCATGACCTCTGAAAGCCAGAGGAGTGTCTGCTCCAGTAAGGGGGAACACAGGAGAGAAGGGCAGGCCAGACAGGTGCTGGTAGTGGGGGACTCAATTATTAGGGGAATAGATAGGGCAATCTGTCACAAAGACAGGGATCGTTGAACAGTGTGCTGCCTACCTGGCGCTCGAGTCCGGCACATCCCTGATCGGGTTGACAGATTACTGGGAGGGGCTGGTGAGGACCCAGCGGTCATGGTGCACATTGGCACAAATGACAAAGTTAGAGGTAGGTGGAAGGTCCTTAAAGATGATTTCAGGGAATTAGGCTGCAAGCTTAAGGCAAGGACCTCCAGTCAGTATTCTCTGAAGAGATAAATAAGTGGCTCAGGAATTGGTGTAGAAAGGAGGGGTTTGGGTTCCTGGAGAACTGGGCCGACTTCTCTGTTAGCTACAGGTTCTATACTAGGGACGGGCTGCACCTCAATGGGGAGGGTGCAGCTGTGCTGGGGGAGAAAATGGCTAGAAGGTTGCAGGAGTGTTTAAACTAGGGATTGGGGGGAGGGTATTCATTGTTCAGGAGGGGAAGATAGTGTAAATAGTAACCTGGGCGCAAGTAATAAAATTGGGGGTGGCATGGGGGGTGGGGTTAGAACAGTCAATATAGTAGGAAGGAATAAAGGTAAAGAGAGATACATAAAGTGCATGTACACTAATGCCAGAAGCCTCACCAACAAAATGGAGGAATTAGAATTGATTTTGTTGGAAAATAATTATGACATGGTGGGGATATCGGAGACATGGATGGACGAGAGCCATGACTGGGTTGTTAATTTACAGGGCTATAGTCTGTTCAGAAATGACCGTACAAATAAGCGAGGAGGAGGTGTATGTTTATACGTAAAATCATCCTTAAAACCCATCCTGCGTGATAATATAGGTGAATCTAATGGTAATGTAGAGTCCCTGTGGGTGGAGATAAGTGGAGGGGGAAAAAATAATAAATTACTGATAGGGGTTTGTTATAAGTCCCCAACAATAATGGAAGAGGAGGAGAATATCCTCATAAAGCAAATAGATGAAGCAGCGACTCAGGGAGAAGTCATTATTATGGGGGACTTCAACTACCCTGAAATACATTGGGGATCAGAAACCTGCAGTTCCAGCAAAGGTAATAAGTTTTTCAAAACTATGAGAGACAATTACCTTTCACAACTGGTTCAGGACCCAACAAGAAGGGGGGCACTGCTGGACCTAATATTAACCAACAGGCCGGAGCGCATATCAAATATACGGGTTGGAGGTCACTTGGGTAATAGTGATCATAACTTAATAAGCTTTCAAGTATCCTTTACTAAGATGTGTAGTAGAAGGGCTACAAGGACACTAAACTTCAGGAAGGCAAATTTCCAACGGTTGAGAGATGATCTTAGTGCAATAAACTGGGACGATGTCCTGAGACATAAAAGTACACAAAGCAAATGGGAGATGTTTATTAGCATCCTGAATAGGACCTGTGCACAATATATACCCTATGGGAATAAGCATGCTAGAAATAGGAGAAACCACTATGGCTAAATAAAGCGGTAAGAGGTGCAATATGTGACAAAAAGAAAGCATTTAGGGAATTAAAGCAAGTAGGTAGTGATGAGGCATTAAATAAATACAGAAAATTAAATAACATTTGTAAAAAGCAAATCAAGGCAGCAAAGATTGAGACAGAGAGATTCATTGCCAGAGAAAGTAAAAAGAATCCCAAAATATTTTTTAACTGCATAAATAGTAAGAAACTAAAAAATGATGGTGTTGGCTCCTTTAAAAATAGTCTGGGTGAAATGGTGGATGAGGATGAGGAAAAAGCCAATATGCTAAATGACTTTTTTTCAACAGTATTTACACAAGAAAATCCCATCACAGACAATATGATCAGTGATAACAAAAAGTCTCAATTAAATGTCACCTGCTTAACTCAAGAGGAAGTACGGTATCGTCTAAAAATCACTAAAATTGAAAAATCCCCGGGCCCGGATGGGATACACCCCAGAGTGCTGCAGGAATTAAGTACTGTCATAGATAGACCATTATTTTTAATATTTAAAGATGGGTCATTCCGTGTCAAGTGGACCAGTTTTAAAAATCCCCACTCGATGTTCTCCGATTTTGCTGAAAATTTATAAGGATGTACATGTATGTTTGAAAAGAGGTTCTATAAATTTTTAGGGCCAGATCTCAAATACATTGGGCACTGTTGACCTTTCACTGGAGGCCCCCCCCAAGCCTGCGGCTTCAGCTAAGAGGATTTTGCAAACTTTGGCACATAGCCATTAGAGTTCTACACTGGCTATGATGCTGAGATTTGGCATACTAGCTCAACTTTTGCTGCTAAACACGATAAAATTATTACCGGCTATGACAAAACAATATTTCGGCCGCAATTTTGTGTCAAAGTAGCTTGCAAAACGTGTCGCATAAAATTTATGCCAAACTTTGCCCATGTATAACTCAAGACCAAAAACCAATAGGAATTGGTGCTTTACCCTGTACAACAAACATCTACATGACTTTGCATTGCTGCAATATCACGGTCAAAGCATATGTATTTGTGGAAATATTCATACCCACATATGATGAAAAACTTAAAAAAAAACGAATTTTACCTATTTTTAGGTCAAATTTCCCAAAAAGGGTACCCCTAAAATATATTAATTCTGTTATCATTAGAAAGAGCACATTTTTCTCTACAAAATGGTCTGGTCTGTGGAATTGAATCCAAGGACTGTATGCTTGGCTGTTGTGATAAATGCCCGGGTCCTGAAGTTTTAAAAGAATTTCTAGTCAATGTGTTTGTCAAGAGTGACCAGGAAGATATTATTGAGTTCAAACAATGGATTCACACTGATCGAGACACGCTTGATACAACATGTTAGGCTATGGTTTGAACTAGATCGACTTAAAGTCTTCCTTCAACCTTAAAAACTATGTTACTATGTTACTATGTTACATTTCCTTGGAGGCTGTGGAGACAATAGTGGATTTGTTGTCTCTGCTGTCTTGGAGATCTCAGATATTAGATCGCTCGGGCATGCTACCTTTTTCCACTATAGCGTCTACCTTTTCTCTTCCTAACACCACCTTTTTTCGCTATCTTCAGCTGCGTCACTTTCTCAACTCCATATCCTTCCCTGCACTGATGGCCTCTGGATAATACACTTCAACAATTCTTTAAGCACGGTACATCAAGCCGACATGGAGTAGCCATTATATATAGAGCTTTTTCAATGACGTTAGGTCAAACTAAGCTGCCATACATGTTGAGGTGGGAGACAAGTCATGCAGACACTTTTCCCGTAGAGGCCTGGCGCTTAGCCTCTAAACATGCATCTCGGTACTCTTCATGTGTTAATCACCTCGAACAAGCTAAAAAGCTTCAATTCAGCTGGTATCTTACTCTACAACGTCTAGCTAAGTTCTGTGGTAGTAGACAGCCCGTCTCTTCCTTGTGCTGGAAGAATTGTCACTAACTGGGATCTATGGAACATGTGTGGTGGTCATGTCCTAGGCTACGGCCCTTCTGGGTGATGGTAGAATCTTTGCTCCGCAGTGTCACGGGTCTTCCCCTGGATCTGGGTGCCCCACTTACTCTATTGGGACTTGGCTGGAGCATGATCCCATATCTTTTTCGTCAAATAATTACAAATATATTAATAGCAGCTAGGCAATGTATTGCTTCCTGTTGGAACTCTCCGTCGATTCCTTCAAAGGAGGTCTTGTTATCACGGATAAATTCACATTGACAGCACAAATTGTTTTGAGTACATGATCTTCCTAAAAAAATCAAAATTTCTCCAATGGTGGGATCCCTGGCTTATTTCTTGCTATAATACTGTGATTGTTACATGAGGAGTCTCTTCTCGAATATGATTATTGCATGTATGTTCTGTGCGTTACTGTAGCCCATTATTGGCCGACACAGAATTCTCACTGCAAATACTATTTCTTGTCATGACTCCTTCCTTCTCCCTCCAATCCCTTCCCTTCCCCCCTATCCCAAGTTACAGGTTTGTTCTTAACTCTGTTAATTTTTCCTGAACCTCCCCTCTGCGTAGGGGTTATTCTCCGATGACCTTCGGTCGACTTCAGGTTACTGTTTTGCCAAACTTCAATAAAAATCAAATGGTAAAAAAAAATAAAATAAAATTGCAGTGTCTGGCTGCATTTGTCTTTACAAAGTACAAATACCGTATATACTCGTGTATAAGCCGACCCGTGTATAAACCGACCCCCCTACTTTTGCCCCCAAAACCTGGGAAAACCTATTGACTCGTGTATAAGCCGAGGGTGGACCCCAGCACAGGTATACAGCCCCCAGCAGTGGTATAAAGCAGCCCCAGAGATATATACAGCAGCCCCAGTGGTAGTATACAGCAGCAGCCCCAGTGGTATATACAGCAGCAGCCCCAGTGGTTAGTATACAGCAGCCCCAGAGGTGTATACAGCAGCCCCAGTGGTAGTATACAGCAGCCCCAGAGGTATATACAGCCCCAGTGGTAGTATACAGCAGCCCCAGTGGTAGTATACAGTAGCCCCAGTGGTAGTATACAGCAGCCCCAGAGGTATATACAGCCCCAGTGGTAGTATACAGCAGCCCCAGTGGTAGTATACAGCAGCCCCAGTGGTAGTATACAGCAGCCCCAGAGGTATATACAGCCCCAGTGGTAGTAGACAGCAGCCCCAGAGGTATATACAGCCCCAGAGGTAGTATACAGCAGCCCCAGTGGTAGTATACAGCAGCCCCAGTGGTAGTATACAGCAGCCCCAGTGGTAGTATACAGCAGCCCCAGAGGTATATACAGCCCCAGTGGTAGTATACAGCAGCCCCAGTGGTAGTATACAGCAGCCCCAGTGGTATATACAGCCCCAGTGGTAGTATACAGCAGCCCCAGTGGTAGTATACAGCAGTCCCAGTGGTAGTATACAGCAGCCGCAGTGGTAGTAATACAGCAGCCCCAGTGGTAGTATACAGCAGCCCCAGAGGTATATACAGCCCCAGAGGTATATACAGCTGCCTAGTGGTGTATACAGCAGCCCTAGAGGTATATACAGCAGCCCTTAGGTAGTATACAGCAGCCCCAGGGCTGTATACAGCAGCAGCCCCAAAGCTGTATACAGTAGCAGCCCCAGGGCTGTATACAGCAGCAGCCCCAAGGCTGTATACAGCAGCAGCCCCCGGAGGTATACAGGCCCCCCCATCAAGCTCCAGGGCCCCCCCCCCACCTTGCGCGGCATCATGTAAAGTAAAATCATACTTATCCTGTCCTGTCGCGCTGTCCCGCCGCTGCCATCACGATCCCGGACTTCATTCAGCGTCTTCCGGCTTCCGGCTTCCTGTCGTCGCGGGCAATGACGTCATTGCCCGCGACCAAGGGAACACGGAAGACGCGGAATGAAGACCACTCCATGATCTCAATTTTATTGAACTGAAACCAAGATTTTGCTTGTTTAGGCTGGGTTCACATTTCTGTCTGTGTCTGTATGCGGAGGGCATGCAGACGCAAACGCACTGCAAACGCAGCCACACTGATGTGAACTCAGCTGAGAATTTCCACAGGTGTTCACATCAGTGTGTAGCCCGGCCAGCCAACCAGCTTTCTTGGCGGCCGACACCACCGGGAGATTAGTGGCGGCTAGGAGAGGAGATCAGCGGCTTCTCCAGCTGATCCCCCAGTGGCCGCCGCTGATGTCCCGGGAGATCAGCGGCGGCCACCGGTAGAGATTTCAAAGAGATCCTCAACATTCTCCTGCGCTGTCATGCAGAGGTCAATGCAGATCCATTGACTCACATGCATTGTTTGTGTGCTGGCGGGAGCTTGTAGATAAAACAAGCTCCCGCGAACACACAAAAAATGCAACATGTTGCGTTCAGAGGGCGCATAGATTATGCACATCGGAACGCAACCTCAACCGAATGCAGTCAAACGCAGGTACTATGCGTTCCCATGTTAAACATAGGAACGCAGTGCGCATGCTTTTTGCTGCGTCCGTTATGCTGCGTTTCCATATGCAAGTGTAAAACCCGCCTAACATCACTACAAAAGGGGATCAGGATGGGGGACATCACTACAAAATGGGACCAGAATGGGAAACATCACTAGAAAAGGGGATCAGGATGGGGACATCACTAGCAAAGGCGATCAGGATGGGGAACATTAGTAGAAAAGGGGATCAGGATGGGGGACATCAGTAGAAAAAGGGATCAGGATGGGGGACATCAGTAGAAAAGGATGGGGACCTTACTACAAGAAGGGGATCAGGATTTGTACTTTACTACATTGAGCAAAAAATGTTGGTATTACTAAAAATATCACTTAGTCCTACATGGGATGCAGCCCCCGATATAAATGCTTTTCTATGTGCGGCCTACCAACCCAGCTGAGTTTGAGACCCCTGATCTAATATATAAAAGCCGAAGGCCACTTCCGTCACTTTGCCCAGCACTTCCGTCACTTTGTCATCGGCTAAGTGACGTCAGCGCTGCGCTACACCCGTCCAGGGTGGACCAACATGGCGGCCGTAAGCAGAGCGGGACTCAGGAAGCCCCGCCACGCTTAGGGCCGCCTCTACACACACACACACGCGCTCGGGAGACGACCGGCGTCAGCCGGTTGTCTCCCGCCCGCCACACATGCGGCCCCCCGCGCCTTTTCCTGCCCCCCCGCGCCTTTTCCTGCCCCCCCGTGGCTCCCCCGCCCCTGTGGCCCCCCCGCGGGTCCTCCTGCCCCCCCGCAGCTCCTCCTGCCCCCCTGTGGCTCCTGCGATCCCCCCGCAGGTCCTCCTGCCCCCCCGCGGCTCCTGCAGCCCCCCCGCGGCTCCTCCTGCCCCCCCGCGGCTCCTCCTGCCCCCCTGCGGCTCCTGCAGCCCCCCCCCTGCTTGCTTCTACTAAAAATAAAAAAAGCCTCATAGAGGATACTCACCCTTCCACCGGCGCGCTCCATCTACGTCTTCTAGCTCCATAGCTTGAGGACCTGTGGTTGCCTGGGAAACCGATCAGCTGATCAGTTTCTCAGGCAACCACAGGTCCTGCGAGCCGGCACACGGGTGAGTATCCTCCCATCCATCCTGCCCCTCCCCCTGCCACCACCATCCTGCCCCCCCCTACCCCCCCGCCGGCTCCATCCTGCCCCCCCCCACACCAGCTCCATCCTGCCCCCCCCGCCGGCTCCATCCTGCCCCCCGCCAACTCCATCCTGCCCCCCCGCCGACTCCATCCTGCCCCCCCCTGCCAGCTCCATCCTGCCCCCCCGCCGGCTCCATCCTGCCCCCCCGCCCGCTCCATCCTATCCATCCTACCCCCCACGCTAGGCTCCATCCTGCCCCCCCCACACCAGCTCCATCCTGCCCCCCCACCGGCTCCATCCTGCCCCCGCCGGCTCCATCCTGCCACCCCCCGCCGGCTCCATACTGCTCCCCCCACACCAGCTCCATCCTGCCCCCTCGCCCGCTCCATCCTCACCCCCCATCGGCTCCATTTCACCCCCCCGCCCGCTCCCTCCTGTGCCCCACCCTCGCCTCCATCCTGCCCCACCCTCGCCTCCATCCTGCCCCCCCCTGCCAGCTCCATCCTGCCCCCCCGCCGGCTCCATCCTGCCCCCCGCCCGCTCCATCCTATCCATCCTACCCCCCACGCTAGGCTCCATCCTGCCCCCCCCACACCAGCTCCATCCTGCCCCCCCACCGGCTCCATCCTGCCCCCGCCGGCTCCATCCTGCCACCCCCCCCGGCTCCATACTGCCCCCCCCCACACCAGCTCCATCCTGCCCCCTCGCCCGCTCCATCCTCACCCCCCATCGGCTCCATTTCACCCCCCCGCCTGCTCCATCCTGTGCCCCACCCTCGCCTCCATCCTGCCCCACCCTCGCCTCCATCCTGCACCCCCCCCTGCTGGCTCCATCCTGCCCCCCCACCAGCTCCATCCTGCCCCCCCGGCTGCATCCTGCCCCCCCCCGCCCGCTCCATCCTACCCCCCCACCGGCTCCATCCTAACCCCCCTGCCAGCTCCATCCTGCCCCCCCAACACCAGCTCCATCCTGCTTCCCCCCAACAGCTCCTTCCTGCCCCACCCCCCCGTCGGCTCCATCCTGCCCCCCCCACACCAGCTCCATCCTGCCTCCCCACCGGCTCCATCCTGTCGCCTCCATCCTGACCCCCCCTGCCCGCTCCATTCTCCCCCCCACCCGCTCCATCCTGCCCCCCCACACCAGCTCCATCCTGCTCCCCCACCGGCCCCATCCTGCTCCCCCGCCGCCTCCATCTTGCCCCCCCTGCTGGCACCATCCTTTTCCCCTTGCCGGCTCCATCCTGCCCCATCCCTCCGTCGGCTCCATCCTGCCCACCCCAGCTGCATCCTGCCCCCCCGCCCGCTCCATCCTACCCCCCACCGGCTCCATTCTAACCCCCCGCCGCCTCCATCCTGCCCCCCCACACCAGCTCCATCCTGCCCCCCTGCCACCTCCATCTTGTTCCCCCCACGCCGTCTCCATCCTGCCCCCCCCGCCCGCTCCATCCTGCCCCCCCCACACACCAGCTCCATCCTGCCCCCCCACCGGCTCCATCCTGCCCCCCCCCGCCGACTCCATCCTGCCCCACTCCCCCGTTGGCTCCATCCTGCCCCCCCGGCTGCATCTTGCCCCCCTCCGCCCACTCCATCCTGCCCCGCTTGCTCCATCCTGCCACCACTCCACCCCCTGTCACCATCCTGCCCTCCTGGCAGTTAGCGGTCATGTGACCGATCAGCCGATCGGTTTCCCAGGCAACGACGGGTCCCAAAGGCCTGTAAGACGTAGAAGACGGAGGTGGAGCGAGCTGGTGGACAGGTGAGTATCCTCACTGAGGATTTTTTAATTTTTTGGGGGGAGGTGCGGGGGGGGAGCTGAGTATTGCCATATACCATAGTGCTGCTATACATGTACTCTAATGTATCGCCATATACTATAGTGCTGCTATACATGTGCTATAAAATTCCACCATATACTATAGTGCAACTCTACATATACTGTAATATACTGTAGCGCTGCTATACATGTAATGTAATGTACCACCATATACCATAGCGCTGCTATACATGTACTGTAATGTACCGCCATATACCACAGCGCTGCTATACATATGCTATAAAATACCCCCATATACTGTAGTTACATATACTGTAATATATTGCCATATACTATAGTGCTGCTATACATGTGCTATACTGTACCGCCATATACCATAGTGCTGCGATATCTAATATATAAAACCCGAAGGCTCACTTCCGTCACTTTAGCCAGCACTTCCGTCACTTTGTCATCGCCAAAGTGACGTCACCACAGCGCTACAACCCGTCCAGGGTGGACCAACATGCCGGCCCTAAGCGGAGCGGGACTCAGGCAGCCCCGCCACGCTTACGGACGCCCCTACACTGCCTAAAACACACATCACGGACAGGAAACGACCGCCGTGATGTGTGCAGCCTGGAGGAGCAGAGGTGTGCCGAACGGTCATGTCGCCGCTCCAGCCTCCTCTCTCCTTACCCCTTCAGCGCCACCTCTCCTCACCCCTCCAACCTCCCGCCACCTCATACTCTGCTATCCACAGAGCCGCCTGTATACTCTGCTACCCACAGAGCTGCCTTTATAATCTGCTACCCTCAGAGCCCCCTTTATACTCTGCTACCCACTGACCCGCCTGTATACACACAATTCATTTCACCGCGCTCCCGATGCAATTGCATCGGGCCCCTGACCACTGCACTCTGGCCCGACCACTGCACTCTGCCCCAACCACTGCACTCTGCCCCAACCACTGCACTCTGCCCCTGACCACTGCCCCTGACCACTGCACTCTGCCCCTGACCACTGCACTCTGCCCTAAAGCAGACTATGAGCCACTGAGCCTCCGTATACTCTGCTAACCACTCAGCCGCTGTATAGTCTGCTAACTACTGAGCCCCCGTATACCCTAATAACCATAGGCTAGAATACCCGATTCTTTAGAATCGGGCCGCCATCTAGTAGTAAGATAAACAGGCTCATATCATGATGCTTCACCACCATGCTTCACTGTCTACAGACTGGACTGTGGCTTGAATTTAGAGTTTGGGAGTTATCTGATGAACTGTCTGTGGCCCTTGAATCTGCTTTAGTACATGTCTTTTGGGACTTTGGTAACTTGTGACTTTGGGACCTCTGGGGATGATGGGGTAGCAGCTGTGGTGATGCAGCTCTCCACAGGAAGAGCGGGTCCCCAGGGTAACCGAAAAGTCTATGGAGGTAAAAGGATCGTTGGGGAATGGGAGGCCAGCAGGACTGAGCTGGCTGCTGGCAGGGATCAAGGACACTCACAGGCAGGCTCCTGCTGCTG
The DNA here is from genome assembly GCA_033576535.1 of Allobates femoralis. Lineage (NCBI taxonomy): Eukaryota > Metazoa > Chordata > Amphibia > Anura > Aromobatidae > Allobates > Allobates femoralis. Next base: position 138,258,304 of record JARQOC010000010.1, read on the forward strand.
GCTCGGCGTTTCAGTCTACCTCTCCTCAGGCGAAGAAATAACAATTTCACACAGTGCTGAGCTTCAACCCAGTTTACTTGGCTTTTCTCTTCAGGCATTACAAGTTACAAGCCAGTGCAATGGCGGCTCCAGTAGTCTTTTAGCAGCCGGGATGGCTCGTCCAGTTCACATCCTTTTGTGTTCCTTTTTATGGGCCTCTCTTCCTAGCACTTCCATACGCATAGCTCCAATCCAGCGGCCACGGGCCTTTGTTGGGCGACCTGCCTGGTCCCCTGGCCCTAGTACAGCAGCCTTCTCTTCACTGCGCCAGGGTTGGGTCACGAGACATAAAGACCCCCGCAACTAACCGGTTTCATGGTTGGAGCATGGAGCATCCTGCCACTTCAGGGTCGGTACCCTGGTTCCTGCCCGTCCTTCATCTTCCAAGCTAAATCGGGCACATGGGTGGATTTCTCACTAGCCACCCCCCTAGGACTCCTTCTGTCTCTCTCTATGGTCTGGAGCCCGGGACCTGGAACAAGCCTCATGATGGTACAGGCTGCTGGGTCCTTTCAGTCTCGTGTAATGATGTTGTTCTCTCCTCTCTGTCTGAATGGTTGATGACCAAACTGCTCTCCTCCCAACTAAATGACTGAACAACTGCTGACTACTGACTGCTCAACTTCCTGTGGTGTTTCCTGATCTTGTCTCCTTCCTGACCGTTTCCTGTCCTAACTTTCCACCCACCACCTGTCTCCTCCCGCTATCCCATAGCTGGGCATAGAGTCCCTTGCTCTGGGACTGGAGTGTGTTGGCTGTGTGTTTGGGTGACTGGACTTACCGATCCTGGTTGCTGCAACTTCTAGTGGTGACCAAACCGCAGGGGCGCCACACTGGCCCCTCAACACACTTACCAACATTCGATCAAACCCAACAGTCTCTTTTGTTCAGTGATTCTTGCTACCAAAAACACATCTTTCAATGCAAATTTTCATAAGCCCTTTTCAGGTCTGGACAATCTTGAAAGCAATGGAACTGTTTGGCAAAGATTGTGTAATATTCAACATGTCTGTTAAAGAAACACAAGTCAGGAAATCATGGTGAACTGAGCTGAAGCTTTACTTTTTGTAATAAACTAATAACATCTTTCCTTTCTTTAGGACACAAAGGGAAAAACAATAACCTCAATGATTCAGTTAATAATGGTAAGTGCAATTCCTCCAACATTCAATCTTTTATTTTACCACTTGACTGTGAGTTTCAAAGTTTGAATAAAAATGAAGAAAAGTACAAAAATGAATAAAAGTGAAAAAGCACAAAACTCAAATTCAGTTCAGTTCTAAATTAAGATATTCCCAGTACATAGACTTATTTGTATGACAATCCTGCACTTGATTGACCAACTCATGCACAGGCGAGGTTCCGATGTTACTTTTCCAGCCTTATAGCTGTATGAGGGCTTGTGTTTTGTCAGATGAGCAGTTTTTCAAATTCAAAGAAGGAGATAAACTAGCTTCTTTTTTGCGGTGATTTAGTTCAGATTGACAACATGGCAGGTTTAAACCATGACGGGCATCAGACGTTCGAATGAAAACGATTGAAACTTGACGTTGACACACTCACCACCTACTTCATATGTAGCGTTTTAGACCTCTGTCTTTCTTGTAATGACGTGACAGGGAGGGAACATACCTCATTACACAGAATGGAAATTGCAGGAAACATGTTACTCCTCTCCTCAAGCTGTCACCTAATACATATTATAAAAGCTCTACCCCATGGCGAATTCATCAGAGCACATCGTATCTGCTCACAGAAGAGGCTAAAATCATTGAGACTAGGTTAAATGGTCAAAGGTATAAACAGGGTCACATTAAAAAATTGCTTCATACAATTAAAATAAAACCTAGAGAGACCTTTTTGAAATATACTGGCAATTTACAGCATAGTTCAGGAAAAACAAAAATAAAAATAAAAATTACTCACGAGAAAATAATATGAATGATTTCGTTTTCAGTGCACCATATAGTCTCTATGATGTAAAATGCTCGGATACTCGACCCGAGCACCGAGCCCAATGTTATCCTAAGGGAGACCCAAGCATTCTTACGACATGACCCCCGACAGCCTGGATAAACCCTGACAATGTCACAAAAGTCTCAGAAGAGTGCTGAAATGACATGGGAACAGCATGGGGAAGACCCCTGGAAGCATTTCAGACTCCAAGGTCACTGCTGTGAACAATGTTGTCAGAGTATTACGCCACTTTTACACTCACAATAAAACGTCCAAAAATTAAACCACAGTGCATTTCCTGGGGAAAATGTTAAGGGCTCATACTCACCTGTGAGACGGTGTTGCTGAATGATAGTTTTTTGGACTACATGAAAGATTTTAAAAAAAAAATGCGTGGCACTCCGATGCCCCTGGGAAGAGACGTGGAGAGCATCTTTAAATATTGTTCCCATTACAAAGGAGGGGGTCTCCTATACTTGTAATGCCCATGCACTAAGTATGGAATAAAACATTTACCCCTGGGGGTATACATGAACTTACTGTCTAACTTTTTAACAGTTACGGGCATCATAAACAACATGTACATAAAATATATTTTCGTGGCATCATGTTCCGCGGTCGCCTTGATGATATGGTGGTGGCGGATGAGGAGAAGGAGGGAGAGTACAGCAAATAGCCAATATCAGGAAGCATGTACCCATGTGTGGGTTTAAGGAGGGGCGTGGGAGTATACATCCCCAATAAATACAATGGCTTCAACTTTACATTACGCTGCTATCATTTGGTGGTGTTGAGAAGTCTGGCCCAATGCAACTCTTGTTCATTTTGGTAAGAGTCAGCCTGTCAGCATTTTCATTTGACAGGCGGGTGTATTTATCAGTAATAATTCCACCAGCGGCACTAAAAACCCGCTCTGACAAAACGCTAGCGGCAGGGCAGGCCAGGACATTCAAGGCATAGAGAGCCAATTCATGCCACAGGTCCAGCTTCGATACCCAAAAATTATAATGCACAGAGGAGTGTAGGACCACTTTTCTACGGTCACCAAGTTACTCCTTCACCATCTTTACAAACTTTGCAGTCCTTGTGACAGTACCCCATACCTCAGGGCCTGTACGATCAGAGGGGCTGAGAAAACTCTCCCATATCTCTGAGAGTGTTCGTCTACCTCTGTTGGATTGGAGATTTGGCTCTCTCTCCCGGACGCCTTGGTTGGCCACCGAACTGTGATCCCTGACGCCAGCGTTTTCGGAAGGGAATTCCCCAACAAGAGCCTTCTGGTACTGCAGCATTTTTATAGACCTCTCTGCTGGTGGAATAAGAGAAATAAAGTTTTGAGTAATGAGTAATGAGTAATGAGTGTCCACCAAGATGTTGATAACGCTAAGGTCACGGGACAGGCAGCATAACATAAAGTCAGCCATGCGCGCCAGACTGGTAACAGGCAAGACTTCAGGGTCATCAACAACAGGATGACTGACCATGCTGGCCTCATCCTCCTCCTCGTCCCTCTCCTCTGGCCATCCACGCTGGACCAACGGTATGACGGTTGTGCAAGTAGTACCGTCAATTCCACATGAAACTAGCTCCTGTTCTTCTAACTCCTCTTCCTCATCGTCATTGTTCTCCAATGCACGTTGGGATGAGATGAGGCTGGGCTGTGTGTAATCACCCACTATGATTCCTTGCTCCATCTCATCGTGCTCTGCCTGCAATGCATCCTCTTTGATTTTGAGCAGAGAGAGTTTTAGAATACAGAGGAGCATCCCGCTAATGCTGGCGTGGAGTCCTCAAAGTTTTGGAGGACTGTACATATGTCAGACATCCCTGTCCACTCCAGAGGTCTTATGTGTGGAGTTTGAACCGAATACCGATGGCCTAGTTGATGCTGGTAGTCAACAGCTGCCCTCTTCTACTCACAAATCCTGACCAACATCTGCAAGGTGGAATTCCAATGCGTGGGGACATTACACACCAGTCTGTGAGCCGGAAGCTGCAAACGCTGCTGAAACCCGGTAAGGGTAGCCGAAGCAGTAGGTGACTTTCTAAAATCGGGACAGAAGCGGCGCACTTTGATGAGCAGATCCGGCAGCTCCGGGTAGGATTTAAGAAACCGCTAAACCACCAGGTTGAGCACATGGGCCACGTATGGCACATGTGTTAGCTCGCCTCGCCTCAGAGCTGCCACCAGGTTCCGGCCATTGTCACACACGACCATGCCTGGCTGTAGGTTCAGCAGTGTGAGCCAATGATCTGCCTGCTCTTTCAGAGCTGTCCAAAACTCATCAGCATTGTGGGGTTTGTCACCTACGCTTATTAGCTTCAGCACAGCCTGTTGCCGCTTGGCCGAGGCAGTGCTGCAGACCTTCCAGCTTGGGACTGTTGTGGAGGCTGAAGAGGAGGAGGAGCAGGCTGAGGAGGATGATGTCCCAGAGCTGTAGACTGTGGGGGAAACCCTGACTGAGTTAGGGCTTGCAATGCTTGGCGTCGGGAGGACATGTTCCGTCCCAAGGTCAGACTGGGTCCCGGCTTCAACTATATTAACCCAGAGTGCCGCCAGCGAGATTTAGCATCCCTGCCCACAAGCACTTGTCCACATGTCCATGGTTAGGTGGACTTCGCTGGAAACAGCACTGTTAAGTGCACGGCCAGTGTTTTGGGACACGTGCTTGTGTAATGCAGGGACGGCACACCGGGATTTTGGCCTCTCCACTCTTCCTCCAGATTCTTGGATTGTGGCCTCTCCTCTCTTCCTCTAGACTCTTGGATTGTGGCCTCTCCACTCTTCCTTCTGACTATTGGATTGTGGCCTCTCCACTCTTTCTCCAGACTCTTGGATTGTGGCCTCTCCATTCTTCCTCCAGACTCTTGGATTGTGGCCTCTCCACTCTTCCTCTAGACTCTTGGATAGTGGCCTCTCCACCGTTCCTCCAGACTCTTGGATTGTGGCCTCTCCACTCTTCCTCTAGACTCTTGGATTGTGTCCTCTCCGCTCTTCCTTCAGACTATTGGATTGTTTGTGATCTCTTCACTCTTCCTCCGGACTCTGGGACCTTGATTTCCAAGTAGAATGCAAAATTGTGTGTGGTGGGTCTTGAAGTGCTGACTCCAGCAGCTTCCACTTCCTGTGAATTTCCCCTAAATTTTTGAATGAACCTTTATTATCAATCCTTTCAAGGCAGCGGTTATCCCAGTTCCTTGTGCACCTTTTTCTACCACACATGTCCCTTCTACTCAACTTTCCATTAATATGCTTGGATACAGCACTCTGTGAACAGCCAGCTTCTTTAGCAATGTGGCTTACCCTTCATGTGGAGTGTGTCAATGACTGCTTTCAGGACATCTGTTAAGTCACCAGTCTTCCCTATAACTGGGTAGCCTACTTAACCAGACTAAAGGCCCAGTTAAACACAGAAACTTTCCAGAGATCCCACCAGCGATCAGACCTGGCCAGGATCGCTGGAAAGTCTCTCTGGAGTCGCTGGTGAGCTGTCAAACAGACAGACTCACGAGCGACTCAGCAGCTACTCAGCAGCTGTGAGATCGCTGGTAACCATGATAAACACCGGGTAACTAAGCAGCACGCTGCTTAGTTACCCGGTGTTTATCATGGTTACCAGCGTCCTCCTGCTTAGCTCAGCGGATGCTGGTAACCATGATAAACACTGGGTATCTAGGCAGCGTGCTGCCTAGATACCCACTGAATCACAAAAAACAATCAGAAAAACATGCAAAAATACTCTGTTAAAAAAGGTAAAATCAGTAAAAAGCAAGTGCTGCATTAAAAAAATGATAAAAAACAGGGTATTTAGTTGATACGTTTTTTGCAAAAAATGTATACGAAGCTGCTCTACCGAAAGTCAAGGTAACCCGTATCAGAGCAGTCCCTATCTGTGTGTTCAAGAAACCTGACCATGTGAATAGTTACCTACATGAGCCGGGTCCAGACAGGTCCAGTGTCTGACACGGACTGACTGCAGAAGACAGCTTTCACGTGCAGGACCCAAAGGGAGTGGTGGGCGGCTCCCTTATCTTGCAGAAACAAGAAAACAAACTAGAAAGACACTAATGAGCCATGCACACAGTGAACAGATCTGTAGGACACTGTTCACACCACCAAAAGACTGAATCACAAAAAACAATCAGAAAAACGTGCAAAAATACTCTGTTAAAAAAAGGTAAAATCAGTAAAAAGCAAGTGCTGCATAAAAAAAGTGATAAAAAACAGGGTATTTAGTTGATACGTTTTTTGCAAAAAATGTATACGAAGCTGCTCTACCGAACGTCAAGGTAACCCGTATCAGAGCAGTCCCTATCTGTGTGTTCAAAAAACCTGACCATGTGATTGGTTACCTACATGAGCCGGGTCCAGACAGGTCCAGTGTCTGACACGGACTGACTGCAGAAGACAGCTTTCATGTGCAGGACCCAAAGGGAGTGGTGGGCGGCTCCCTTATCTTGCAGAAACAAGAAAACAAACTAGAAAGACACTAATGAGCCATGCACACAGTGAACAGATCTGTAGGACACTGTTCACACCACCAAAAGACTGAATCACAAAAAACAATCAGAAAAACGTGCAAAAATACTCTGTTAAAAAAGGTAAAATCAGTAAAAAGCAAGTGCTGCATAAAAAAAGTGATAAAAAACAGGGTATTTAGTTGATACGTTTTTTGCAAAAAATGTATACGAAGCTGCTCTACCGAACGTCAAGGTAACCTGTATCAGAGCAGTCCCTATCTGTGTGTTCAAAAAACCTGACCATGTGAATAGTTACCTACATGAGCCGGGTCCAGACAGGTCCAGTGTCTGACACGGACTGACTGCAGAAGACAGCTTTCATGTGCAGGACCCAAAGGGAGTGGTGGGCGGCTCCCTTATCTTGCAGAAACAAGAACAAAAAAACTAGAAAGACCATGCACACAGTGAACAGATCTGTAGGACACTGTTCACATCACCAAAAGACTGAATCTTGTTTCTGCAAGATAAGGGAGCCGCCCACCACTCCCTTTGGGTCCTGCACATGAAAGCTGTCTTCTGCAGTCAGTCCGTGTCAGACACTGGACCTGTCTGGACCCGGCTCATGTAGGTAACTATTCACATGGTCAGGTTTTTTGAACACACAGATAGGGACTGCTCTGATACGGGTTACCTTGACGTTCGGTAGAGCAGCTTCGTATACATTTTTTGCAAAAAACGTATCAACTAAATACCCTGTTTTTTATCACTTTTTTTATGCAGCACTTGCTTTTTACTGATTTTACCTTTTTAACAGAGTATTTTTGCACGTTTTTCTGATTGTTTTTTGTGATTCAGTCTTTTGGTGGTGTGAACAGTGTCCTACAGATCTGTTCACTGTGTGCATGGCTCATTAGTGTCTTTCTAGATACCCACTGTTTATCATGGTTACCAGCCTGTGAGGACGCTGGATCGCTGGTCTCTCGCGGTCACACGCGCGGATGCATGCTGACCAGCGGGAGAGACCAAGGACCAAAAAATGGTCCTGAACGATGTTAAACGAAAAGCGAACTCACAGCAGGGGTCTGATTGCTGGTGCGTGTCACACACTGTGACATCGCTGTAGTGGTCGCTGTTACGTCACAAAACCTGTGACGTTGCAGCGACATCACACGAAATGCACATGTATGTCACTTTATATATATTTTGATAGATCAGACATTTCAAGAATGTGTATTCTTTTTATACTATTTTATTTTTAAAAGGTCAAAAGGAGGATGATTTGAACTATTGTTGTTTTGCTTTTTATAGTTTCATAGTTTAGCTTTTTTCACAGTTAAAAGAAGACTTTAAGTCCATCCAGTTCACCCCATAGCCTAACATGTTGATTCAGAGGAAAGCAAAAAAACACCATGTGGTGTGGCGCCCCGCAACGAGTGCATCACAGGAGGGTATTGCAGCCATAAATGCAGCAGCAATATTCTCTGACCCAGCAGCCATATGGTCAACTCAGAGATCCATACCCTGCATGCATCACCTAGAATAGAGGGCCAATCAAGGTCCTGGTGGGCGGAGTGCAAGGGTAGTGTGTAGTGGAAGTTTAGTCCAGCTTAGAGAGTTAGTCTCGGGTCTGGAGAAGGAACAGCAACCTAGAAGACCTCTGCAGATTCCCAGCTCTGCAACTCAGGAGAGGGGGTTGCACAGTCTCGTGCGACCCCCTGGCCACCCCCGCTGGCCATCTCCCTACCAATTACGGGCATCATCATGCGGGTCCAAAACCATCCCGTGCCCATCTACAGCCGGTTTGCTGGTACCGAAGCTAGCAGCAGTTCAGCTCTGCTATGCGAACCAGAGGAGTGGAGGGACTGCTTTACAGGAGCACCCCACCACCGCCAAATCCCGTCGTCTAACCAGCAGTGTACCTACCAAGGGACCCAAGGCTCCCCAAAACATCCGGAACATATACCCCGGATAGGGCATCCAAGCAGCCTCCCTGTACCCGACCTGGTATTCCTGGGCGACAACGACAACTTACTTAGATAGAATGGAGGAACACCGCGGATCTCTGAGGGACACCTATCACTGCTGAGTCCACCCGCTCTGCTACCTACAACTGTATACCATGTATTGCCTGCTGGTTACAGTAAAGCACCCATTACAGAGACTTACAGTGTCCGTGCTTTCTTATGAACTGTCTGTCCGCACCATAAGGTAACCGCAGCTGCCGCACAACATCTTAAGCAGCTCCAGCCTCCGGGGATCATCGCTTAGCCTGTGGGGAGCGTTCCATCTTGCTGCATTCCATCCCCCGGAGGCCCCGCAGCGTCGGTAAGACTTACCGAAACACTCATAGGTGGCGTCACGAAACAATTAACCCCTTAATCTGTTCCCACAAGACGTCTTCATCTTTTGATCTGCACTCAACCGGGCCCCACTACCGGCAGGCGCAGTCCACCCGTGACAAGGAGGAAGAAGCAAACGCCTGTCTAAACCGGAGTCCCGGCCACGGTGAGTCAGTGGCAACACTAAGCTCCACATTGGGGAAAAAAATTCCTTCCTGACTCCAGATATGGCAATCAGACTAGATCCCTGGATCAACGCCCTATCAAAGATTCTAGTATATATAACTGGTAATATTATACTTTTCAAGAAAGGCATCCAGGCCCTTCTTAAATGTTAGTAGTGACTCACTCATTACACCATCATGTGGCAGAGAGTTCCATAGTCTCACTGCTCTTACAGTAAAGAATCCACGTCTGTGAATATGATTAAACCTTCTTTCCTCCAGACGTACAGGATGCCCCCTTGTCCCAGTCTCAGGCCTAAGAGTAAAGAGATCATTAGAAAGTTCTCTGTACTGTCCCCTCATATATTTATACATTATTATAAGATCACCCCTAAGCCTTCATTTTTCCAAGCTAAATAACCCCAAGTTTAATAACCTGTCTTGGTATTGCAGACCCCTTAGTCCTCTAATAACCTGTCTTGGTATTGCAGACCCCTCAGTCCTCTAATAACCTGTCTTGGTATTGCAGACCCCTCAGTCCTCCAATAACCTGTCTTTGTATTACAGACCCCTCAGTCCTCTAATAACCTGTCTTGGTATTGCAGACCTCTCAGTCATCTAATAACCTGTCTTGGTATTGCAGACCCCTCAGTCCTCTAATAACCTTGGTCGCTCTTCTCTGCACCTGCTCTAGTTCAGCTATGTCTTTCTTATACACTGGAGGCCAGAACAGTTCACAGTATTCAAAGGCCGGCTTCACACCACGGTTTTGTGCTGTCAGGTTTCTGTCCGGTGTTTTGCAAGATGCACTGGACAGAACCTGACAGCACCGGACAAGCACAAACTGAGGGCAAATATGCCCTCCAATCCAATCCTGTTTGGTATAGGATTCGTTTGTGCGCATCTCTGCTGCTGTCCAGTGCTGAAATTTCAGCTCGCCTTTGCAGGAGAGCTGCCCGCGGTGCTGAAATTTCAGCCATGGAGCTCTCCATGGTGCTGAACTTCAGCGCCGGCATGATAATGCTGCTGTCCATGGTGCTGAATGAGCGCAGCTGCATTTCAGAGCCACCGCTCTTCAGTAAAAAGCATCCGGAACCGGTCCGTGATTTTGCTGGATCTGGCACGATCCGGCGCCCATTGACTCCCATGTTACGGGCGACGGATCGCCCTGGATCCGGGAGGATCCGGTTTTTTTTTTTTTTTACAACGGACACAAAAAATGATGCAGACTCTGATTTTGTATGCGGGGCAAAAAACGAACACAACCGGATCCATCCAGAAAAGCACAAAACCGGAGGCCACATAAGACCAATCCGGCACCAAAGGGACACATTGGGGCAAAACTGGATCAGGTTCTGTCTGGTTCAAACCGGACAGAACCTGAAACCACAAAATCGTGGTGTGAAGCCGGCCTCAGTGTGGTCGCACTACTGACTTGTATAGATGTAAAATGACATTCTCCCCATGAGCATCTATGCCTCTTTAAATGCATCCTATTATTTTATTTGCCTTTGCAGCAGCTGCCTGACACTGGCCACTAAATGTGAGTTTGTCGTCCACCCATACACGCAGGTCTTTTTTAGGCTAGGGTCACACTTGAAACCTGAATTGCGTTTACCGCATCCAGAGCCGGATGCGGTGAATGAAATTGCCTTCTTACATTCAGCAATCCGGGAACCGGATTACTGGATAGCAATCCGGTTACCGGAAAGTTTGCTCATCCCTGCTGTCCAAAGGCGGGCCTGTCTGCTACTCCCTCCGCCCGCTTAGTACTTATGCACGCCCCCTCTCGGCTTGCTGCAGTGCTGGCCACGTCATGAAAGGGGCAGGGCTACCTGTATGACGCGTTGTTAGCCCCACCCCTTTCATGACGTGGCCAAGCTCTCAGCACTACAGCAAGCCGAGAGGGTGTGTGCATAATTACTAAGCGGGCGGAGGGAGCAGCAGACAGGCCCACCTTTGGACACTTTTACAGAAACAGAGAACTCACACAGGACGAGGTGATTATCACCTCTATTCTCTACTTTACAACATCGTTTTCTTCAGCAAAGGGGATGGCTAGAAAGGATAAGAGGGGGTGCAGGGACAGGTACAGTTGTGGCCAAAAGTATTGACACCCCTGCAATTCTGTCAGATAATACTCAGTTTCTCTTCCTGAAAATGATTGCAATCACAAATTCTTTGGTATTATTATCTTCATTTAATTTGTCTTCAATGAAAAAACACAAAAAGAATTGTCCTAATGCCAAATTGGATATAATTCCACACCAAACATAACTAAAGGGGTGGACAAAAGTATTGGCACTGTTAGAAAAATCATGTGATGCTTCTCTAATTTGTGTAATTAACAGCACCTGTAACTTACCTGTGGCACCTAACAGGTGTTGGCAATAACAAAATCACACTTGCAGCCAGTTGACATGGATTAAAGTTGACTCAACCTCTGTCCTGTGTCCTTGTGTGTACCACATTAAGCATGGAGAAAAGAAAGAAGACCAAAGAACTGTCTGAGGACTTGAGAAACCAAATTGTCAGGAAGCATGAGCAATCTCAAGGCTATCTCCAAAGACCTGAATGTTCATGTGTCTACCGTGTACAGTGTCATCAAGAAGTTTAAAACCCATGGCACTGTGGCTAATCTGCCTAGATGTGGACGGAAAAGAAAAATTGACGAGAGATTTCAACGCAAGATTGTGCGGATGGTGGATAAAGAACCTCGACTAACATCCAAACAAGTTCAAGCTGCCCTGCAGTCCGAGGGTACAACAGTATCATCCCGTACAATCCGTCAGCGTCTGAATGAAAAGGGACTGTATGGTAGGAGACCCAGGAAGACCCCACTTCTTACCCCGAGACATAAGAAGCCAGGCTGGAGTTTGCCAAAACTTACCTGAGAAAGCCTACAACTAGGGATGGGCGAATCTACTCGCTAGGACTCGTTACTCGGCGAGTAGTAAGGGACTCGCAGGACTCGGTACTCTGCGAGTTTCCCAGCGTTTACTCGCACGAGTCAAATGCAAATCATTGGCAAACGCTGACAAAACTAGGATTGCCATTGTTTGCATTAGACTCGGCTACTGTGCCAGTGATAGCAGGGAAACTCGCAAAGTAACTGCTGTTACATTGCGAGCCGAGTCCAGCTGTCTTCTCTGTGTGCAGGCTGCCATCTCCAGGGTCCTAGAGCCCGCCTGCTCACAGACATGATGTAGCAGTGCTGAGATTGTTCTCAGTCTGCTCATTCCCTGTGCATAGACATCTATCTATGCACAGGGGATGTAGCAGAGAGGACATCGCGTTTTGGACTACGTCGGACGGAAGAGGATTTTTTTAATTAAAGATGGAGTCCCTAATGGCTTTTTTTTTCATTTCAAATAAAAAATTTTCTCTGTGTTGTGTTTTTTTAACCCTTTATTGGAGATTCTTAGTGGCTGGGTCAAACGTGGCCTGACATTAAGAATCTCGGGCTTAATACCAGCTTGTATAACAAAGCTGGTATTAACCCTTTTATTACCCAGCGTGCTACCGCCACCAGGGCCGCTGGAAGAGTGGGGTTCAGCGCCAGATGATGGCGCTTCAATGAACGCGCCATCTTCTGGGGCGGCTGCGGGCTGCAATTTGTAGCGTGGGGTGCCCAGAAAGCTTGGGCATCCCTGCGCTGCGGATTCCAGCCCCCAGCTGCTTAGCTGTACCTGGCTAGACACAGAAATTGTGCGGAGCCCCACGCATTTTTTTTTTATTATTTCATGAATTTCAGAGTCAGAGTCTCAGAGTCAGAGTCTCAGAGTCAGAGTCAGAATCTCAGAATTTCATGAAATAATTTAAAAAAAATGCGTGGGGCTCCGCGCAATTTCTATGTCTAGCCAGGTACAGCTAAGCAGCTTGGGGCTGGAATCCGCAGCGCAGGGATGCCCAAGCTTTCTGGGCACCCCCCGCTGCAAATTGCAGCCTGCAGCCGCCCCAGAAGATGGCGCGTTCATTGAAGCGCCATCCTCTGGCGCTGAACCCCGCTCTTCCAGCGGCCCTGGTAGCGGTGGCACGCTGGGTAATAAAGAGGTTAGGGCCAGCTTTGTATTATCAGCTGGCCCTAAGCCCGAAATTTATGGCGGTCACGCCAATATTAGACATGACCGCCATGAATTTCTATTAAATTGTTTTAAAAAAAACACAACACAAAGAAAATTTTTTATTAGAAATAAAAAAAAAAGCCATTAGGGACTCCATCTTTAATTAAAAAAATCCTCTTCCGTCCGACGCAGTCCAAAACGCGATGTCCTCTCTGCTACATCCCCTTTGCATAGATATAGATGTCTATGCACAGGGAATGAGCAGACTGAGAACAATCTCAGCTCTGCTACATCATCTCTGTGCACAGACATTCATGTCTGTACACAGGGAATGAGCAGACTGAGAACAATCTCAGCACTGCTACATCAGGCAGGAGGCGGGCTCTAGGACCCTGGAGCTGGCAGCCAGCACACTGAGCAGACAGGATTCTTATCTGTGCGATTACTTACAAAGTAAACGAGTCCAATGCAAATAAATGACAAAACTAGGATTGCTTCAGGCTGAAGCTTCTGAGACACATCTGCGATTTGTAAATCTCACACTACTCGCTATTACTCGCTTCCCCATTCATTAACATTGGACTCGCTAGACTCGCAACGAGTAGCGAGTCCTGTGCTCGGACTCGCTAGAGTCAAGCGATTCCGAGTAATTTAGGATTCGCCCATCACTACCTACAACGTTTTGGAAGAATGTTCTCTGGTCAGATGAGACAAAAGTAGAGCTTTTTGGGCAAAGGCATCAACATAGAGTTTACAGGAGAAAAAAAGAGGCATTCAAAGAAAAGAACACGGTCCCTACAGTCAAACATGGCGGAGGTTCCCTGATATTTTGGGGTTTCTTTGCTGCCTCTGGCACTGGACTGCTTGACCGTGTGCATGGCATTATGAAGTCTGAAGACTACCAACAAATTTTGCAGCATAATGTAGGGCCCAGTGTGAGAAAGCTGGGTCTCCCTCAGAGGTCATGGGTCTTCCAGCAGAACAATGACCCAAAACACACTTCAAAAAGCACTAGAAAATGGTTTGAGAGAAAGCACTGGAGACTTCTAAGGTGGCCAGCAATGAGTCCAGACCTGAATCCATCACCTGTGGAGAGATCTAAACATGGCAGTTTGGAGAAGGCACCCTTCAAATATCAGGGACCTGGAGCAGTTTGCCAAAGAAGAATGGTCTAAAATTCCAGCAGAGCATTGTAAGAAACTCATTGATGGTTACCGGAAGCGTTTGATCGCACTTATTTTGGCTAAAGGTTGTGCAACCAAGTATTAGGCTGAGGGTGCCAATACTTTTGTCTGGCCCATTTTTGGAGTCTTGTGTGAAATGATCAATGTTTTGCTATTTGCTTCATTCTCTTTTGTGTTTTTTCATTGAAGTCAAATTAAATGAAGATAATAATACCAAAGAATTTGTGATTGCAATCATTTTCAGGAAGAAACTGAGTATTATCTGACAGAATTGCAGGGGTGTCAATACTTTTGGCCACAACTGTATAAAGATGCGGGGGGGTCAGTTTGTGGGGTCATGCGCGCCACTCTGAGGAGCTCAGCGCTTTTGTACATAACAGATTATAGCAGGATAAGCCCACCTGAGTGGGTGTAAGGTCTCTAGGGGGACTGGGCACCCCCTAGAGACATTAAGCAAACATTTATTTATTAAATAGTTTTACAGAACACAGTACACTTTGCTTATCCCGGCGGGAGCCGGGATAAGCAAAGTATGTGCGGGAACCGGATTGCTCAGGTATACACATCCTGAGCAATCCGGTTCCCGCACTGCGGATGCTAAAACCGCTCAGAAAACTGCTGCCTGCATGATTTTTACCGCAGGCTGCAGAGCCGGAGACGGAAACCGGATTGCTTGTGAAGCAATCCGGTTTTTAGCATTGGCTCCTATGAGGAGCGTTTACTTGATCCGGTTTTGAGCTTTTTGAAAGCTCAAAACTGGATCAGGTTTTAAAAAAAAAATGTAGATGTGACCCTAGCCTTAGTGATAGTTTTGCCCAGTCTTTTACAATTAAGGACATAATTATACACATTATTTTCTCTGCCCAAGTGCATCACGATTGCCATTTATCAGCCCAAGTCTCTAGTTTACATAAATCCTCCTGTGATATAAAATTGTCCTCCTCTGTATTGATTACCCTGCAGAGTTTAGTGTCATCTGCAAATATTGAGATTCCCCATTGTTCTCATTTTATGTATCAATCTTACCGACCGATAATTTTCAGGTTCAGTTTTTGTCCCCTTTTTGAATATTGGAACCACATTTGCTATACGCCAGTCCTGTGGTACAGACCCTGTCATTATGGAATCTTTGACAATTAAAAATAATGGTCTATCTATGATGGTACTCGGAGGTGTATCCCATCTCGGACCGGGGATTTGCAATTTTAGTGATTTTTAGACGATGATGTACTTCCTGCTGGGTTAAGCAGGTGGCAACGGAGAGTTTTTGATCATGTTTTTTGTCATGGGATTTTCTTGTGTAAATACTGTTGAATAAATCATTTAGCATACTGGCATTTTCCTCATCCTCATCCACCATTTCATCCAGAAGGGGGCCAAAACTATCATATCTTAGTTTCTTACTATTTATGTAGTTAAAGAATATTTAGTGATTATTTTTACTTTCTCTGGCAATGACTCTCTCTCTCTCAATCTTTGCTACCTTAATTCTCTTTTTACAGTAATTATTTAATTTTCTGTATTTATTTAATGCCTCATCATTACCTACTTGCTTTCATTCTCTAAATGCTTTCTTTTTGACTGTTTTCTTTTTTTCATATTCTTAAAAACATTTTTTTCTACTTTTGAAGCTGTGATCATATGATCATATGAGTTATACATCCAGCGTTCACAGGATCATAAAGCCAGATGCAGGAGTCATCAGCACACACCTCTTATTACAACCCATCGGTGCCTCACGATCATGTGACAGGTGAACCAATCAGAGAGGAGAATGATGCGCATCTTAGATCCTACTGTCAGAGATTGACAACTGGATTTAACTGCAGGATTTAATATATATATCAAGAGTCGTGAAGGGGTTAATGTACTATCCTATATAGAAGTAGCATGGAAAGGCACTTACCAGTTGATGTCGCATCTTCACTTTACTGCATACACAGTTATAATGGGTATGGCGGGGAGGGGGAGCAAGGATGGATTTTCTATGTGATAACCTTTGTGGAATGAGCAATGCTGACTAATCAGTCCTGGCACAGTGCTGCACTCAGCAGTCACATAGGGATTTTATGTTTTGGAGAGCATTGGTGCCAATCCTTCTCTTTGTTACTGATTGGTTAAAGTACTATGTTAACAATGATTTTTTTTTATTTCAGATTTGGCAAAATGAGCTTATAAGTTGGTTGCCAGAAGAATTTTGTAATATTCAATATCTTTTCTTGGCCAAAGAAAAAGTTTGGAGGCCAGACATGTACATATACGAGATGTAAGTTTTTTTTATGTTTTCATGCAGTATTTATAATAGCTTGGACAGAAAATATACAAATGTACTCGGACATAAATCCTCTGTTTTTCAGTTAGGTGCAGGTAGGGATGGGCGAGCCTGCTTGACGGTACTCAGGACTCGCCCAAGCATCTCAGTACTCGACATGTTCGGCACTCGCCGAGTACCGACGAGATGCTCGGGCTCATGCTCGAATCCACCTTCCTGCATGTTGGCGTGCTTTACAGAGCCAGCCTACATGCAGGGATTGGCTGCCTTACACTGTAATGCCACAGCCATGTTAGTTGTGGAATTACAGTGATTGACTGGCCGCACAGCGTCATCAGGTCTATATAAGACCTGATGGCACTGTGCTCGTCACTCTGCACTACAGTCAGCTAGTGTAGAGAGAGGTGCTGCTGAGCTAGGGACAGATTTAGTGTGTGTCTTAGGTAGTGTAGGTACTAGGTAGTGTACACAACACAATCCATTTACACAAATAGTCTTTTTCAGGACTTATACAGCCGTATACAGGCAATGTATATAGGCAGGGTATATAGTAGACTGCGGTGTGTAGAGCGGAGCGTATAGCATATAAAGATTAAAAAAAAAAAATTGCATGGGTCCCTGGTAAATTTCAAGTCTAGCAAAGGCTAAGCAGATAGCTGGGGCTGATGTTAGAAGCCTGGGAAACGGGTAATACCCATGGAGCTTCCCAGGCTATTATTACCCACCCCAGATGAATACTTAGCCTTTACTGGCTATTAAAATTGGGGATACAATGAAAAACAAATTGCGTGGGGTCCCCCTATTTTAACAGCTAGCAAAGGCTAAGAAGACACCTGGGGGCTAGTATTAGTAGCCTGGGAAGGGACCAAATCTGGCACTTAGCCTCGCTCTGCCACACTTCCCTGTAGCGGTGGCTGCAGGGTTATGGGGTTGTGGTTGATGTCACCTTTTAATACCAGCTGACATTAAGTCCAGGTTAGTAATGGAAAGGCTTCTATAAGACACCACCATTACTAACCCCATAGTCGAAAAGGGAAATAAAACATAGACACCCAGAATAAAGTATTTTATTTGAAATAAAGACAGTATTTCTTTATTGTTCTTAATTCAACCATACTTACTGTCTCACCTATTCCACCTGAAGCCAGTGTCTCCTGTAAGATAAATATAATAATAAAAGTAACCTCATCCTCAACTTTCCGTTGCCAGGAGCCTCCATGTGTCCCATGATGGCACCGGACCTGCAACATCTGATAGCAGGCTGGAGAGTTGCTGGATGCGACTATTCAGCTTGCCATCTAGCAGAATCACTGAAAAGCGCATGCATGCGCACATCAATGACTCACTGTGGCGTCATAAAGATAAGCTGAGTTCTTGTGAATGAACTTAGTTCACCTCTGTGTTGCCACAAGGAGTGTGGGAAAATTATACCGCACGCAACGTTGGCAAATGATGTCTGAACTCACATGAACTCAGCTCATCTTTATGATGCCACAGTGAGTCACTGATGAGTGCAGTCATGTGGCAAAGCGAGACTAAGTGCCAGATTTGGCATGTCCTATGGATGCGCCATTTCTGGGATGGCTGAGGGCTCTTCTTTTTAGCCTCGGAGGGGTCAATATTCTTGGTCTCTTACCAGGCTATTAATACTAGCCCCCAGGTGTATGCTTAGCATTTGCTAGCTGTTAAACTGAGTCTCTGCAATAATTTATTAACTATTCATTGCCATGACATTGAGATGCTCGGCCCGAGCTTCGAGCACCCGAGCATTTAAGTACTCGTTCTCCACTTCTGGCCAAACAGTTTCAACTGCATCCACATGATCCCCTCCACCATTAGCTGGCCATTGTTGGTAGCAGTAAGATGTATTACTCGGCCATCCTCAGGGACCACCGATTGACTGAAGTGTCTCTCATACACCTCCAGAGGCATGATGGTACACGCTGATCCTCTATCGACTAAACACCTCATCTTCCACCCCCCCCAAACTCAGCTTCCATCACTGGGCTACTTGCGCACAAGTCATGTTCCTCCCGTCGAGGGTCCAGTGAGAGATAGGCAGTGGCTGGTCGCCTTTGTACAGCAGTGGCCAGCGGCTTTGCCAATGGCAGTGGATTCTCTGGAATGATATTGGTCTGACGGGAGCAGGCAGTGTGGCCCCTCTGGCGATGCCTCCGGCGGACACATCCAGCTTGGCTGCAGGCACCCAGTGTAGATACTCCATGCCTCTCTTGCATACAGACTATACTGGAGTTGACAGGCATGGCAGGTGGTCTCTCTGCCGGGAGAGGGAACAACTCCTTCCGTACTTTGGCCACTTCTAGCTGCAGCTCCCTCAGCTCTGATCTTAGGGCTTGAATAACCTCTGTCAAAGCATCAGTCACAGTCTCTCGGCTTCTCACCATTTGAATGCTGTTTACAGTTTTCTGTACCACAGGCACATACTCCTCTTCCCTTTCAAGGGCAGGCTTATATATATATTACAGAAGGTCAGATCGGGACTGGTCTAAGCCATCTCCTGCAACTTATCACGAAGGAACCTATTGCCCAGCCCGGTGATAAACTGATCCCGAAGAAGCCGGACCACCTCCTGGAACGTTATCATGGCCTTAGAGTCTAGGCGGTGCATCTCATTTGATGTCTCCTGCAGGGCAATGGTGTAATGCATCAGAAACTCGTGCATCCCCTTAGGGTGATTAAAGAAGTGGGCCCGGAGCTGTGTCACTCTAACACGGTTTTCATAACTCACTCTCAGCAACTCAAGAACCTTCTCTAGTGTATCCCTCTCTGATTCTGGTCGCACCATCACTGTCCGCCTGGTGCCTCCCTCTAATGAATTTAATGCCAACCATGCCCGTAACTCGAGGGTTAAATTCCACATCCGCAAAATACACCATACCCTCTCAGCCCAGTCTTGCAACATAATGCTACGCCTGTCGTATTTGGGTATGTGCTGGAGTAAGACTCCTACTGGCACGTACCCTTGCAAAGTCGTCGCAGCTACTGGGAGACCCACAACCAGCAGGAGAACTGCTGGTGCAGAAGGGCCACTTCTTCTCTCATCTCCCTCCATCTCCCTCCTGCCGACTATGCCAAAATGTAATGAACAGAGGTCTGTACTAGATCTAGCAAGTCACAGAAGCAGAGACAGAGGCAGAAGCAACATAAAATACTTCCTTTTACTTGCGGAAACAAATGAAAAATTTAGAGCAGGATGCATGGATACATTTTTCCCCAGAACTACTAGCTATATTATTTACATACACCCAGCATCAGGGTAGGGGTCGGTGTATTAGGCTGGTTTCACACTTGTGGACCCCTCTGCAGCGTCCTGCGGAGGGGATCCATAAGCTGAGCGCAGGCACCGCAAGTCCCTATGTTTAACATGGGGACGCAGGTGCTTGCGCTCTGATGCAGATTGGCTTGTGCACCCTGTGCGCACCCATTCACTGCAATTTATGATTTGTACGCAGGCGGATGCCTGCCCACAAATCACACACTCTCGTCCGCATCAGGAACGCGACATGTCGACCTCAGTGTTCCTCCTCAGTGTGAGGAAACAATGGCAAGAATAAATTTAACAAAAATCTACATGGAAAAATAAATGATAATTAACTACAGCAGCAGAACAGGCGTAAATCAGATGGATGCAGTTTAGTGAGGATCACTGAAATAACACACCGATTTACAATCCTATCAACTCTATACACACAATGCATATATACTCAATATAGATATATGTATATATATAAATATATATTTAATCTGTTGGATACACGGGTATCTTATTAACGGTACCATTGGTCCAGTTACAGTCTGTACCAGGCCTGGGAAAGTACGAATTGTAGTCACTTCCAATGGTCTTCAGCGTCAAAAGCAAAACAAAACACGACTGTAGTAAACAGTAATACTCCATTGTCTTGTCTGAAGGGGGCAAAGAGTGTTCTCTTAGAGACACCACACCAAAGCCTGCAGTCCCACAGTAGGGATTCAGTCTTTTCTCTGACAGCATCGTCGACCCATCTCCACCAATGCACTCCTCCCGTGGCAGTAGTACACTTGCTTCCTATTGGGAAATAAGTCTTTGGTCCCCTCCAGGGGCCCAGCTGTTAAGTTAGTAAGTGTCCAGTCTCAGCTTCATCTGACACAGCCGCTCTCCTTCTCACAGCCCTCAGGCAGGAACCCTTGTTTACCACAGCTCCACAAACTGTCATCATCTCAACCTGTCTCCATGACAACTAGGGATGGGCGAATCTACTCGCTAGGACTCGTTACTCTGCGAGTAGTAAGGGACTCGCAGGACTCGGTACTCTGCGAGTTTCCCAGTGATTACTCGCACGAGTCCAATGCAAATCAATGGCAAACGCTGACAAAACTAGGATTGCCATTGTCTTGCATTAGTCCGTTCAAATAAGAAGTGATATTATGTCAGCGCTAAGGACACAGCCAGGACATCGCTCTGTGAGTAATTACCTCTAGGTTTTATTAATTCAATATGGGATTCCCGGTCTCCACAACGCGTTTCTGCGCTAATTGCGCCTTTCTCAAGTGAATTAATAAAACCTAGAGGTAATTACTCACAGAGCGATGTCCTGGCTGTGTCCTTAGCGCTGACATAATATCACTTCTTATTTGAACGGACACATCTCTTCCCCGCGGGAAGTGTGATATCCAGCAGCTCGGGCTCCAGGACCTGTCTTACGTCACATCACCACTCCCTCGAGGCTATCACGCACCAGCAGCATGTGAACCACGCGAATCCCTCTGTCCCTCGGCTCCAGTCGGCGTGGAGACCCTTCGGGGTTGAAATCTAGCCAACCAACTAGTTGTGCAGTCAGCACAACTAGACCAGGTGAGCACCGGGGTCATTTAATCAATCCCATGTTCTAATTGTCAGCAGTGTGGCGCAACCTTGTTTCTTTTATATTGTCTTGCATTAGACTCGGCTACTGTGCCAGTGATAGCAGGGAAACTCGCAAAGTAACTGCTGTTACTTTGCGAGCCAAGTCCAGCTGTCTTCTCTGTACAGGCTGCCGCAGCTCCAGGGTCCTAGAGCCCGCCTGCTCACAGAGATGATGTAGCAGTGCTGAGATTGTTCTCAGTCTGCTCATTCCCTGTGCATAGACATCTATATCTATGCACAGGGGATGTAGCAGAGAGGACATCGTGTATTGGACTACGTCGGACGGAACAGGATTTTTTTAATTAAAGATGGAGTCCCTAATGGCTTTTTTTTTTATTTCAAATAAAAAATTTTCTCTGTGTTGTGTTTTTTTAACCCTTTATTGGAGATTCTTAGTGGCTGGGTCAAACGTGGCCTGACATTAAGAATCTCGGGCTTAATACCAGCTTGTATAACAAAGCTGGCATTAACCCCTTTATTACCCAGCGTGCCACCGCCACCAGGGCCGCTGGAAGAGCGGGGTTCAGCGCCAGAGGATGGCGCTTCAATGAACGCGCCATCTTCTGGGGCGGCTGCGGGCTGCAATTTGCAGCGGGGGGTGCCCAGAAAGCTTGGGCATCCCTGCGCTGCGGATTCCAGCCCCCAGCTGCTTAGCTGTACCTGGCTAGACATAGAAATTGCGCGGAGCCCCACGCATTTTTTTTTTATTATTTCATGAAATTCATGAAATAATTAAAAAAAAATGGCTCCCCTATATTCTTGTGTCCGGCCAGGTACAAATAGGCACCTGGGGGTTGGGGGCAGCCCGTCGCTGCCTGCTGGATCCGGCTGGTTCCAGAAATACGGCAAAGCCCACGTCAAATTTTTTTCTGACAAATCCATAAAACAATGTAAATAAAAGGGACTGCATCTTTATTAACCCCTGGACCATGGGCTAGGGGTTAATAAAGATGCAGTCCCTTTTTTAGGATTGTTTTATTGATTTTTCAGAAAAAAAATTACATGGGCTTCGCCGTATTTCTGGAACCAGCCGGATCCAGCAGGCAGCGACGGGCTGCCCCCAACCCCCAGGTGCCTATTTGTACCTGGCTGGACACAAGAATATAGAGGAGCCCTTTTTTTTTATTATTTCATGAATTTCATGAACGTGGGGCTCCGTGCAATTCCTATGTCTAGCCAGGTACAGCTAAGCAGCTGGGGGCTGGAATCCGCAGCGCAGGGATGCCCAAGCTTTCTGGGCACCCCCCGCTGCAAATTGCAGCCCGCAGCCGCCCCAGAAGATGGCGCGTTCATTGAAGCGCCATCCTCTGGCGCTGAACCCTGCTCTTCCAGCGGCCCTGGTGGCGGTGGCACGCTGGGTAATAAAGAGGTTAGGGCCAGCTTTGTATTATCAGCTGGCCCTAAGCCCGAAATTTATGGCGGTCATGCCAATATTAGACATGACCGCCATGAATTTCTATTAAATTGTTTTAAAAAAAACACAACACAGAGAAAATTTTTTATTAGAAATAAAAAAAAAAAGCCATTAGGGACTCCATCTTTAATTAAAAAAATCCTCCTCCGTCCGACGCAGTCCAAAACGCGATGTCCTCTCTGCTCATCCCTGTGCATAGATATAGATGTCTATGCACAGGGAATGAGCAGACTGAGAACAATCTCAGCTCTGCTACATCAGGCAGCAGGCAGGCTCTAGGACCCTGGAGCTGCGGCAGCCAGCACACAGAGCAGACAGGACTCTTATCTGTGCGAGTTTCCCAGCGATTACTTGCAAAGTAAACGAGTCCAATGCAAATCAATGGCAAAACTAGGATTGCTTCAGGCTGAAGCTTCCGAGACACATCTGTGATTTGTAAATCGCACACTACTCGCTATTACTCGCTTCCCCATTCATTAGCATTGGACTCGCTAGACTCGCAACGAGTAGCGAGTCCTGTGCTCGGACTCGCTAGAGTCAAGCGATTCCGAGTAATTTAGGATTCACCCATCACTAATGACAACCCCTTCAGCAGATGGCCCCCACCTTTTACTCAGGAAATAAATCTCTGCATACTCTTACACTCCTGTTGTTAGATCCAGTTACCAAGCAACTGCAGGTCCTGCGGTAGCGGTGATTCAAGCGGTCCTTTGCCTAGAGCTGTTCCTGCCAAACTCCCTCAGAGGGATTAGATATAGGAAAGGAAAAAGAATCGGTCTTATTGGAGCTCTAGGATTGAGGTCACAGAAGATGAAAAAGTAAACCATCCGAATCTTTATTGTTCCCTTGTGGGCCATAACGCGTTTCAACAGTCAATGTGCTCTCTTCCTCAGGTCATACGTGATACCTGGTATCACCTGAAGAAGACAGCACATTGACTGGTGAAACGCGTTATGACCCATAAGGGAACAATAAAAGTTCGGATGGTTTACTATTTCATCTTCTGTGTCCTCAATTCTAGTGTTCCAATCAGACGGACACTTTTTCCTTATTGCTGCTTGCGGAATTCCCAGCCCAATCTCTCTGCAGCTTCAGGCTCCATGAGTCTCCTACCCGCCAACTACATGTCTCACTTCACCTCTACAGAAGGGAGGATTCAGGTGCTCTCCCAACACCTGCCAAAGCCTTAATCTCCAGACATCCAGACGTTTTCCTGCCCAGGATTTTCATGGTTCTGCCCATCAGAAGTGAACACACCTGGCTACACTCAGGCTCTGTGTCTCATATACTGAAAAACCAAGATGGAGTCAGCCTATTCCCAGTGACTAGTTCCTCCCTGTTTGGGCTGTTCCCACAGCTTAACTGTTTCCTTCCTACAGTCCTCATGTGAAGCAGATTCTTTTGCATCTACGAGATCTTCCTAAGACTAGACACTAGATGGCTGCACTTATACTCTAACATGACCATATACATTACAAACATTATCTCAACACTTTGTAGAATATACAGTTGAAACCAGAAGTTTCTATACACTACATAAAAAGACACATCTGCATGTTTTTCTCACTATCTGACATGAAGTCAGAATAAACCTTTTCTGTTTTAGGTCAATTAGGATTACCATAATTATTATTTGCCAAATCTCAGAATAATGAGAGAATGTTTTCTATTATTTTCTTCAAAGTCATACGTTTACATACATTTCATTAGTATTTGGTACCATTGCCCTTACACTGTATCATTTGGGGAAAACATGTTGGATATCTTTCCACAAGCTTCTCACAATAGTTGTAGGAATTTGGGCCCATTCCTCCAGCCAGAACTGGTGTAAATGAGCCATGTTTGTAGGTCTCTTTGCTTGCAGCCTTTTTAGCTTTGCCCATAAATGCTTCTCATATAAAAGATACAGTGGCGAGTCCCATATTGATTAAAATCTTCATCTTTATTAAACAAGATTAAAATATCATAGTGGTTGGATTATTGTCTCAACATGTTTCAGGCAAAAGCCCTTAGTCACTGAGACGTGAAACAAGTGGAGACAATAATCCAACCGCTAGGATATTTTAATCTTGTAAAGATGAAGATTTTAATCAATATGGGACTCACCACTGTATCCTTTATATGAGAAGCCCCCAGTTAGCTTTTTTATATTGGCTGTACATCAAAATTGGGGGGAAACCCATGCATTTTTTTTAGATATTGGATTCAAATGATAAATAAACAGCAAGGGTTTCCTGTGTGTTCATACTCTGCAGAGATAAAGTATATAGCACTGTGTATCAAAATCTGGGGAACCCTACGCGTTTATTTATTTTTTTCATTTCAAACATGCGCTGGCCAATCACAGCCGTACCAGTACTTGGCATGGCTGTGATGGGACCGGAAGTGCTCACACTGGGAAAGCTTGCTGATTGGCTACACTGCAGTGTTTACATAAGCTTTATCTGGATGGCCAAATCCAAACAGTAACTCAGACTTCCCTGAGAAGTCCATGTTGTGGATCTATGCATGGACACTAGGTGTCCAGAACAGACCCTGAACTTTATAGTTTTGGTTGGGTCATTATTCAGCAGGTTGGTAGAATATTGAAGTTCTACTCTTCTTTGTCATATCGCCTACAAGAGATCTGTCATCTTTTCTTCAATATAAAAAGGATGGGAAATGAGAAAATGTACCGTACTTTCTATATTTTACTAAGCATGTTGTAAGACATATAAATTAGACATCATTTAGGCCTTTTGCCATTAGTTTGCAGCTAATATAATTATCCTTTTCACGAGATTGGTATATTATTACAATAACTTTACATTTTATTTCTCTAGGACTGACATCGAGGATAAATCTCAATCTCCCGTCTTCAGTATACTTTATTCCGATGGATATGTGGTTGATTATAAATTTATGAGACTCGTCACTTCTTGTGATATAGAGATTTATAAATTTCCCTTTGATGAACAGAACTGCAGTATATCTATTGGTTCCTACATCTGCCAAGGTTTGTAACATTTAATAGATGTAATCATTTTAGTTCATCTACAAGCTTTGTACTGCAGAAGATCACATAGATCCCTTAGCAAAAAATGGTTAAAAAATAGTAGATTTGAGAATCTTACATTACCCTAATTCCAACAAAGTTGGGAATCTGTGTATAATGTAAAGAGAACAAGAACGCTGAGATCTGAAAACCTCTTATAACCACATTGTATTCATAGCAGAACACGTGAAAAAATGAACTCATTGTGAAATTGATGCAACACATCTCAATAATAGAGGAAAGCTTGGAAATGGTTTTAATTAACAATAGCTTGAGGGTCAATTTTCAGCTAAGTCTCATCCCTGTATAAAAGTAAGGTGATGGCACCAATGGTTGACCGTGTTCGAAGCAAGCATCGCCACTTACTGGTTAACCGGAATCGTCTGGAGCCAAAGTATAATAAGTGTGTTTCCTACAGGGAAGAATCTAAGAGGATATGTCGGATCAGGTGACTGCTGAGACGCAGTTACCAAATATAATATGTCAGTAGACCAAAGAAGTAGAGAAGCAAGAGACTTTCAGGGAAGTGGACATGCAGAGCAGACATGGGTTCGATGTGCTGGAGTCACATTAGGATGAATAGAATCTGTCAAGGCGCCATAGTGACTACAGGAGGGACCCAAAGACTAACCATTCCAGAGAGACCCCAGTTTGCTGGTCAAACCTCGAGGACTGAATACTGAAAACCCTTTTCAGAGAGACCAATCTATGCCAGTCAAACCTCAAATACTGAATACTGAATAGTTTTACTAAAAGAAGATCAGACTTTGTCGATTACACCACGAAGCCAGAAAACCGCGGATAAGCAGCCGAGAGCAAAATGTTAGTCCCAGCACATAGGCTGAGCGGGTCAGGCTGTTTTTTCGTACATTGCATATGGTATTTAGAAAGGAAAGTTATTTGTGTGAGGTGGATTAGTGACATAGTATATTTCCTGCAGATCATAGAAATCATTTGCAAACCTATTTACAGTTGTTCTCAAACATTTTCATACTCCGGAAGATTTTTGTTTTCTTGTCCTTTTTTTTCAGAGAATATGAATAACAACACAAAAACGTTTTTCCCACTCATGATTAGTGGTTGAATGAAGCCATTTATTGTCAAACTACTGTGTTTTCTCTTTTAAAATTGTAATGAAAACCAAAAACACCCAAATGACCCTGATCAAAAGTTCACATACTCTGGTGATTTTGGCTTGATAACATGCACAGAAGTTGACACAAATGGGCTTGAATGGTTAATAAAGGTATCATCCTCACCTGTCACCTGTTTATTTATAATCAGTGTGTGAATAAAAGCTGAGTGAGTTTCTGGGTTCCAGACAGACTCTTGCATCTTTCATCCAGCCATTGACATTTCTGTATTGTGAGTCATGGGGAAAGCAAAATAATTGTCAACAGATCTACAGGAAAAAATAGTTGAATTGTATAAAAGAGTAGAGGGATACAAAAAGATAGCCAAGGAATTGACAATGCCAGTCAGCAGTGTTCAAACTGTGATTAAAAATGGAAAATCAGGGGCTTTGTGACAACCAAACCACGATCAGGTAGATCAAGATCAACAAAAATTTTTTACATTGTTTGGTATTCAATTAAAAACCCTCAAATAACATCAGCTGAAATACAAGAATCATTGAAAACTAGTGGTGTGATTGTTTTAAGATGCAAATAATGAGGCACTTGTAAGAAAAATTGGCTGCATGGTCGAGTCGCCAGAAGAAAACCATTACTGCACAAATACCACAAAGTATCTCACTTACAATATGTCTAACAGCACAGAGACAAGCCTCCAAACTTCGGGAACAAGGTCATTTGGAGTGATGAGGCCAAAATTGAACTTTTTGGCCACAACCATAAATGTTACATTTGGAGAGGTGTGAACAAGGCCTATGATGAAAGGAACACCATTCCTACTGTAAAGCACAGAGGTGGATCGCTGATGATGTGGGGATGTGTGAGCTACAAGGGCACAGGAAACTTTGTCAAAGTTGAAGGAAAGATGAATGCAGCAAGTTAACAGCAAATAATGGAGGCAAATTTCCACTTATTACCCTAGAAGCTGTGCATGGGACAATACTTGAAAGTTCCAACATGACAACGATCCAAAACACAAGGCCAAGTCAACCTGTCATTGGCAACAGCAGAATAAAGTAAGGGTTCTGGAGTGGCCATCTCAATCTCCTGACGTCAATTCTATTGAGCCACTCTGGGGAGAACTCTGTGGTACCCCTGCGGCTTGGTCGCCACAGTGGTACAGCACCTATCCATATCATGCTCACAGGTAAGCACTGCTGAGATACGCCAACACACCCAAACTCCAAGCCAGGGAGATGCTGGGTGGAAGATGCTTGCTGATAGAGCAGACCCCATCTGCTGGCTGGAGGGAGGAGTAAGTTGAGGGGGTGGGAGGAGTAAGTTGAATTAGAGTTACACAGAGAAAGAGAACATCATGGCAGGAAATAAATGTGAGTTCTAGGCAACCAAGACAGCTGGGGAGAGAGCAGGACCCATCCAGGAAGGTCAGCTGCTAATGTCCAGGCCTCGGGACCCGAATCTACAGCTGGCTGGATGGCCGAGCAGAGGAAGGAGCTGCACAGGGGTACCGCCCCCAATTCGGTCTGGGGTCTTCAAGACCAGCCCAGAAACCGGAGGTCACTGAACTTCACATGCAGTGACCACCACCATGGACTCTCCCAAGCGAAGGGACTACAAAAGATCGGGAGGACTTGCAAGGCAGTTGTTCAAAAAGGCCCGCAGTTGCCTGCTTTGGGACTTGTAGCATGAGGACACAGGGATGGAAGGATTAGGAATGTGTCAGTGAGAACAAGGTAGCAAGGAAAGGCTTTACACTCCGTTTCTCAGAAGAGTGGCCCTGGACTACTTGTGAGCTGGCCAGGCAGCAATCTTGGAGGACACAGTACCCCGGCTGGGCTGCCTATGGACCTAAACTGCAAGTAAAAGCAACCGGTAAGAATTGCAACCCTTGTGTCTGTCCACTCCTTCCTGCGCCTCCCTGCACCATCGACTACAACCACCATCATCTACAGCTTCACCTTTACTATACCCCAGGGGCCAGCTCTGCCTGAGGGAGTGCTCCATTAAGCTGCCACACCACCTATCCCCTGGGGACCACTACATGCAGCGCTGGTCCAATCTGACCAGAAACCCCAGATGGCATCACAGTAAACTTTATTTCCCCTTTTTTCAATGACCAGTCACACCCACGATATCTAGGGAGAGCCACTGTGACATCCCCTGAACTGTTGAGCTGTGGAGTCGAGTACCCCGGCCCCATGACCACGGCACCTCAAGCATGCAGTTCATGCAAGAAAGCCCAGAAATTTACAGGAACTGGAGGCTTTTTGCCAAGAAGAATGGGCAGCTTTACCATCTGAGGAAATAAAGAGCCTTATCCACAACCACCACAAAACACAACAAGCTGTCATTGATGTTAGAGCGGGCAATACACCGGATTAAGAACTGGGGTATGTGAACCTTTGATCAGGTTCATTTGGATGTTATGGTTTTCATTATGTCTTAAAAATAGAAAACACACTAATTTTACAATAAATTGCTTCATGCAACTACTAACCATGAGTGGAAAAAAAGTTTTTGTGTTATTATTTATATTCTCTGAAAAAAGGCCAAAAAAAGATAAAAATCTGCCAGGGTATGTAAACATTTGAACAGAACTATAAGTTATTGTGTAAAGTGAATATGGTCATAGGCAGTAGGTGATGCTGATACTTCCCTGTTGAGAGACTATATTTGGGTTGGAGGAGTGTATTGATTAAGTAACTATGTATTGTTATTTAACAAATTGTTTGTTGTGAATAGTTTTCTCTTCACCCATCCAATTGCATTCTTTTGTCATTTCCTCACATACTGCCAACTCCCTGTCACTGTACAATAAATTTTAGAAGTGTTGTCAGGCTGGCTTTACACTTGCGGACCCCTCCGCAGCGTCCTGCGGATCCGCAAGCTGACCGTAGCCCCTATGTTTATAATGGGAACGCACGGTGCTGCGCAGGTCTGCGCATGACCGTGCGCTCCCATTCACTGCAATATGTGATTTGTAGGCAGTCGGATGCTCGCTCACAAATCACACACTCTCGTCCGCACCAGGAATGCGACCATGTTGTGTTCAGGGTGCGGACGAGAGTGTGTGATTTGTGCGCGGGCATCCGCCTGCGTACAAATCACATATTGCAGTGAATGGGAGTGCACGGTCCTGACCTTCGCAGTACCGTGCGTTCCCATTATAAACATAGGGGCTGGCGGTGGCTGCGGTCAGGAGGGGTCCGAAAGTGTGATGCCAGCCTCAGTGAGTTGTTTCCAATGCATTGTTGCATTTCTGGAATCAATTTACATAAATATAACATGTTACAGAGGCAGATTTTACTGGATTCTACAAGTGTTTTGTTGTTGCTACACTGTGTATTCCCACCCTTCCTGTTTACTCACTACACTCCAGAGGGTATGGCAATTGAATTCTTGTGGACATATACTTACATGGTCATTCCAGCCCCTCTGTCTTCTAAATGTTTGTACTCACAACACCCCCCACCCCCTCGGAGTAAAATAAAATGGTCAGACATAGCCACGCGGTGACAAACTTAGATCTGTGGGGGCTAGGTCTGACTATTTCTTATTTTATTCCTTTTATTTTTATAACTGTTTATGCATACATGTAAATTGTCTCTTATGTAATATTTTGTATATCTTTTATATAAGCACTGCCATCTTTGGGAGTAAAATATTATAATTTGCTAGTTTCGCTCTTCTTGTCCTATGACGATCTGACACGCCAACCACGCTTTCACACGTTACCAGAGCAGGTGACCAATCCACCTTAAAGAGATCGGTGGTGGCAGCATAACGTTTTTGTATTTATGTGATATTTTGGGCCTGAGGGTGACTGGATCGAGGTATATATACATTCCTAGCAGGAACTGGTGGTATATATACATCCTGTCACATCGCGTGTCGCAGTATACATAAACATAAATTAGGGCAGCTGGGCTCCTTTTTTATCCTCTGGCAATACCGGATTTGGCCAGCAGACTAAGGGGGTGCCAGAGAGCTGCAGGTCTTGACCAAGTATTCGTGACAATTGGTGGCAGCGGTGGGATGGTGAATAATCTAAAAATATGAATTATGTGTTTGTGATATGAATGGGTCTTCTTAAATTCGACTTTGAAAAACTGTCTTACAAGACAAAGACCTTTTTGGAGGGACAGATCTGGTTCAGACTTGTATGAGTTCTGTTCCTCTCAGCTTCAGGATTTTATGGGGGGTCGTAAATACTGGATAGGGGAGGGGGAGAGAGAGTGGGGGGTTTGCATGTAGAATTGGATCTACAGAAACCCCTCAGAATAGAGAAAGCCTTATGTATAGGTTTTCGCTGATTTTCCAACCTCTTCTGATATTGAAACATATTCATACTTTCATGACATACCTCAAGGACCCAGAGAGAGCCAAGCACACCCCCACCTTGTTTGGTGCATGATGAGCACTCCATCCCACCTGAAGAGTTACCACTACCCGCACCAGAGTGGACCCCCAAACCCTGTACCACAGATACCCCTTATGGAGTGCATGGCCTCCGGCCTTTGTCCCCAAGCTACCAGGAGCAACATCAACGTCACCTGCAGAATGTCTTAATTGATGGATGTAAAGTGTCGGGATTTAGAGACACGGGCTTTCTTGACTAATGCGACCCCCATGTGGTTCGATCTGAGGCAATTCACCCAGGACCCATGTTCCCCATTGTCCTGGCGGGGGGTACTCGCAAATATATACAGCGAGCTTGGGTGCGTTTGAATTATGGTTATGGAGAAAAACTGTACTTCATAGGAGTTATGGTAGGACTTCCTGCCGATATCCTCCTTGGAAATGACCTTGGGGAGTTACAATGCCATTTTGTGGTAGCAAAGCACTCACTGATAAAAGGGAGACCAGTCGTGGTGGTTATGGTGGTTTCCGCAGGGAGCCAACCCAGGGCTAGGTCCTTCCCTGGAGGGATATCTGGCTAGTTCCGTGTTTAAGACTCCTAAACGAGGCTCTATGCACTCTATTTGCATATTCATAATTCCCAGGGGCAATGCACCTAAGATTTCACTGTGTTTGAGCGCTTTTGTCAGTTGCCCGCAGTGTTTTCCTTGACAGGTCTCCCTGAGATCAGTGAGTCCTTTGTGATGTTGGTCTACAAGGCATTGCTCCCACCTAGCCAGAATCCTACTTTACATTGATGAGGGGCAAAACCCCGAAACAGCTGTCTGTGGATGGATACCTGGCTTTGGTAATTCCCTTGTCATATCTTTAAACTCGTAAAGAGTTGGATATTGACTGAAAGGGCCACTTAATATGGAAATTATGGTGGTTTCCGCAAGAAGCTACCCCAGGGCTAGGTCCTTCCCTGGAGGGATATCTGGCTAGTTCTGTGTTTGAGACTCCTAAACGAGGCTCCATGGACTCTATTTGCATATTTTGTGGTAGCAGACACTCAACAAGAAGAACAATAGACTCTTTCAGGCTGACCTAACCTACCCCTGTGCAAGGACTTATTGACTATTAAGCAATGTGAACTAAAGTGAGATGGCCAAAGGCCTGTGTAGATCTCATGGCATGCTCACTTATTAAAAGTGGGGAGAGGTTGTGATTGCGGAGAGTTACCTGGATTACCTGAATATATCCCTGCCCCTCTGCACCTTAATGTAACATGTAACCTGTTTTACTCACAAGTGAAATAAAGGATCTCAACACACCCGGTGAGTGCCCCTCTACTTTTTCTTTGTCTCAATCGTGACACAGCCCATAGGGCAAATTTTTGTAAACACAATGCACATTGTGCAGTGGACAAGCCAGGAAAGTACTTATTCTCCAGCCTAACCACTGGATGCCCTTGTGATGGTGGCTCCCTGAGTTAACCATGACACAGCCTTTAGGACTAATTTTTGTAAAAACACTGCACATTCTGTAGTGAACAAGCCAAGTCAATAGTCTTACTCCAGTCTCAGGGTGCTTTCACATTGCGATTTTTATGGATCCGTGGCTGTCCATTGTAAAATGGACAGCCACAAATCTGATTTGGCCCCCATGTCATCCTATGGGCACGGCCTAATTGCCATCCGATTTTTGTCGGATCCGATTCGATCCGATGTTTTTCTGTGCCCAAAATTGGACACTGCTCCGATTTTGGGCACAACGGACCAAATCGGACCAAATCGGATTCAACATGATTCGCGGCCTTTAACATGGGGACCTATAGAGCACGGGTCAGAGAAAACATCGGATCGTTTCTCGGACCCGATTTTAGTGTACTGAGCATGCTAGGTACACTAAAACTGCTCTGTGCCATCTAATTTAATTTTCGCTATGTATTTACATGCATTGCGGAAGTGAAATTAAGTAAAAGCAAGTGTTAAAAATAAAGGTGCTGTTACACCTTGCGACATTGCCCCTGCGTCGCCTAATGTAAAGGGGCGATGTCGGCGCTTCTGAGAGGTCGCCTGTTTCACATCATTGATGTGAAGCCAGGCGGCCGATCTGGGGCGATGTGTACACATCGCCCCATGTAACCAGCCGCCGGCGACCTGACAGTCGATGGGAGCCATAGGCTCCCATTGTGCTGCATCGCCGCTGGGGTATGGAGACACCCCGGCAGCGATGCCGCTTGTCAGATCGAAGGCCCACTGCCGGAGGTGTCGCCCCATGTAAATGGGGGACGGCGACGCTGGCGGGGCACCAAAAACGTTTGCGCACCCGCCACTCGCCACCGACATTTCCGGCGGTGTCGGCAGGTGTAACGGCACCTTAAAGAATCTCTATTCTCACCTTTCCAGCCATCCCCCGACATCGGTATCTATCTCTGGATGCTTACAGGACCTGCTGTTACGTCACAACCGGTCTCATGACTGGTTACCGCAATAACTGCGGTCATGTGACTGATGACGCTGATCGGGTAGCCCAGGTCCTGTAAGCATCCGGAGATAGATGCCGACGTCGGGGGATCGCTGGAAAGGTGAGCATAGAGATTTTTTATTTTTAACCCTTGCTTTACTTAAATTTCACTTCTGCAATGTATGTATATACATTGCGGAAGTGAAAGTGCCCCCGCAGCTCTTTCTGTGTCCGGATCCGTGAAAATCACAGACCCGGACACAGAAATAGGTCACCTCCTATGGTGTCTGTTCCTGTCCGTGGGATCCTGCAAAAAGTAGGATCCCACGGACAGGAAAAAATACGTAATGTGAAGCCAGCCTAACTTCTTTTTGTCATGGGATGCCCTTGTGATGGTGGTTCCCTCTGTCAACCATGACATAGCCCCCAGGGCTAATTTATAGAAACACAATGCACACTGTATAGTGGACCAACCAGGACAGAACAGTACTCTTAGGCTGGTTTCACATCACGTTTTTATGGATCCGGGGCTGTCCGGTGTGAACAGGACAGCCCCGGATCAGGTTTCAGCCCCATAACATTCCTATGGGTCCGGATGGAGCCGAATTGCTGCTATTTGCCATCCGTTTTCCATCTGTCCGGGAGGATCCGGCAGGATTCAGATTGTTCTCCCGGACACAAAAATGTTGCTTGCAACGTTTTTGTGTCCAGGGGAAAAAACGGCACAAATTGAATCCTCCCGTATCCTCCCAAATCCGGCGTGATCCGGTGCCCCCTAACATGGGGGTCTATAGAGCTGGATCCGACATAAAATCAGATCCGGGAGCCAGACGCCGGGTGCTGAAGTTTAGCAACGAGTGCTGCTAAATGTGAGCACCAAGAGATGTCCCCTGCAGAGATTTCAGGACCACGGCTAGCTCCCCACTAGCCGCGATCTTGAAATTTCAGCGCATCTGCAGCTGATATCGGCTGCAAACCAGACCAAAGGGCATAGTTAAAACTGGAATGGTGTCCACGGTCCGTGCTGCTGCTCTTTATCCAAGGATTTCACAAGAGGATATTACCATCAAAAGTCCTTTATTTCATCCACCAACGCGTTTCAGTGCTGTCCCAGCACCTTCCTCAGGGCATGTTACATGACACAACAGCAAAACTTTTTATATGCAGTTACAGATAAAGAATCCCTCCCCAAGAGAAAAAAACATGTACTTGTCATCAATGATGTCATATCAAGAGAGGAACCACCTCTCAACAAAGAGATAGATTTAAACAGAATAAACCACATCATCATTTGCTAAAAACATGCTACTTCATCAGGTATGATGTGCATTGCCATATTCCATCAATAATTTTTAATAGAAATAAATAAAATAGGGTATGTATCAGGTGCTGCCAATCATCAGGATAGAACAAGAAAAGAAATTCCTCAGGTTCTGTCTGGGAGTCAAGGGAATGATTTAGTAGCCTATTTAGGCTGGACAATTTGTCCTGTGAGAAAAAAAGGTTTATATAAAATTTTATGGGATCTGATAGTTCAAAATTATTGCATCCAAGCCATAAGGGGACAAAAAAATATATAAAGGTTCATATGATGGTGCAGGTCCCAAAAAATTGGGTAAGAACAAATAATTCAATAGATTTTATTTAAATTTCATTTAAAAATTAAAAAACTTTTAAAATAGAGATATTTCAAATTCAATAGACAAACTATCAGCCCCAATGGCTCAGAAAGCATCTCAGCAGACACTGAGTAGAAACAATGCCCTCAAAATGCTGGTTCAATACCACTAAAAACCAAATTGCATATATTTAAAATATATAAAAAAACATATAAAAAGATTTATTATCTATAAAAACAAATATTTACTAAAAATGTTTGTTAAAAGAATGGAACATAATGACTATAAATACTAAAATCTGCAGTTAAAAACACATATAAGATAATGAGGAAACTACATTGATTTTAAAAGGTTGTAATATTGTAAAGATCCACAAGATGGCGATATTTTGGATGCAGTAACTATGACTCATGGGTAGTCATAGTTACTGCATCCAAAATATCGCCATCTAGTGGATCTTTACAATATTACAACCTTTTAAAATCAATGTAGTTTCCTACGCGTATACTGAAACTGCAGGTAATACGTCCAGAGCACTGTTGGGTGACCAGAAGCACAGTTGAACTTCCACAGAGGGTGGGTATAAGGCCTCCTTAAGTTCTCTCTCCCATTGTTGAAGCCCTGCCCGTGTATAACCTGGCTGGCCTCCTCTCTTTTCACTCTCTCCTCCTGCGTGGTCTGCGGGTTACCCTCAATGATCACCATTGCCCTCTCCTCACTACGGTGTCTGGCTCCCTTAATGTTGAGTACACAGGGGAACCGGGTGACTGAAGTCTCCACGGTGTATCAGGGTTTTCTGCTGGCTTGAAGCACTACTGCAGGTGCGGACCCCCAAAGTCCGGTTGTAATTGGGCAAACCTCCACTGGCTCCTCTACTCCCACTGTTCACTGTACTTCTCACCTTCCGATCCCACTCCCGTGCCTGGCATGATGGCAGAAGGGCTACTCCAGGTCACTGGTTCGGGCCTAGCATTGCACCGAGCACCAGGACTTCTTCGCAGTTCACCTAGCGTCTGCACACTCTGCCTAACTCCTCCCCCAGCACCAGTAATTATAGGGGATCTTGCCTTAAGTCAGCAAGTTGGGCTCGCCCTACTGTGCTGGGGTAGAAGGTGTTGTTTGTGGGTGGTACCTACTGTAGAAATCCAGCCGTGCACTAGGGAAGCTTGTGGTCACCTGTGGGAGCAGGGCGCCACATTCCCCCATAGTTAACATCAGTACTCCTGGACTGAGACATTTTGTTTTCAACAAAGAAATAACATTTTCAACCATAACAACTGGTAAACTATTTACAGAGTCTCAAAATTGAAAAATATACAAAAACCACTGACAAATGGCAAAACAGGTAAAGTCTGTACGGTGCTAGTCCATCCACCGCAGGCTTTTTGAAAAAAGAAGTTTGTTGCCACAACCAGTCATGTGACTATGGTCCTTTTTAATAAAACAGGGAAAACTTCCAAGGGGGAAGTTTGTTTAAAGAGTCTATACAGTAGAGTCTCTGTTTGCTCCAGGTAAGAAGGGGTAAAGTCTTTCAAAGTCCACATATTCAATAACACACACATTTTCAAACCACAACATTTTCCTATGGGTGTCTCTGCTTAGGAATCCTGGTACCTCTCTGTTGTGAATTCATTGGAGCTCCCTCCGGTGGTTGTTGCTGGTGATGCAGCTGACTGTGTGGGCTTCACAGGTGATGGAGATTGGCAATCTGGTTCTTGGAGCATATAATGGTTGGAAGTGGATCATTCCTTGCCAGTTGTCTTTTGTTCCTGGAGAAGTTCACGTCTCTCTGGTTTCTTCTGCTCTGTGGAGATCTTTGCAAGATAAGTTAATGGTTTTTTGATATTTTGTGGCACACTTTTGTGTGCTTAAGGTTCTGCTTATGTTTTGTCTTATTCTGAGCTGTGGGTTTGCTATTTAGTTTGTATATTTGTTTATCTGCTCTCAGATAGGAACTTTTCTTCCTAGGAATTTTACCATTCACTATTATCTGTTATTTCCAGTTCTGCTGGCATTTGATTCATAGAAGTCTGCTGATATAGAGTTCGCCGAGTCTTAGTGACTCTGGGTAATTTTTGTAATATCTACTGTTGGTGGTTTTATACTGACCACAATCGTATTCTATCTTGTCTTTTCTATAGCCTCTTTTGCTAAACCTTATACTCTGCCTGTGTTTGTTTTTCCTTCTCTTGTTTCCCAGTTAATATCTGTGGGGGGCTTACTATTCTTTTGGGGTTCTGCTCTGAGGCAAGAGAGCTTTTCCTACATTCATCTTTAGGAGCAGTTAGTTCTCCGGCTGTGTAGAGGTGTCTAGGTCGGGTTAGTTACATCCCACGGCTACTTCTAGTTGCGGTGTGTAGTCAGGGATTGCGGTCAGTACAGTTGCCAACGACTTCTATGGAATCCGAATGTTACTCCTGAGTCATCGGTTCATAACACCTCTCTACCCCAGGCACTTTCTGTTCCTAACTTACAATAAATAGGAGAAAAATTAGAGCATCTTGCTACAATACTTTGCATATAAATACTTGATTTATTTAAGTTTGTAGAGACATAGTAAATACTAGGATACAAGAGACAAAAAGTGCCATTATTACAAATGCACTAGCACCAAGGTACAGTAGGATATATTGCACAGTTGGATTGACAATCAATACAATTCATGGGAAAACATTTAATACACCCTTGTTTAGGGAAATCACAGATAAGCCATTAAATAATCACGCTGTTGCAGACAGGCTATACTGTGAAATAACAGCCCCATATGATTGCTGCTCAACTAATGAGCTAATCAGTCCATAAAGGTTATAAGTCCATTTCCATACCAAAAGTGCCTGTAGTGTAGAAAGGAGGGGACCCCCTTAGTACCAGACTCCTGACGTATGTTTTGCTTGGTTTTCTTGTTATCACGATTGCTTCATCAAGAGGAGTACCGCCGATTACATGTTTGCAGCTTATATCCCTAATCAGCATGGTCACATGCTTCTACCCGGCCAGTAAGATCGCATATTGCGGCGCATGCGTACTCGCCGCGGTCGGCAGCCCGCATCGCCTCCGGCGCGAAACGCAGCTCATTCACTGGCGCCGGAAGGTGTATCCCGGCAACCAGTAAACAAGTCGCGCTAAGTCGCGCCTCAGCGATGAAGGTCCGGCCCGGAAGAGAAGGCATGCGCACACGATCTACCAGCTCTACTACACAATAACATGGAGAAGGTTGGACAATTTCTGAGGATGAGGCGAATCTGCTCCACCGAGGCGAATTTTGATCGACAATCAACGGATTTGAGTGGAAGGTTTAGGCAGAGAGGGTATAGCCATAGAGCCATCAAGAAAGGCTATTTAAGGGCCAAGCATACTAAACGTGATGCTCTCTTCCTCTCTTCTGACAAAAATAAGAAGCTGGATGGAGCCTTTGGGGAGACCCGCTATATCTCGACCTATAATCACGAATGGGAGACCATGAGGCGAATACTAAAAAGACACTGGCCGGTGTTGCAATCTGAGCCCGCTCTGAGTGATGCCATTTCGGAGAATCCTCTAATGACATCTAGGCGATCCTCTAATTTAAAGGATATATTGGTGCATAGTCACTATATAGCTAAAACACCGAGGATTTTCGGAGCGGGCCCCCCTCGGAATGGGTTCTTCCCGTGTGGTGACTGTGCTACGTGCCCCAACCTCTGTCGCAGCTCCGAATTCACCTCTAGTGATGGCCTGAGAACATACAAAATCAATCAACATATCTCTTGCAGCAGCACACATGTCATATACTATGTGACTTGTGGCTGTGGAAGGATTTATGTGGGACTTACGACCAGAGAACTGAGGGTTAGAATTAGGGAGCATGTAAGGGAGATTGGTGCAGCCCAGAAAATTGAAGAAAGAGACGCTCCCTCCTTGAAGACCCTGCCTCGTCATTTTTATTATCATCATGATTGCAACCCCAGCTCTTTAAAAGCAAAGGGGATACATCAAATTCATGGAGGTATTCGGGGGGGTAATCTTCAAAAATGATTAGCCCAGCGGGAATTAAAGTGGATTATCACACTCGATACGGTAGTCCCTAAAGGCCTCAATGAAGTAACCAGTTTCGCCCCCTTTTTGTAGGGTTCTATGTATATACACTGTAAACTCGCAAATCTATATAGTCTGTTATTTTGGACCATCATCATAACTCCTTGTCCACTAGAAATGGAAGTTTTTATTGTTTCCTCTTCCCCTTTTCCCCTTTGTATTTGTTTATATGTGTTTTGTAATGTGGTTATTGTGATTTTAAAGTTTTTTACTATTCTTCTTTGCCGACAGCTGTATCCCTCAACTTTTGTCGCAAACTACAATATCATGACCTTATACTGGAGAATGGACCACCACAGCACCCTGAGCACGCTCCTCTTTACTGAAGATATTATGCTCTTATCATGGTTTAAGCGTGGGTCCCTTCCCCATGTTATTGTGTAGTAGAGCTGGTAGATCGTGTGCGCATGCCTTCTCTTCCAGGCCGGACCTTCATCGCTGAGGCGCGACTTAGCGCGACTTGTTTACTGGTTGCCGGGATACACCTTCCGGCGCCAGTGAATGAGCTGCGTGTCGCGCCGGAGGCGATGCGGGCTGCCGACCGCGGCGAGTACGCATGCGCCGCAATATGCGATCTTACTGGCCGAGTAGAAGCATGTGACCATGCTGAATAGGGATATAAGCTGCAAACATGTAATCGGCGGTACTCCTCTTGATGAAGCAATCGTGATAACAAGAAAACCAAGCGAAACTACATGAGGAGTCTGGCACTAAGGGGGTCCCCTCCTTTCTGCACTACAGGCACTTTTGGTATGGAAATGGACTTATAACCTTTATGGACTGATTAGCTCATTAGTTGAGCAGCAATCATATGGGGCTGTTATTTCACAGTATAGCCTGTCTGCAACAGCGTGATTATTTAATGGCTTATCTGTGATTTCCCTAAACAAGGGTGTATTAAATGTTTTCCCATGAATTGTATTGATTGTCAATCCAACTGTGCAATATATCCTACTGTACCTTGGTGCTAGTGCATTTGTAATAATGGCACTTTTTGTCTCTTGTATCCTAGTATTTACTATGTTTCTACAAACTTAAATAAATCAAGTATTTATATGCAAAGTATTGTAGCAAGATGCTCCAATTTTTCTCCTATTTATTGTATGTATTAAATATAGAGCTGCTGAGCTCCACTGGGATTTCCCAGTATCTCCATTATCTAAACTATATGGAACTGTATCAACTGTTCCTAACTTAGTGTGCATGGGGCTAGGCCCATTTCCTTCACCCTTCTGTACACTACTATTTACAAATTACCTTTCACTATGTATGGCTTTACGCTTTTATTGTGCCCACTCTCCATACCTAGATGGGTGTTGACCTTGTGTGCTCCTGTTAGATCTACACACTACGGGTGTCAACATCTTAGGTGATGTATCTAATGAAGGGCGTGATGAAGGTAAATCAGGTAAACATCTGCGTGGCCTTAGTCTCACTACAGGGCTAGCAGGTGCACCGATTGCAGCATCCTCAGATTCTCTTGCAACAGGTATTTCTTCCTGACTTCTTTGCACTTCTTCTTGGGGATGGTAAAAGTTGAGCAAGGGCACTAAGATTGCTCCATCTTGTTGAGGCCATTCTTCTGGGAAATCTTCTAAGATTGTGGATATAACCTTTTCTTTTGGTTTTTCACATGGAGTTGGGTTTTCTTCAGGCTCTGGTTCTTCTTCAGAATGAATTGAGAAGTTCTGATTTTCCCATTCTGCTGGACACTTTGTCAGATGATCTCTTGACACTGTTTGTGTAGTCTCTCCTCCATTTTTACTGATAAGACACACTTTACTGTTGTTAAAGTGAGATTCTAACAGTATGTAGGGCTCTTGTTCCCATTAGTCATCTAACTTATGCTTCTTCCTCTTTCTTTTCTAAACAACACTTCCAGGTAAGATGGGTTCTGCTGGTGCACTTTTGTTGAAGTCTCTTCCCTGTTTCTATCGAGCCTTTTCAAGTTTGTCTTCCACGCAAGCTTGAACCTGTCTGTATTGTTCTAGATGGTTAATGGTCCAGTTGGACTGGAAAGCATCTGCTTTGGGTTCTACAACTCTGAGTTCTAGATCTACCGGTAATCTTCCTGTACAGGCTCTCATGAGGTAAGCGGGTGTACAGTTTATAGAACTCACTGGAATGTGGTTGTACATGTCAACTAAATCTGCTAGTTTTTCTGGCCATTGACTTCTTTCTTCCAAAGGTAATATTTTCAGCATGTCTATCACGATGTTATTCATTTTCTCGCATAACCCATTGGTTTGGGGATGATATGGTGTATGTTCTTACAACCATACATAGGGCAAAATTCTTGGAAGATCTCTGCTTCAAAAGCTCCACCTCTGTCAGTCAGAAGTTGCTCTGGATATCCTAGTGGCCTGCAGTAGACATTCTGGAATGTTCTTGCAGCTGTTGCAGCCGTTAAGTCTTTTACGGGCGCGACCATCAGGAATCTGGTGTAATGGTCCACAATTGTCAATGCATACCTGTAACCTGATCTGCTTGGATTCAGTTTCAAGTGGTCCAAGGCTACGATTTTAAGTGATTGTTTTGTCACTATAGACTGGAGTGGTGCTCTCTGGCTCTGCAGGTCTTTTCTTCGTAGATAATAGGGTCCACAGTCTTTACTCCACCTCTCTATGGATCCACGCATGCCGACCCAAAAGAACCTGTCCTTAAAGGGAACCTGTCAGGTTGTTTTACCGCCCTAGTCTACCACTACCTGTCCCTGCACCTTGCTAGCTGATCCCTAACCATCCCTGTCTCAGATAAAAGTGCCCTATAAAGATTGAGAAAAATGAGTTATAAACTTACATAGAGTATGAATCTGGAGACTGGAAAGGCGGGGTCTGGGGCTCCATTCTCCCATCCTCGCATTCAGCATGCCCCAGACCCTGTCTTTCCAGTCTCCAGATTCAAACTCTATGTAAGTTTATAACTCATTTTTCTCAATCTTTATAGGGCAGTTTTAGCTGAGACAGGGATGGTTAGGGATCAGCTAGCAAGGTGCAGGGACAGGTAGTGGTAGAATAGGGGGGTAGAACGACCTGACAGGTTCCCTTTAAGTAGCTTCTCGAGTTTCTTCCAGCCGAAGTGACCGGTCTAGTTGGGATAGGCGTTGAGTTACCTGAACTTCTGTTTTTGGTACCACAATCTGCCATACCATTTCATGGGTTTGCGGGTTGATGTGCCTTCTACAAAGATTTTTCTGGTAGATGAACAGCTTACTTCTCTCGTTCCACAGGTGTTTAGCTACTGGTGGAGGATTTACTGGCAGCTTTGCTGACTCCTGCGTTTTCTGTCCTTTCACCAAACTGATAGCCGGGTCACTGTCTTGCACTTCCTTCCAACCAAAGTGCGGTAACGGGTTCACTACCCTCTCAGGAGGATCTTCATAGGCTTGTTGGCACTGTGTTACCCTTAACTGATGGAATGCGGGTAGCTCCACTTCTTCCAACTCGTCTTCATCCGCTCTTATATCTGACTGGTGAGGCATTCTGGATAAGTCATCTGCATTGCCTTTATTATGCCCAGCCCGACACTTGATGG
This sequence comes from Allobates femoralis, assembly GCA_033576535.1. Classification (NCBI taxonomy): domain Eukaryota; kingdom Metazoa; phylum Chordata; class Amphibia; order Anura; family Aromobatidae; genus Allobates; species Allobates femoralis. The sequence goes on from JARQOC010000010.1 coordinate 138,301,262, forward strand.
TGATCTGGTAGTTGGATAATCGGGCCATCCATCTCTGTTCCATGGCTCCCAACTTTGCAGTCTCCAGGTGGGTCAGCGGATTGTTATCCGTATAGGCAGTGAACTTGCTATATGCCAGGTAATGTTTAAACCTCTCAGTAACGGCCCATACCAGCTTGAAAGAACTGTAGTTTTCTGGGTTTCTTTCTGTGGGGCGAAGCTTTCTACTCACATAGGCAATCACTCTTTCTTTGCCTTCTTGATTTTTAGAGAGCACAGCTCCTAGTCCCACATTGCTGGCATCGGTATATAATAGGAATGTAAGGTTGTAGTCTGGGTAAGCAAGGATTTCTTCTCCTGTTAGGGCCTCTTTCATCATCTGGAACAACTCTTCCTGTTCCTTGCTCCATTCTAAGGGAAGATCACTAGACTTCCCTTTCTTAGGTTGGCCTACTAAGAGGTTTAGCAGTGGAGCTGACTTCTTCGTGTACTCCTTAATAAACCTCCAATAGTAGCCCACCAACCCCTGGAATTGATGTGCTTCCTTCAGGGTCTTGGGTTCCGGCCATTCCTTAATGACTGTTACCTTGTCTGGATCAGGGGCCACCCCTTCAGCACTGACTATGTGTCCCAGGTACTGAACGCTTGGCTTTAACAGGTGGCATTTTGGATGGCTCTCAGCTTCATCCCATACTTGGACAAGGCTTCAAATACCTTCCCCATTTGAGCAATGTTTGCTTCATAGGTCTTGGAGTACACAATCATGTCATACAGGTAAAGCAGTACTGTCTCGAAGTTCTTATGCCCCAGGCAACTCTCCATCAACCTCTGGAACGTTCCGGGTGCACTACATAATCCGAATGGCATGCTGTTAAATTCACACAGACCATAGGTGTTGTAAACGCCGTCTTCTCACGGTCTTCCTCTGCAAAGTACACCTGCCAATACCCACTAGTGAGATCTAAGGTAGAGAAGTAATTGGCAGACTTCAATGCAGCTAAGGATTCCTCAATGCGAGGTAACGGGTAAGCATCCTTGTTTGTTATGCAATTTATGTGCCTGTAATCTACACACGTTCTCATGCTGCCATATTTCTTTCTGACTAGGACCAATGGGGCCGCCCAGGGACTACAACTATCTCGGATAACCCCTGCGTCCTTCATGTCCTGTAACATTTCTTTAAAAAGAAAAAATAGTGTTGTGCCACCTGTGGACCTCTCCTGACTTTAAAGCGGTCGTATTATAAGTAAACTAACCTTTAAAGGTTGTGCCCGATCCGCACAACCAGATTGTGAGCGTAGTTTTGTGGCTTAGGCTGCCAGCCTTGGATCTGTAGTGCTCCTGTATCCTCAATCACCTCTGCTCCTGGCCTCGTGCTGTCCACGCTCTCTCCCCAGGGTTGGGTCAGGAAACACCTGGTTGATCCATTAACCCTATCCCGCCTGCAGCTCTGTCACCGCTTTCCACAATGGAAATAGACTAATAGAATTCAGATAGAATATGCGGTTCTACGGTAGAGCGCAGATATGAAACGGGATACTTTAATCTTTATCTCCGTAACTTTATTCATAAAAAGCTCCAGACCACTGGAGTGGTCTGGAGCTTTTATGAATAAAGCTACGGAGATAAAGATTAAAGTATCCCGTTTCATATCTGTGTGGTGCCCCGCAACGAGTGCGTCACAGAAGGGTATTGCAGCCATAAATGCAGCCGCAATATTCTCCGACCCAGCAGTCATATGGTTAATTTAGAGATCCAAACCCTGCATGCATCACTTAACATAGAGGGCCAATCCAAGGTCCTGGTGGGCGGAGTGCAAGAGCAGTGTTAGGAGAAGAGAAGGAGTCGGGTCTAGACAAGAGAGAGACACAGACTTGAACTTGGAGTAGGAGCAGGGGCTCTGCACCCCATGCAGCCCCTGGGCCGTCATCGGTCGGGTGTTAGCACCTGAGGCCTCAATAACCGGGATCGGGCATCACCAACCACGGGTTCCAAAAGACCCCCGTGCCCAACTCAAAGACGGTTCACTGGTACCGAAGCTGGCAGCAGTTCACCTCTGCTACGCGAACCAGAAGCGTGGAGGAGCAGCTTCACAGGAGCATCCCACCACCCGCCAAATTCCAGTCGTCTAACCAGTGGTGTACCCACCAAGGGATCCAAGGCTCCCCAAAACATCCATAACGTACATCTTGGATAGGGATTGAAGCAGCCCCCCCGTACCTGACCTGGTATTCCTGGGCGACAATGGCAACCACTTAGCTAGAAAGGAGGAACACTACGGATCTCTGAGGGACACCTATCACTGCTGAGTCCGCCCGGTCTACTACCCGCTAACTGTATACCATGTACTGCCTGCTGGTTACAGTAAAGACCCGTTACAGAGACTTTCAGTGTCCGTGCTTCCTTATGATTGCATCCGTCCGCACACAAGGTAACCGCAGCTGCCGCACAACATCTTGAGCAGCTCCAGTCTCCGGGGATCACCGCTCAGCCTGTGGGGAGCGTTCCATCTTGCTGCTATCCATCCCCCGGAGGTTCCGCAGCGTCAGTAACGATTACCGAACTACTCATAGGTGGCGTCACAAATAAATTAACCCCTTTAATCTGTTCCTACAAGACGTCTTCGACTTTTGATCTGCACTCAACCGGGCCTCACTACTGGCAGGCGCGGCCCACCCGTGACAAGGAGGAAGGAGCTACAGCCTGTCTAAACCGGAGTCCCCGGTGAGTCATCTGCGCTCTACCTTAGAACCGCATATTCTATCTGAATTCTGTAACATTTCTTTGGCTTTCTGATAGTGTGCAGGTGGAATATGCCTGTATCGCTCTTTGATTGGTGGATGTGTCCTGTGGGGATATGATGTTGCACCCCTTTTATCCTACCAAGATCAAGTGGATGCTTACTAAACTCTTGCTCAAATTCTCAGACTAGCTGGTAAACACCTTGCTTTTCATACACAGGAGTGGTGTCAGTTCCTACATGGAGTTGCTGGCACCAGTCTTCCAGTGGCCCTGTTGTATTATCAGGTTCTGCCCCATTAGCTCAGGGTAAGGGTCCCACTGCCTGGATCTCATTGTTATTTACTGTGTACAATTTAGCAACGGTGGTATACCTTGGTAGTTTGACCTTTTCACTGCCATAGTTTAGGATGCGAACTGGTACTCTCCCATTGTGTACATCAACCACCCCCCTGGCTGTCAAGAGTGTAGGTCTATGCTCTGTGCTGATGGGCTCTACTAATGCCTGATAGTCCTGCCCTCTTAGACCTATAGCTGCTCGACACCAAATCATCATTTCACTCATTGGAGTGATTACAACAGGAAACAGGTCTGTCACTCGAGCTGTACCAATTTCACCACCCGTAAGTTTTACCTGTTGATGGTGCATGAGGGTTATTATCTCACGCTAAAGAACCTTCTTATGACTAGGTTTGGCAGTATCTGCAATCTGTTGAAGCAAAGACAACACTTCACCCAATCAATTGCTAACAACATTAGTACCAAGGATTATGTAAGGATCCCGAGTATTACTTGTTTCTGCTACCACAATAATCCCCTTGTCTTGCAATTCTACCCTTCCCACCTTTATTTGCACTTCCTTAACCCCCATCACAGTATGTGGTTCACCATTGGATGCGCTGAGGGTAAAGTCTAAGGCGGTTGGTTTAAGTTCTGCATCAGACCAGTACTTTTTATAAAGGATATAGGGGATGGTGGTCACCTGTGACCCAGTATCCAGTAGAGCAGGTGTTCGGATATCGTCTAGTACAATGGACAGGAAAGGTCTTTGTCTGATGAAGGTCTTGTACCAGGCGGCTGGGCCCTGTTGAGTTACTCCTGAGGTTTGGCCCCGGCCCCCAGGTACTGCTTGTTTAAAGGACAGCTTCTAGCAATGGCCGGTTCTGTTGCGACGTCAGATGGGGTCTCCAGTGGAGCTGTAGCGGTCAGTGGTCCTTCCTCTGTACGCAGTAGCTTGTCTTGCTCTAATCCATGGGACATCTTCCGGACTGGATCAGCGGTTGAGGTTTTTGCTGTGGCTTTTGTGCAGGTCTTGGCCCTTGTTGCAGCTGCAGGGCTTCCATTACTCTATTTAAGTTCTTACTCATCTGACGCATGTCAGCGCGCAAAGAGTCATATTTGTCAGGATGAGTAGACTGCACACTGTTCTCAGCTGCGGGTAAAGGTACCGGAGTTGGGGTACCCTGCACCTCGCCACGGCACCACCGCCGGATGGCATCTTCATAAGTCTCCACTGGCCGCAACCCCTTTATGGCCATGTCCTTTAAAGTGCTAAAGTCAGCTTCCGGATGACTTAGTGACCAACAGTGCACAGTTTTATTGTCCTCAGGGGATAATAGACCCCTGGTGAATTGCTCAATTAACAGTTTATCATCATTTGGTACACTGGCAGGTCTGACTTGTTTAAGGGCATGCAGCGCTTCTTCCAGGTGCCAGGCATAGATTCTGATGTCATCCCCCGGCCTCTAGTAGCCACTGAACCCCGTTCAGCAGTGGACCAGGACTTACTTTCTTTCTCTGCTGCACCAGTTAACTGTCCGATTACCACAGCAGCATGCTGCTGACCGGTCATCGCATACATGTCCAGGGCGCTAGTGATTTTTCTTCTAAAGACCGCTAACGTATTGGGGCGGCCATCATACTGGGGCAACCACTTGACACCCGGGATGTACGGGAGCGAGATCGGCATGATCGGGGCCACAGCACCCGGTGTGCTGGCGGTGCTACTGGATGCAGCTATGGTCGCTTCGGGGTAATTCACTGGGTCAACGAAAGTACTATCGTTGTCACTGGACGAGGCGGACATGTTGGGGCCCCCCTAGTGAATTACAGCCAGTTGTAAACTAGAAGCTTGGGCTGCTAAATGGCAAATGAGCTTTAATGGGGATAAATGTAAAGTCATGCACTTGGGCAGAGGAAACAAAAGGTATAATTATGTGCTTAATTGTAAAACACTGGGCAAAACTGTCACTGAAAAAGACCTGGGTGTATGGGTAGATGACAAACTCACATTTAGTGGCCAGTGTCAGGCAGCTGCTGCAAAGGCAAATAAAATAATGGGATGCATTAAAAGAGGCATAGATGCTCATGAGGAGAACATAATTTTACCTCTATACAAGTCACTAGTGCGATCACACTTATAATACTGTGTACAATTCTGGTCTCCGGTGTATAAGAAAGACATATCTGAACTAGAGCGGGTCCAGAGAAGAGCGACAAAGGTCATTAGAGGACTAAGGGGTCTGCAATACCAAGACAGGTTATTAAACTTGGGGTTATTTAGCTTGGAAAAACGAAGGCTTAGGGGTGATCTTATAATAATGTATAAATATATGAGGGGACAGTACAGAGACCTTTCTAATGATCTCTTTACTCTTAGGCCTGAGACTGGGACAAGGGGGCATCCTCTACGTCTGGTGGAAAGAAGGTTTAATCATAATCACAGACGCGGATTCTTTACTGTAAGAGCAGTGAGACTATGGAACTCTCTGCCACATGATGTTGTAATGAGTGAGTCACTACTAACATTTAAGAAGGGCCTGGATGCCTTTCTTGAAAACTATAATATTACCAGTTATACATACTAGATTCTTTGATAGGGCGTTGATCCAGGGAACTAGTCTGATTGCCGTACCTGGAGTCAGGAAGGAATTTTTTCCCCCAATGTGGAGCTTAGTGTAGCCACTTGTTTTTTTTTTTGCCTTCCTCTGGATCAACATGTTAGGCTATGGGTTGAACTAGATGGACTTAAACTCTTCCTTCAACCTTAAAAACTATGATACTATGTTACTATGTAAACAGTTAATCAGTTCGGATGTTTCCGGACTAGGCCTCAGCACTTCAGATGAACTCAGCAGAGCGAGGGGTGGGTTTTGGTTTTGCACTTTACAGGTCGACACGCCCTCTTTCTTCCTGCTCTGTAGTGAGGTAATGGCAGCTTAGTTCAACAGTCACACAATACAGTTCAAATCACGTCACACAGTACCCGGTAGCACTGGGCACGGGATCCTGCTCATGAGCGCCAGAAAGAAAGTCGTATGACCCGCCCAGACCGGGATACTCAGAGCTCGGGCACGGTGTCAGGGGGACGCTATCATGGGTGGCGACGCCCGAGTCCATGCCTCTAGGGGTCTCTAACTTCTCAAATATAGTTTTTGTGAGAATGGTTTGTGATGCCACCTGTAGTATCTGGTGAGGGATTCCCAGTGCCACCACCGTTCTCCGGAGGGTGTTGGAGTTGCGGCAAGGGTGGTATCGCTTCCTACAGGTGAAGCTGGGCCTCCGGGACAGTGTTGAGTGGGCAGTTCGGAGTATGGGCTTGGGCCAAGGTAATGGATAGTGAAACAGTCTCTACAGAGCACATGAACAGGGAGGAATAACGCACACAGACACACCTCTGAGTGTCTCTTTACCTTTTACTGGTGAAACTGCAGGTAATACGTCCAGAGCACTGTCGGGTGACCAGAAGCACAGTTGAACTTCCACAGAGGGTGGGTATAAGGACTCCTTAAGTTCTCTCTCTCTCATTGTTGAAGCCCTGCCCATGTATAACCTGGCTGGCCTCCTCACATCTCTCCTCCTGCGCGGTCTGCAGGTTTCCCTCGATGATCATGTGGCACCCCTGTGGGGGATTGCCACAGGATCCATCGGTGCAAGGAAGGACTTACATCTTGGTTAGCACATCACACCTTCCACCCCAGACCTGAAGGTGGAACTCTTATGGCTGCCTTAAGTCAGTTCCCCTTTAAGAACACCCAAGCCTGAGGGGAGGAGTTAGTTAGTCCAAGGAGTTAGTTTCTGTTCAGTCTAGTGTGTGAAGGAAGAGAGAGGAGACAGAAGAACTGGTCGCTGGGGGAGATTCAGGCCCAGGACCAGGGACCACTGACCACTGTGCGCACCCTAGGGAAAGAGTTGGAGGCAAATGGAAAAGCAGGGAACTAAGAAAGGGAATCTATAACTCCAGCCCTTTAGTACACCCGGACACTGGAGTCCGATGCTGCCAGCATTCAGATCTGCAGCAAAAGTCCAGAAGACTCAGGAAGAGTTCAGCCCTGAGGAAAGTGAGTAAGAGACACTAAACTGACCAAGCACAGGACCAGGGGCCATAGGAGAAACAGAGACCCCGCAGAGGGACCCCATTGCCAGTTTAGGACAAAGCCCAGAGGGGAAGACGCGGTGGGTTTATGCTCAGGCAGGACTCATCCCACACCACAGAGCACAGACACAGAGGAGGCCTCATAACTTTCTAAGGTGGAAGTCCCAAGTTGCACCGGGGATCTGGTTAATACTCTAGACTGTACCTGTTACCCTGTCATCAGTAAAAGGTATCGAAAAAACAATCCCTGTGTGTCTGTGTGCCTGTCTAACTGCCGCAATTCACCACTGTTTGAGCAAAGACTTAATTACTACTACTCCCCTCATCCATCCCCACTACCCTGAGGTAAAGCTCCACCTGTGGGGAGCTGTACCACACTCTGCTGCACCCACCATAACCTCAGCGGCTGGCTGCAGCACTGGTATACCCGTTATCAGGTACCATAGGTGGCGTCACGTTAACAATCCCCTTATCTTCCACCGTTCCTCGCCATTGAGGGTCTAGGGCACGGGATCAGGGATCGACCAGCCGTGATCCCCCATCAAACCCGCCATCACCCCCGATTCCCGAGTAACCCATACCTTATCGACCGCCTCAATCACCATTGCCCTCTCCTCACTACGGTGTCTGGCTCCCTTAATGTTGAGTACGCAGGGGGACCGGGTGACTGAAGTCTCCATGGTGTATCGGGGTTTCTGCTGGCTTGCAGCACTACTGCAGATGCGGACCCCCGAAGTCCACTGTTCACTGTACTCCTCGCCTTCCGATCCCACTCCCGGGCCTGGCTGGACAGCAGAAGGGCTACTCTGGGTCACTATTTTGGGCCTAGCATGGCACCGAGCAGCAGGACGTCTTCGCAGCTTTCCTAATGCCTGCACACTCTGCCTAACTCCTCCCCCAGCACCAGTATTTATAGGGGATCTTACCTAAGGTCAGCAAGTTGGGCTCCCCCTACTGTGCTGGGGTGGAAGGTGTTGTTTGTAGGTGGTACCTACTGTGGAAATCCAGCCGTGTGCTAGGGAAGCTTGTTGTTACCTGTGGGAGTAGAGCGCCACAAGGGCTCTACAATATGAATAAGTGAGGACACTCTCAAATGTATAAAACAGGTCCTCAAAAATTGTACCAAGTACTAGAGTATCAACAAGTCTGGTCTTCCTATGTAATGTAGGGAATATTGCCAATGAAAATTTCAGAGTCATGTGGAGGAGCTTCTCCAACCCATCCTAGAGGGGGGACATCATATGTCCTTTGTCCATACACTTGCACAAGTGAGCTCATCATTCAGTTGAGTACCACAGCTTTATTTTTTCAGTTCACAGACTGAAGCCAAATCTGAGGCTCCCAGGCCGCAGTCACTTCTCCATTCTTGTAATTCATGCCTCTTGCCCTTCTTCTCTGTAGTCTCTGCCCTTAAATGAGTTAAATGAGAGAATGAGGACCCTACAATATGAATAAGTGATGGAGGGCACACTAAAATGTACAGAAGAGGGCTCTCCCAAACGTATAGAGGAGCACCTTTACAAATGTGTGTTACAGGGCCACTTGAGGGCTCCAATCAAACTCAGGTTTCCTGACACCTTCAGGCCCTCTGAAAACTTGAATAGAGGCCCGCAGAATGACATGTAGGTGTAGAAGTAGGAAGAGGAGAAGGGTAAGGCCCAACACCACAATGGGCGCATTGTAAACTGCTATGGAATATGTATTCCACTATCTAAGTCTAAATGAGGGAGGGACCGCCCAAATATATAAGAGCAGTCCCTTCCAAACATATGTTATAGGTCCACCTGAAGCCCCCTCAGGTCAAAAATCAACATACATTGGGCACGGAAAATATGCAGATCCCTTAAAATTGTTCACTTTTTGAATCATTGCAGCCATTTGATAAATTCAAAAAATTTCATTTTCTTTCTCACTAATGTACACTCTGCACCCCATGTTGACTGAAAACAACAGAAATGTAGACATTTTTGCAAATTTATTAAAAAAAGAAAACTGAAATATCACATGGTCATAAGTATTCAGATCATTTGCTCAGACACTCATATTTAAGTCACATGATGTCCATTTCCTTGTGATCCTCACTGAGATGTTTCTAATCCTTCAATGGAGTCCAGCTGTGTTTAATTAAACTGATAAGACTTGATTTGGAAAGGCACACACCTGTCTGTATAAGAACTCACAGCTCACAGTGCATGTCAGACCAAATGAGAATCATGAGGTCAAAGGAACTGCCAAAGGAGCTCAGAGACAGAATTGTTGGAAGGCACAGATCTGGCCAAGGTTGCAAAAGAATGTCTTCAGTACTCAAGGTTCCTAAGGGCACAGTGACAAGAAGGAAACATAGTATGGAAGTGAGCGCTAGAAAAGACCAAGGAACTGAAAATTAAGAGAATTACCTCTAAGTTTATTAAAAGGTGGGTGGAGCGAGCCCTCAGCCACAACGCGTTTCGACAAACGTCTTTCTCAAGTGGATGTTCAGCTCAAAATAACCATTCCTTATATATCAAAATCTTACTCCTCTGTCCTGGAGGGTGTGATTAGCCCATCAAAAACACCTCCCATCAATTATCGTCAGTGGAGTATTATAAATAAATAACACGGTTATAAAAAGGAAAGGAAATACAAAACTATACATTAAAATCACAAAGTAAAAACGACTAAAAACAATTAAAATCAATAAAATAACCAATTTTTGTGAAAGATAAAATAAAGACTTCAGCTAAAAATTCTCCCTTTATATAGCATTCTCTATTGTGAGATTTAAACCCTCTGGGAATAATGTGCCAAGCTTAAAAATCCAATACGCTTCCTTTTTATTCAGTTTATTCAGTCTGCCTTCTGCAGATTCATCAACCTGATCTATTATGACTAGTTTCAGACTGGAAGGATCCTTATCATGGTATTCCGTATAGTGTTTAGACACACTGTGTTTCATGAAACCATTTTTAATATTAGATCAATGTTTGTTCAATCTACTCTGCATATTTTGAATAGTTCTACCAACGTACTGGTATTTGCATGGGCATTCCAGCAAGTAAACTACGAACTTGGATCTGCAGTCTAATTTCTGTTTTATAGGGAAAGATTCATTTGTAATATTAGAAGTAAAATATCTAGAAGTATGTTTAATGGCAGAACAGCATTTACACCTACATGAATTACATTTGAAACATCCTATATCAATTTCCCCAAAATCTGCACTCTGATATTTTGCATACTGATTTATTACACACTGATTTTTTGCACGCTGATTTTTGTGTGGGTCTAAGTTCTTAATTCTACTAGGTGCTACCAGAGATTGCAGATTTTTAGACTTTCTAAATATGATTCTGGGATCTTTTGGAAGCAATTTGTAAATCATGGGGTCTCCCAATAAAATAAACCAGTTTTTTCTCATTAATGTATATATGCTTCTATAAGATTGGTTATAAGTGGTGACAAGATGGCAATCCCATTTTCCGTTTATATTTTTCTTATTTTCATTCTTTGTTTTTATTTATATTCGTATCTATCTGATCTATCTTGTTCTGTTGATGTTTCATAGATTTTTTATAAGCATCCCAAAGCAACGTTTTAGGATATCCTTTTTCTTTAAATCTATTTCTTAGAGTCATGGCCTCTTTTTTGAAATCGTCATCGAAGGTGCAGTTCTTTCTAATTCTTAGATACTGGCCATAGGGGATATTCCTAATCCAGGTGGATAAGTGGCTGCTATCGAATCGCAGATAACTGTTCACATCCACATTTTTGAAAAATGTGGACGTGCTCAGTCGTCCTTCACTATCAATATTTATATTAAGGTCTAAAAATTGTACTGATGTGATAGAATAATTCATAGTGAATTTCAGGCCCCAGTTGTTGTTATTAATAAACTCCAGGAATATATTAGCCTCATCTAATGTGCCCGTCCACACTATTACTAAATCGTCAATATAACGTTTATATAAGCGTATATGTTTTTTACCTAAAGGGGACTGCACGATGAGCCGAGACTCAAAATATACCGCACAACCTAGGAATTGGAGTTATAGAGCATTTTTTTTCCACTGATCCAGAAATACTGGAACTTCAAAAAAATTTTCTGATATGGGGTATCGGCTTCATTTTGAATAATAATGTATTCACGTTTCAGGAAGATATCTACAGACAAACGAGGGGCTGCGCGATGGGCACGAGATTCGCCCCCAGTTACGTTGGGCTCTATATGGGGGCTTTTGAGTCTCGGCTCATCGTGCAGTCCCCTTTAGGTAAAAAACATATACGCTTATATAAACGTTATATTGACGATTTAGTAATAGTGTGGACAGGCACTTTAGATGAGGCTAATATATTCCTGGAGTTTATTAATAACAACAACTGGGGCCTGAAATTCACTATGAATTATTCTATCACATCAGTACAATTTTTAGACCTTAATATAAATATTGATAGTGAAGGATGACTGAGCACGTCCACATTTTTCAAAAATGTGGATGTGAACAGTTACCTGCGATTCGATAGCAGACACTTATCCACCTGCATTAGGAATATCCCCTATGGCCAGTATCTAAGAATTAGAAAGAACTGCACCTTCGATGACGATTTCAAAACAGAGGCCATGACACTAAGAAATAGACTTAAAGAAAAAGGATATCCTAAAACGTTGCTTTGGGATGCTTATAAAAAATCTATGAAACATCAACAGAACAAGATAGATCAGATAGATACGAATATAAATAAAAACAAAGAATGAAAATAAGAAAAATATAAACGGAAAATGGGATTGCCATCTTGTCACCACTTATAACCAATCTTATAGAAGCATATATACATTAATGAGAAAAAAATGGTTTATTTTATTGGGAGACCCCATGATTTCCAAATTGCTCCCAAAAGATCCTAGAATCATATTTAGAAGGTCTAAAAATCTGCAATCTCTGGTAGCACCCAGTAAAATTAAGAACGTAGATTCACACAAAAATAAGCGTGCAAAAAATCAGTGTGTAATAAATCAGTATGCAAAATATCAGAGTGCAGATTTTGGGGAAATTGATATAGGATGTTTCAAATGTAATTCATGTAGGTGTAAATGCTGTTCTGCCATTAAACATACTTCTAGATATTTTACTTCTAATATTACAAATGAATCTTTCCCTATAAAACAGAAATTAGACTGCAGATCCAAGTTCGTAGTTTACTTGCTGGAATGCCCATGCAAATACCAGTACGTTGGTAGAACTATTCAAAATATGCAGAGTAGATTGAACAAACATCGATCTAATATTAAAAATGGTTTCATGAAACACAGTGTGTCTAAACACTATACGGAATACCATGATAAAGATCCTTCCAGTCTGAAACTAGTCATAATAGTTCAGGTTGATGAATCTGCAGAAGGCAGACTGAATAAACTGAATAAAAAGGAAGCGTATTGGATTTTTAAGCTTGGCACATTATTCCCAGAGGGTTTCAATCTCACAATAGAGAATGCTATATAAAGGGAGAATTTTTAGCTGAAGTCTTTATTTTATCTTTCACAAAAATTGGTTATTTTATTGATTTTAATTGTTTTTAGTCGTTTGTACTTTGTGATTTTAATGTATAGTTTTGTATTCCCTTTCCTTTTTATAACCGTGTTATTTATTTACTAGCTGTGAGCCCGATGCAAATGCATCGGGTGTCTAGAACAGCCAGCGACTCGCTGCCGCACCTGCCGCAAGTCCCCCTATACTTTGTATGGGGATTACCGCAAGCGCGCCGCGGCTCAGGCAGCGACTCGCAATGGCCTCGCGGCCATTGCTCGCGCTACCAGACCGGTAAATCGTTAACTTTGAGGCCGAGCCTCTGGTTCGATTTTCGGCCAGCGACTCGCAATGGCCGCTTCGCGGCCATTGCTCGTACTCAGCCTGCGCGAGCAATGGCCTCGCGGCCATTGCTCGCGCAGGCCAGCGACTCACATTGGCCGCTACGCGGCCAATGCTTCGCCGTGGTGACGTCACAGTGTGACATATCCACGGTCTACTCGGGGTCCGACACGGAAGTGCCTACAGCAATTATAGAGTAGATATATATATATATATAAGGAATAATTTGTGAGGAAAAGTAAAAGTACACAATATAAAATTGCAGCGGGGGAGTATAGTGATTGGTAGACAAAGGGGAGAATAGTGATTGGTAGGCAAAATGAGTTGCCACCCAGCAACAGCGGAGTCTGCCGCGGGTTTTTTCGCGGGCAAACTCGCCCTATACTTTCTATGGGGATTACCGCAACCGCGCCGCAAGTAGACTCGCAATGGCCTCGCGGCCATTGCACGCGCTACACAGCGACGCGCAATGAATCCCCATTGAAAGTATAGTGGGACTTGCGGCAGGTGCGGCAGCTGAGGTAGCGACTCGCAATGGCCATTGCTCGCGCTACCTCAGCGGTAAATCGCTAACTTTGTGGCCGAGCCTCTGGTTCTATTTTCGGCCAGCGACTCACAATGGCCGCTTCGCTGCCATTGCTCGCGCGTGGTGACGTCACAGTGTGACAAAGCCACGGCGATTTCGGGGTCCGACACGATTTTGCCTACGGCAATTATAGAGTAGATAATACTCCACTGACGATAATTGATGGGAGGTGTGTTTGATGGGCTAATCACACCCTCCAGGACAGAGGAGTAAGATTTTGATATATAAGGAATGGTTATTTTGAGCCAAACATCCACTTGAGAAAGACGTTTGTCGAAACGCGTTGTGGCTGAGGGCTCGCTCCACCCACCTTTTAATAAACTTAGAGGTAATTCTCTTAATTTTCAGTTCCTTGGTCTTTTCTAGCGCTCACTTCCATACTATATTTCCTTCTTGTCATTATCCTCCTCCCTTCGGGGTGTGGTATGAGAGCTGCTGGAGGAGAGACCCTGCTGAACATACAATAGAACTGCCTCCCCTGGGAATAAGTGTTCAGGCCCGTTGGACACGGTCGGCCCGACCGTGGAGCCTTACTACACGAAGCCAAGTGGAAGGTCGCTTCAGGAAAAACAGACAGATCTTACACTCACCCTGTACCCCATTCCCTGTTGTGCGGTGCACAACAGTTCCAGGTGAGTGTATCTCTGATTAACCCTTATTCAAAGTGTGAGATCAGCGTGGCGCAACTTGTTGTCTTTTTCTTCCCTAAGGGCACAGTGGCCTCCATAATCGTTACATGGAAGAAGTTTGGGACAACCAGAAGTTTTCCTAGATCTGGCCGTCCAGCCAAACCGAGCAATTGTGGGAGAAGAGCTTTGGTGAGAGAGGTAAATAAGAACCCCAAGATCACTGTGACTGAGCTCAAGAGACGCAATAGGGAGATGGGAGAAAGTTTCACTAAGTCAATTATCATTGCAGCCCTCCACCTGTCTGACCTTTATGGCAGAGTGGCCTAAAGGACTCCCAGAATATATGTAATAAGATTCTGTGGTCTGATGAGATTAAGATAGAACTTTTTGGTGATAATTCTAAGGGATGTGTGTGGAGAAAACCAGGCACTGCTCATTACCTGTCCAATACAATCCCAACACTGGAACATGGTGGTGGCAGCATCATGCTATTGGGTGTTTTTTACCTGCAGGCACAGGACAACTGGTTGTGAGTCACCCGCCAGGGCTGTGGAGTACTCGGGACCAGTCCCCTTCAGTCACTCTTGCCTGGGTTTGTCACGGTGGTGGACGCGGACCGGTTACGTGGCCCTGGGCGACTTCAATAAAAGGGAGAAAAATAAAAAATGGAAAAGGGAAAGAGTTTGTCATGGATGTGACGCCACCTCTTGTTTGTGGACAATATGAGTCACTGCTGCTTGTCACGGTCCCGGGGATGATGGTGATGGGCAGCAAGTTGTTAAGCCCTCCACGGGCAGGGCTGGTTATCCCCTGGGCCGGAATATAGTCTATGTGTGATGGTACAGTATGTGTGGAGGTACAGTGGTGACACTTACTGGCATCTCTGGAGTTCCCATGGCTCCCATCCGGACACAGTCTTTTCCTTTCCTGCAGGCTGTCTCTGCCTGCTCAGCAAATGCAGTCAGTGGCTCCGCAGGTGCAGGCGAGCTCCGGCTAATTACCACAAGAATAAGTCTCTCACAGAGTCCTGAGTTTGACTGGTATTTTACTCACTGCGAAGCTCTTATTTTACACAGTATGGTGTACAGCAGTGTACTCTCGATCCCGGTTGCTGGTCTGCAGCTGCGTCGGCTTGCTAGAGGCACCCCCCTTCTTGTACCTTTCGGGCCTTTTCAATCCCGTGCACATACTACGGGCCAGCTGTTGTGGACTTTCTGGTGGATGTCCCGCTCGGGACTCCTAGCCCTATGTGACTGCCTTTCCTTCATTGTGCTGTGGGTGGGGTATGGGACATGAAGACCCCGCACCCAGCCGGTTAATTCGTGGTTAGGGGCTTGTAGCTTCCCCAGCCACATCTACAGGGCCGGTCCCCTGGTGTTGATCCGGTCCCTCGGTGTGCCTGTCTTCCCAGGTCCCCTTAGACCCCTTTTGCTTCTTCCTCAGTCAGTGGCCTTGGACCCAGACTGGCCCTACAGTGGCTCGAGCCGCCAAGTCCGTGTTCTTCTAGACAAGTATGTCAGTGCCTGGGCTGCATGGGTGTCTCGGCTTGGGTGCTCTTTCTACTTCACCACCCTCCAAAAGCCTTCCCCAACTTAATTTTCCTAAGGCTTATTTTAGTTCCTCCACCCCTTTCCTGGGTTTCCTTTCCTACCGTCCACCCACCACTCAGCTCCCCCCACTATCCCCTGCCTGACATGGAGTACTAGGTTCAGGGATTGGGGATGTGTTGGGTGTTGGTGTGCTTAGCTTACGTGTCTCAGCTGCAGTACCATACTGTGGCCACTGGTCCGCAATTGAAAGAAACATGAATGCGGCCAAGTACAGAGATATATTAGATGAAAACCTCTTCCAGAGTCCTCTGGATCTCAGTCTTGGCCGAAGGTTCACCTTCCAACAAGACAATTACCCTAAGCACACACCTAAAATAACAAACAAGTGGCTTCAGAACAACTCTATAACCATTCTGGACTGGCCCAGCAAGAACCCTGACCTAAAACCAATTGAGCATCTCTGGAGAGACCTGAAAATGGCTCCACCAACGTTCACCATCCAACCTGATGGAACTGGAGAGGATATGCAAGGTAGAATGGCCGAGGATGCCCAAATCCAGGTGAGAAAAACTTGTTGCATTATTCACAAGAAGACTCATGGATGTACTAGCTCAAAAGGGTGCTTCTACTCAATACTGAGCAAAGGGTCTGAATAGTTATAACCATGTGAGATTTAAGTTTTTGTTTTTTAATACATTTGCAAAAATTTCTATATTTCTGGGGTTTTTTTAAGCCAAGATCAGGTGCAGAGTGTACATTAATGAGAAAAAAATTACATTTTTTGAATTTACCAAATGTCTGCAATGAAACAAAGAGTAAAAAATGTAAAGGGGTCTGAATACTTTCCTTATCCACTGTACCATCTGGTGCATTCTAGCTGGCCTTGTAAAGTGCTGGAGAATAGCTAACTAAAAATTATGTGTGGTAGAGGGACCTAGAAAATGTATAAGTCAGGGCCCTTTCCAAGGGCATCAAGTACAACTATGCAGATAGGGAAATATATAGGTGATCACTAAACATGTATCCAAACAGGAAATGATTAACCGATGACCAATAAGAAAGTGCTGTTTTCCTTGATATTTTGATTAGTGACTTTGAATAAAGCCAGTAATATAATAGTTTAGCTAGAAAATTAACAATGTGCCTGCTCCCATCAGAGGGCAGGCATATCATTAATAAGAATCCAAATTTTGCATATCTGGCTGGATGTACCACTAGAGTGCAGTCTGAGAGTCAAAGTGAAAATAACGCTGTGAAATGATGGGAATCGCTTCACAGACCACTGAGTCACATGACATGACTGGTTTGTTAGGTAAATCGGTGGTCTGTGAAGTGGTTCCCAGGATTATCTTCACTTTGACATACAGACTGCGCTCCAGTGACTCACTTCTTGGTCCTGGGACATAGTATCTGTAGTGTTACATACTTTATTAGACTGTGGAACATTTTTGTTGCAATCCACATTGGTACATTCTCCTGGTTATGCAGAATGTGGGTTCTTATTATTGACTAGATGGTGGCCTGATTCTAACGCATCGTGTATTCTAGAATATAGAAATAGAGATTGCATGGGGAAGGCGGTGAGGGCTGAATTGGGAGGAACTTTGAGGAAGGAGCAAGGACGGCATGGCAGGGGGGAGGAGGGAGGACAGAGCAGCAGGGGGGAGGAGGATGGAGGACAGAGGAGGTAGCGGCGGGGTGTGGGAGGATGTAGCAGCACAGGCAGGAGGAGGAAGAAGCAGCAGGGTGAGGATGGAGCACAGAGCGGCAGGGGGGAGGAGGACGGAGGACGAAGCGGCGGGTTGGTGGAGGACGGAGCAGCACAGGTAGGGGGAGGATGGAGCGGCAGGGGGAGGACGAAGCACAGAGTGGTGGGGGGGAGGAGGATGTAGGATGAAGCGGCGGGGTGGGGGAGGACGAAGCAGCACAGGCAGGGGGAGGACGGAGGATGGAATGTCGGAGGTGAGGAGGACAAAGGAAGGAGGAGGAAGCGGTGGGGGAGGATGGAGTGGCAGGGGGAGGACAGAGTGGCAGGGGGAGGACAGAGCGGCAGGGGGAGGACAAAGCGGCAGGGGGAGGACAGAGCGGCAGGGGAGGACAGAGCGGCAGGGGGAGGACGGAGCACAGAGCGGCGGGGAAAGGAGGATGGAGGATGAAGCGGCGGGGTGGGAGAAGCTGGAGCAGCACAGGCAGGGGAAGGATGAAGGATGGAGTGGTGGAGGGGAGGAGGACAAAGGAAGGAGGAGGAAGCAGTGGGGTGGGGGAGGATGGAGTGGCACAGGCAGGGGGAGGAAGGAGCAGCAGGGTGAGGATGAAGCACAGAGCAGCGGGGGGGGTGGAGGACAGGATGAAGCCGCGGGGTGGGGGAGAACGGAGCAGCACAGGCAGGAGGAGGACGGAGGATAGAGTGGCGGAGGTGAGGAGGATAAAGGAAGGAGGAGGAAGCGGTGGGGTGGGGGAGGATGGAGTGGCACAGGCAGGGGGAGGATGGAGCGGCAGGGAGAGGACAAAGCACGGAGTGGTGGGGGGGAGGAGGATGTAGGATGAAGCGGCGGGGTGGGGGAGGATGAAGCAGCACAGGCAGGGGGAGGACGGAGGATGGAATGTCGGAGGTGAGGAGGACAAAGGAAGGAGGAGGAAGCGGTGGGGGAGGATGGAGTGGCAGGGGGAGGACAGAGTGGCAGGGGGAGGACAGAGTGGCAGGGGGAGGACAGAGCGGCAGGGGGAGGACAGAGCGGCAGGGGAGGACAGAGCGGCAGGGGGAGGACGGAGCACAGAGCGGCGGGGAAAGGAGGATGGAGGATGAAGCGGCGGGGTGGGGAAAGCTGGAGCAGCACAGGCAGGGGAAGGATGAAGGATGGAGTGGCGGAGGGGAGGAGGACAAAGGAAGGAGGAGGAAGCGGTGGGGTGGGGGAGGATGGAGTGGCACAGACAGGGGGAGGATGGAGGATGGAGTGGCGGAGGGGAGGAGGATAAAGGAAGGAGGAGGAAGTGGAGGGGTGGGGGAGGATGGAGCAGCACAGGAAGAGAGAGGACAGAGCAGCAGGGGGAGGACGGAGCACAGAGTGGCGGGGGGAGGAGGACAGAGGATGAAGCAGTGGGGTGGAAGAGGATGGAGCAGCACAGGCAGGGGGAGGATGGAGTGGCGGAGAGGAGAAGGACAAAGGAAGGAGGAGGAAGTGGTGGAGGAGGATGGAGCAGCACAGGCAGGGGTAGGACGGAGCACAGAACCGTGGGAGGAGGAGGACGGAGGACAAAGCGGCGGGCTGGGGGAGGATGGAGCAGCACAGGCAAGGGGAGGATGGAGCACAGAGCGGCGGGGGGGAGGAGGACGGAGGACAAAGCGGTGGGGTGGGGGAGGACAGAGCAGCACAGGCAGGGGGAGGATGGAGGATGGAGTGGCAGAGGGGAGGAGGACAAAGGAAGGAGGAGGAAGTGGTGGTGGAGGATGGAACGGCACAGGCAGGGGGAGGACGGAGCACAGAGTGGTGGGAGGAGGAGAATGGAGGACAAAGTGGCGGGGTGAGGGAGGATGGAGCACTGTATGGCAGCTCAGTGGTTAGCAGAGTATACAGGGGCTCAGTGGTTAGCAAAGTATACGGTGGCTCAGTGGTTAGCACTGCGTGGTGGCTCAGTGTTTAGCACTGTGCAGTGGCTCAGTGGTTAGCACTGCACGGTGGCTCGGTGGTTAGCACTGCGCAGTGGCTCAGTGGTTAGCACTGCGCGGTGGCTCAGTGGTTAGCACTGCGATGTGGCTCAGTGGTTAGCACTGCGCGGTGGCTCAGTGGTTAGCACTGCACGGTGGCTCAGTGGTTAGCACTGCGCGGTGGCTCAGTGGTTAGCACTGCACGGTGGCTCAGTGGTTAGCAGTGAGTGCGGTGGGCAGAGTGGTCAGTGGAGCAGTGCGGTGGGCAGAGTGGTCAGCACAGCAGCGCGGTGGGCAGAGTGGTCAGCGAAGCAGCGCAGTGGGCAGAGTGGTCAGTGCAGCGACATGTTGGGCAGAGTGGGGAGCGCAGCGGCAGGGTGGGCAGAGTGGTCAGCGCAGCGGCGTGGTGGGCAGAGTGGTCAGCGCAGCGGCGCGGTAGGCAGAGTGGTCAGCGCAGCGGTGCGGTGGGCAGAGTGGTCAGCGCAGCGGCGCGATGGGCAGAGTGGTCAGCGCAGCGGCGCTGTGGGCAAAGTGGTCAGCGGTTGGCAGAGTGGTCAGCGGTGGGCATAGTATACACACACACACACTCTCCACTATACTTACCACCGGCCCTGCATGCTCCCCGCCGCCTGGCTTCTCAGTCCGCCGTTCTGCCGACATGTCGCCGCCCCCGGAGGATTGGATCCAATATGGCGTCCGGGAACTCTCGCAAGACTTCCCGGACGCCATATTGGATCCAGTCCTTCAGGGGGTGGCGACATGTCGGCAGAGCGGGGAACTGAGGATTCAGGCGGCAGGGAAGACGCAGGGCCGGTGGTAAGTATAGCGGAGTGTGTGTGTATGTGTGTGTGTATGTGTATGTGTGCGGGCGGCCATATTAGAACACCCACAGTGGGTGTAGAGGCTACTTCAGCCAGGATGTGACGTAGCATACCGTTACATCCTGACGGAAGTGGCCTTAGGGTTTCATTATAATAGATAAGCCTGCCCTCTGATTTGAGCCGGCACATTTTTTATTTTCTAACTTGCCTACTACACTGGCATCAAAATTAGAAAACAACAAACAATTTCCTTAATGTTCGGGTCATTGTGTTTCCTATATGAAAATACCCTAACATGAGTAAATGTGCAGTAGTTTAAGCTTATTTCATAAATTGAATAAATTCTAAAGCACAGAATAAAAATGTAAATGAGATAAATGAAAGACACTGATCAAAATTAGAGAACACTCTCAGATACCTGCAAGTTAATAGTGTTAATCTGCACCTTGTGGTAATTCTCTTAATTATCTGACAAACCCTATTCAACTAGTAGGTGTGAACCTGACTGCTCCGGACCTGATTTTGCACTAATACATGCCTATGGTGCCGGACAGGGCCGGTTGACAGCTATTTGCATCCGGTTTTGTCCCAGTCCGGCACCATCAGGCTGCATTCGTTTTTTGCTCCGGACACAAAAACGGAGCTTGCATCATATTTGTGTCCGGGGCAAAAAATTTAACCAAACCGGATCCTGCCGGATTCTCCCGGATCCGTCGCCCCCTAACATAGGAGTCTATGGGGCACTGGATCACGCTTGACCTGACAGCGGGTGCTGAAGCTCAAGAAGATAAAGAATTATCTTTGGTTATCTACATGATAGCGATTCCCACAACAACAGGGCCAGACCTTGTCCTATGCATCCATAATGTACAATGATAAAAATGTTATGATTAGGGATGGGCGAATCTACTCGCTAGGACTCGTTACTCGGCGAGTAGTAAGGGACTCGCAGGACTCGGTACTCTGCGAGTTTCCCAGTGATTACTCGCACAGTAAACGAGTCCAATGCAAATAAATATCAATCCTAGTTTTGTCAGAGACGCTGACAAAACTAGGATTGCCTTAGACTCGGCTACTGTGCCAGTGATAGCAGGGAAACTCGCAAAGTAACTGCTGTTACTTTGCGAGCCATGTCCCCCTTTCTCGCTCCTCCAGTTGGCAAAGGTGTCATGACCCAGTAGGTCCAGTTCTGCCCTCTTGTCGCTCCTCGGCGTATGTAAAAGCTTGCTCTGGCCATGGATCTTGCTGGCTCCAAGACTACCCATATGGTAGAAGTGCAACAAGAGCTAGCCAGTCAATTGGACAACAAAGACTGAATGATGAATTGAATGTAGTCCCTGGACTCCCACCTGATGGTAATGCAAACCTCCAGCTCCTCTGATCCGACACAGCTTAATGAGATGCAGCAGGAGCTTGCCAGCCAATGTGAGGCATAAACCCACTTGTTAGACTTTAGGACCTCTGTGGACTCCCTCATTTATACCTTGAGGAACACAGCCCCTATGCAGGTCTCATCTGGCGGCTCCTCCACTATTTAATAGCAACCCAAAATGTGCAGAGGACTCTTCAACCAATGCTTGCTGCACTGTAAGCTATTACCCCAATGTTTTACCTCCTGTGACTGTAGCAGAAACCTTTGATACCGTCCCTTTCTCGTTCCTCCAGTCAGTGAAGGTGTCACGATCCAGTAGGTCTGTGGCACCCTGGTTGGGGCACCACAGAACTCTTAGGACACAAATGGAATGTACACAGCAAGCAGACCTCACTAACTAACACACCTTTTACACCCCTTTTCACCCCAGGCCTCTAGGGGGAGCTCCACTGGTTGCTTTGAGCTAGTTCCCCCTATAAATACGGGTCCTGGAGGGAGAAACAGTGGAGTGTGCAGTCACTTTAGAACTGTGAACAGCTAGGAGAGCTGACCTGGTACTGGAGCCGCAGTAGGCCCATACCAGCATACCCGCAAGTGAGAGACCCTCGCAATCAGGGTCATAGGAACAGGAGGCAAAGCCCTTACAGGGAAAGAGGAGTTACTCTAACTCGCCCTAACAGTCCGGTCACTGGGTCCGAGCTGCAGGAGCCATAGCACAGGCTGCAGAGAAACCAGCGCCCCCACCAAGGGAGTCTAGCTCCCTAGACACCTGAAGCACCAATGGATGAGAGCCCGGGGGAAGGAAGACGTCTCCCACAACCCTTTATAGTGCCCTCTGTGCAGCAAACTCAGGTGATACACGTCCCACCAAAACGTGCAACCCCGGTCCGGCAGTATTCCATATCCACCGGACCCTGTTAGAACTGTGCATTTAAGGAAGCCTACACCACTGCTTGCTGTGGAAACTCCAAGAGTTTCTACTTCATCACCCGGTCGAGTGTACCTGTTGCCACCAGTAAAAGGTACAGAAAAGACTTTATGTGTCCGTGCATTTTTCCTGGATTAGTACCCAAAACAACCGAGCTGTCGTATTCCATCCGGTACAGCTCCTGGCCCCGGGGACCCCTGCTCATCCTGTGGGGAGCATCCCATCTAGCTGCCGTACATCCCCCGGAGGCCCACGTAGCGCCGGTGCATTCACCGGATACCCACAGGTGGCGTCACGACAATCAAGAAACATCACCATTCCTTTAATCCCCTTTTATCTGACCACCGGGCCCCACAGCCTCAGGCGCGGAACCGTGACGAGGGAATCATCGCCTGAGACGTGAGCATCCGGCAACGGTGAGTCAGGTCCACTCCCAGACACTAGCCACCCCTTGGCGTGTGTAACAGTCTACATTGGATGCTTGTGATCTATCACCCTCAGGAGGCATTATATTAAAAACAGGCTTGACTTGGATGTGCAAATCACAGCAAAGGCTCAGTAAAAAGTCCAAAAATCATTGTCAGTACACACAATTTATATTAAAATCCACAAGAGAAGCGCATGTGTCAACACAATCTACAAACGCTGCCGTTTTCTCAGTACTAAAGCTCATTAAAGATGGACTAAGACAAAATGTACAACAGTTCTGTGATCAAATGAATCAAAATGTGAACATTTTTCTGGAAATTACGGATGCCGTGTCAAGTGCTCTCAGGAGGGTTGGAACTATCCAGTTTGTTATCAGTGCGCAGTTTAACAGTCTGATGGTTAGGCTGAATTAGTTTCGTAGTTTCACAGTTTTTAAGGTTGAAAGTAGACTTAAGTCTTTCAAGTTCAACCAATAGCTTAACTTGTTGATCCAGAGGAAGGCAAAAACACCATGGGTAAGACACTAAAGGCTCTGTATTAGAGGAAAGAACATCCTTCATGGCTGCACATACAGAAAAATTTCCTGGTTCAATGCCTGATTACAGAATTTAGTTCCCATAATCTAATATATAAAGCTTAATATGTGCATGTATGTCCGGGATTGGCATCTACACCGTCGCAACTACAGCCACAACATTTTGCACAGTCACACGTCTGGACCCCGAGAGCGTCATAGGCTATGTTGTGAGGCGAAATTTTAACCCTGCGCATTGCAGTTCACCAAACAATTTTGCCCCTATCTACATAATAGGGAAAAAGTGAAAGGAAAAGTGTTGGAGGAAAAATCGACAGCTGCCAGCTACAGCCACAAATTTTTGCACAGTCACACGTCTGAACCCCGACAGCATCATAGGCTATGTTGTGAGGCGAAATTTTAACCCCGCGTGTTCCAATTCACCAAACAATTTTGGCCCTATCTACATAATGGAGAGAAAGTGACAGTTACCAGTTGACAGTTGTGAATGAGAGGGGCTTAATGACAGCACCAAAGACTAACAGCATATACCAGCATACAGTCACTAAGGTGGGGCCCTGACATGGAATATTCACCACACACGGGGACATGTTTACACACCACATGCACACAAAGAGTAACAGCTAAGGTGGAGCCCCAACATTGGATACTCACCACGCACCCGAACACAAACACACACACCACAAAGAGACACACACAACACAGAGATACACACCACAGACCCCCCCCCCCCCACAGGGACGAACACACATACACACCCTATAGGGACACATGCACTCACCCCACAGGGACACACATACCACAAGGACATACATACATACACACCCCACAGTGACACAGAGACACACACACACCCCACAGGAACACACAGACCCCGTAGGGATGGACACACACCACAGAGACACCCCTACCCCCACAAAGACACACACCACAGGGACGCCCCAAAGGGACACACACACACCACTGGGACACACACACCCCAGGGACACACACACCCCTGGGACACACACCACACAGACAGACACAGATGTGCACAAATCACCTCACACAACTCGCCTCATACGTCTGGTATCCTTAATTTGCAAAAATAAACATCTGATTAAAAACAGCCAATGTGCAACACATGTGCCATATAGGGAATTAAGGCAGATGTCAGTCACATGAGCTGTCTTTTATGTGTATGTGTTAGGTAACATATACTGCTCGGCCGGGGGAAGGGTTTACTGTTGGCTGGAGATTTATCAGGCTGCCTATAGCAATCAATCACAGCTCAGCTTCTATTTTCCTACAGGTTATTAATATGACATACCGTATATACTCGTGTATAAGCCGACCCGTGTATAAGCCGACCCCCCTACTTTTGCCCCAAAAATCTGGAAAAACCTATTGACTCGTGTATAAGCCGAGGGTGGACCCCAGCACAGGTATACAGCCCCCAGCAGTGTGGTATACAGGCCCCCCCCCCCAGTGGTATACAGGCCTCCCCAGTGGTAGTATACAGCAGCCCTAGTGGTAGTATACAGCAGCCCCAATGGTAGTATATAGCATCCCCAGCAGCCCCAGTGGTAGTATACAGCAGCCGCAGTGGTAGTATATAGCAGCCCCAGTGGTAGTATATAGCAGCCCCAGCAGTAGTATACAGCAGCCCCAGTGGTAGTATATAGCAGCCCCAGTGGTAGTATATAGCAGCCCCAGTGGTAGTACACAGCAGCCCCAGTGGTAGTATATAGCAGCCCCAGTGGTAGTATACAGCAGCCCCAGTGGTAGTATATAGCAGCCCCAGTGGTAGTATATAGCAGCCCCAGTGGTAGTATACAGCAGCCCCAGTGGTAGATTATAGCAGCCACAGTGGTAGTATACAGCAGCCCCAGTGGTAGTATATAGCAGCCCCAGTGGTAGTATATAGCAGCCCCAGCAGCCCCAGTGGTAGTATACAGCAGCCCCAGTGGTAGTATATAGCAGCCCCAGTGGTAGTATACAGCAGCCCCAGTGGTAGTATATAGCAGCCCCAGTGGTAGTATATAGCAGCCCCAGTGGTAGTATATAGCAGCCCCAGTGGTAGTATATAGCAGCCCCAGTGGTAGTATACAGCAGCCCCAGTGGTAGTATACAGGAGCCCCAGCAGCCCCAGTGGTAGTATACAGGAGCCCCAGCAGCCCCAGTGGTATATACAGCAGCCCCAGTGGTATATACAGCAGCCCCAGTGGTATACAGGCCTCAGCAGTATATACAGCAGCCCCCAGGGGTTATACAGCACCCCCCAGGGGTTATACAGCACCCCCCAGGGGTTATACAGCGGCCCCCTGGGGGGTACCCAGCAGCCCCCAGGGGGTACCCAGCAGCCCCCTGGGGGTACCAACAGCCCCCTGGGGGTACCAACAGCCTCCAGGGGGTACCCAGCAGCCCCCTGGGGGTACCAACAGCCCCCTGGGGGTACCAACAGCCCCCAGGGGGTACCAACATCCCCCTGGGGGTACCAACAGCCCCCAGGGGGTACGCAGCAGCCCCCTAGGGGTACCAACAGCCCCCTGGGGGTAGCAACAGCCCCCAGAGGGTACCCAGCAGCCCCCTGGGGGTACCAACATCCCCCTGGGGGTACCAACAGCCCCCAGGGGGTGCCCAGCAGCCCCCAGGGGGTACCCAGCAGCCCCCTGGGAGTACCAACAGCCCCCTGGGGGTAGCAACAGCCCCCAGAGGGTACCCAGCAGCCCCCTGGGGGTACCAACAGCCCCCAGGGGGTACCAACAGCCCCCACAAGCTGGCACTGTCCCCCCTTGTAAGGGCCCCCCCCCCGCTACTTATACATTACCATTCCGGTTTTCTGATCAGCGCGGCTCCTCCGTGCTGCGTCTTCATCCTCCCGCGCTGGCTGCATCCGGGTTCTCCAGCGGTCGCGCGATGACGTCACATCGCTGCGACAGCCGGAGATCACGGATGGAGCCAGCGAGGACGGGAGGATGAAGAAGCACCGAGGAGCGGCGCCGATCAGAACACCGGGCTGGTAATGTATAAGCACCGGGGGGGGGGCCCTTACAAGGGGGGACAGTGCCAGCTTTTGGGGGGCTATATGAACTGCATCCCCCTGCCGCTGATTGACAGGGGGATGCAGTGCATATTTAATGAGCGGCCCCACGTGACGGGGCCGCTCATACAGCAGCCCCCCCCCCCGCCTCCTCCAGCCTCCACAGCCCCCACCACACAGCCCCCACCACACGGGTCTACCGTATAGACCCGTGTATAAGCCGAGGGGGGGACTTTTCAGCCCAAATTTTGGGCTGAAAAACTCGGCTTATACACGAGTATATACGGTATTCAAATTCTATTTTGTTATAGCTAACAGCAGTTATTTATTAATTTGGGTGTAGGCGGGTAGTACAGCTAGTATAATTATATTTTTCCAGAAAGGCATCCAGGCCCGTCTTGACTTTTATTAGTGAATTATCCATTACAACATCATATTGTACAGTGTGCTATAGTCTGAATTCTTTTACAGTAAAGAATTTACATCTGTGGTTATTACATTTTCTTTCCTCTATATGTAGAGTTTGGCCCCGTCGCAGGCCTAGGTGTAAGAAGGTCTTTTGACAGATCTCTATATTGTCACTTCATATATTTGGACATTGTAATCCAATCATCCCTAAACATTTGTTTTCACAAACTGAAGAACCTCGAGTTTCTTAAACCAACCAATTTTATCTCCTGAGGAAGTGTACAGTTGGTGCACAAAACGCGTTGATGCTAATAAAATCTTATTAAAAGAAGTGGATCGTTTCTGGATATTTCAACTGGCTCGGCAACACGGACCTATATTCACCCTTTAACTGGTATACACGTGGTTAAGCCAATCTTGTTATTGCAGTCCACTCATTCCATTAAAAACCTGGGTTACATTTCACTGCACCCGCTCAATCTTAACTATGTCTTTCTTATGTACCAGAGACCAGAATTGTACACAGTATTCTAAGTGTGGTCGCACTAGTGACTTGTATAGAGGTAAAATGATGTTCTCCTCATGAGCATCTATGCCTCTTTTAATGCATCCCATTATTTTATTAGCTTTGGTACGCATCACTATAATTGAGTTTAGCATTCAGTAGTGATGGGTTAGTATCATAATATTGGTAATCGCTATACTCGTAATGAGTACTTTGTAATAATCGTGTATTTGTTCTGAATAGCGAGAACAATGCAAGTCAATGGGGGAAATGCGAGTAATTTTCTGTGGACCCTACAAAGGGTCTTGGGGTCTGAGGAAAAAGCCAAAATGGATGAGAAACTGATGAAGCAGAATGAGAAGAGGCTGGAGAATATGGCGGCAGGCATTTCTGACTCACATATGGTTTGTGGGAATAGGTTTGTTACAGGATTACAACACTGTTACAGATACACAAGAACAACTACCAAACCTAACCTAAATCGCATTTAACAGGCCAAAAAGGTTCACAAACAGTTTTTCATGCATAATCACTTGTATACAAGGCTAAATAAAAGAGAGGATAAAAAATATATCGCATTTAGCATTTCTTCACATGCACTGTTGTAGTTTTTCGCCTTTTACAATTGGGAGGGCCCTGACTTACACATTTTGTAGGTCCCTCTGTCATATACCATTTTTCATTAGCTATTCCCCAGCACTTTACAAGGTCAGTTACAACAAACCAGTAGGTATGGTGATGTTTGACCGCAGAGGCCTCAGGTGGCCCTGTAACAAGTGTTATGGAGAAACTGCCCTCATTGACACTCAGATAATGGAATACATATTCCATAGCAGTTTACAATGTGCCCATTGTAGCATTGAGTTTGACCCTCCTCCACCCCCACCTCCTTCACTGCCATGTGATGTGATTTTGTGGCCCTACATTCAAATGTTCAGAGGGACTGCAGTATACAGGAAACCTGAGTTTAGTGAGGGCCCAGTGATGGCCCTGTAACATACATTTTGGAGGGCCCGCTCTAAAGGCCCCTGTTACACCTTTCAACATCGGTTCCAACATCGTTCAAAAGTGACGTCAGGACAGATGTTGAAACGACATATAAGTCAAATGGTCACAGCATCCTGTGGGTAAAAGCTGAACCAACTATTCCTCCAGTCAGCCACCTGGACGCAAGTCCAACCCAGAGAGTGCAATCCGGGTAATGCACACTTACTCACACGAGAAAGGACAGCGCCACAGACACGGATGGTGCAAATAAACTTCTGGTCTTTATTCCAGGGTCATAACAGGCGACGTTACGATCACCAGCGTGATAAAGATCACGCTGGTGATCGAAACGTTACCTGTTATGACCCTGGAATAAAGACCAGAAGTTTATTTGCACCATCTGTGTCAATGTTGAAACAACATCGTTGTTGCGTCGTTGCGTGTAAACGCACAATTCAACAATGATAGTTGTTCAAGTTGGAGTTGACAGGTTCTTCTGCATGCAGGAAAACCTGTCAACTGCAACCTGCCACATTCGTTCGGTGTGAAACAACCGATCCAGCCTATTCGCTGCATTGCAGTGGATCGCTCTCTGGGTTGATCCCAGGCCAGTGAGCGATCGCTGCGGCAACATCGCAGTGCCGTCACCGGCAGTATCTTGCTGTGTGAAAGCTAAGCTGCAATGTCGGAAACGAGCGCGCACCCGCGGCATCGCTTCTGACATCACAGTCGATGTTGTAAGGTGTAACGGTACCTTTACTTAGACATTTGGGTGGTTCCTCCCTCATAGACTCTTAGTGAAATACGTATTCCATAGCAGTTTACAATGTGTGCCTTATAGCATTGGGCTTTATCCTCCAACTCCTCCGGCACCGCCATGTGATTCTGCGGCCCCACATTCAAATGTTTAGAGCGCCTGAAGTAGGCAGGAGGTCTGCGTTTAGTGAGAGCTCTCATATGGCCCTGTAAGATACGTTTGGAAGTGCCCTCCTGTATAACTTTTGGAGGTCCCTCTTCTGTTCATTTCAGAGGGCCCTCAGTTATTCATATTTATGGGCCCTCACTCTATTATTTACCTCATGTAAGGGCAGAGACTAAATGTGAAAAAGGCAAGAGACATAGAGTACTAAAAGATAGCAGTGAGTGTGACCTGAGATCCTCAGGTTTCACTGCACGCTGTAAGCAAGAAAAATAAAGCTGCACTAGTCAACTGGATGAAGAGCTCCACTTGTGCAAGTCAATGGACAAAGAATATATGGTGTCTCCCCCTCCAGGATAGGTTAAAGATGCTTTTCCAAATGACTCAGAGATTTGAATTGACAATATTCTCGAGATTATATAGGAAGAGAAGACTTCTTGATTCTGTACTACTTGGTCCAGTGCAGAATGTGCATCATATTTCCAGCGGGAATGAATGTCTCACATGGATTTATGTCTTTTTACATTAATTAAGGAAATTTCAAATCTTGGAGCACTAGTCAAAGGCTGAACTCTGGTATTTATTGCCCAGATGCTTTTACTCTACCCCTCCCATCACAGACCACTCTTAAAATCTTGGACAAACAATTAATGAAGGGACATGAAACTATCTGCTTCTTACCTATGGACGATGCTGCCATAGATGTTGTCTCCCACCTCCAATCTCTGACCATTATATCTCATGCTTCACCACACCTAATTTATTTACTGCATATCCAGCCTCCTATTTGTGTGTCTATATGTGTGCTCAGAATTTGTGTCATTACTAGCCAGATGACGAGACCTTAGTGTCTCGAAAGTTTGCTTTGTTTTTTCTAACCATCTGTTCAGTTCACCATTAAAAGGTATCAACCACCGACGACTCTCAGATTCTAATATTTTTTCATCGTATTTCCAAAAATGTGTCATAGGTGCAGAAAGATACCATGACAAAGGCCTCCCTTGACAAACATTATCTATGATGGACTACTGTAGCAGTTGTGGCTCCCAATTCAAGTTCTTTTAGGCCTAAACAGGTCTCTGACCTATCTCTGTGAATTCATGTAGTACTCACACAAAACTAATTGTGGTCCCACCTGTGTGAGGCGGGCATGACTTTATGGGAACACTTGCACAAGCTTTGACTTCATGTGGCCTTCTAGGCCTAAGCAGGCCTCTGACGTATCTCTCTGTTTTTTCTATAGTACTCCACAAAACTAATGGTGGTCCCACCTGTGTGAGGCGGGGCATAACATTGACGGGAGCGCTTGCATGGGCTTTGAGGGGATCCGGCCCACTAGGCCTATTCAGATCCTCTGTAGTTTTTACTGTAATACTCAACAAAATGTTTAGTTGCTGAGCAAGGTTTAGCCTTGAAATGCTAGGTCAGGTCCTGTTCCAGAACATGTGACATACATGCAAGCTGGGCCATTCAGCAATTTTGGGTCTGGAAGAATTGATGCCATTTTGCTGTAGGTGTGACCCTTTGAAAGGAGTAAAGATTCTTGTTGGAGTCCCCTTGCTATGTTTTACATGATTTAAGAAGGGTGTGACATGCCCATACCTGTGTCTCATTCTCATTTTACTCTTCCACCTCTTTTTACTTAATGTAGAAAACCTAAGCCACTTAGCCTGTGCCTATTTGTACTATGTTTGAATTGTTGTCACTTTTTGTGGTGTTTGTTGTCCATTCTGAGTAGTTTGGCAGCTTTTGGAGCCCTTTGAATGTGTTTTCTATGTGTTTTCTGTAGCCTGCAATTGATTTCAATGGGGTTCGCATTGTTCGTCGAACATTCGACAAACAAATCTCAAATTCGACTAATTGAATTCAAACATTAGGATGGTGGCTCATTTCTAGTCTTCTCTGCAGCATTAGTAGTCCCCTCAGTAGGACAGAAAAACAAGTCCTCTCCCTTTTCATCCTTCTCATCTTCTTCCTCATCACCCAAGATTGCTTCTGAATTTTTGTCTTGACTGAGTAATATCAGCCATTGAGAAATCTGCCTCCATACCATCATGCTTGGCACTCAAAGCTTCCAGAACGCTTGGGCATCTCCATGCTGAGGATTCCAGCCACCAACTGCCTAGTTGTACCTGGCTGGACAAAAAATATGGCAGAGCCCTATGTCATTTTTTTCTCAAATTTGTTCTATAAATAAAAAAAAATGTTGGACTTTGCTGAATTTTTGGTTTTCAGCCAGGTACAACCAGGCAGCTGTGGGTGGTTGTATCTGGCTGGCAACCAAAATATGGCAAAGCCCCACGCTATTTTTTTCATGCAAGTAAAGAAAATAACATGGAGCTTTGTCATATTTTTGGTTGCCAGCCAGGTACAACTTGGCAGCTGGGGGGCTGGAATCCTCATTTTGAAGAGACCCAAATGTTGTGGGCACCCCATGCTGTGAATTGCAACCCAAAGCCACCCCAGAAAATAGTGCATTCATTAGAGGCACCATTTTCAGGTGCTATACCCGACTCTTTCAGTTGCCCTTCTGCTGGTGGCAAACTGGTTAATGCCAGCTTTGTATTGGCAGCTGGCATTAAACCTGAGATTCATAATGTTGGGCCAATGTCAGACCTGACCATTAGGAATTTACAGTAAATAGTAAATAATACACAACGCTCAGAGAAAAATAATTTTATTAGAACAAAAAGCAAACATCTCAACTCCATCTTTATTACTCCCACATAACCCTCCATGATCTTTCATCCAAAGTCTATAGGGATAGAACAAGCATCCTCTCCTTGCAGAGTCTACAATCACACTGACCGCAGGGACTCGGTGAGTGACATCACCCACGGCAGTCAGAAACTTCCACAGGGGAGTGGTGACGTCCCTCACTGAGTAACAAGGGCTCCACGTGGAAGTAAACTCAAAGTGTTGTCACTTGTGGGGGGTTTCCGCTGCTTAGGCACATCAGGAGCTATCCATACAGAACATGACACCCACAGACCATGCCATAAAAATCTGTGTTCCAAAATGTCACTCCCTCCCTTCAGAGCCCTGCCGTGCGCCCAAAAAAGTGGTTTTTCAGCACACATGAGATATCAGTGTACACAGGGGAAATTGCCCAACAAATTTTAGGATGCATTTTATCCTGTTGCCCATGTAAAAATGAAAAAATTGAAGCTAAAAGAACATTTTTGTGAAAAAAAAAAGTACTTTTTCATATTATGGATGAATGTACGAAGCACCTGGGGCTTGAAAGTGTTCACTATGCATCAAGATAAGTTCCTTGGAGGGTCTAGTTTCCAAAATGGGGTCACTTGTGGGGTAGCTCCAATGTTTAGGCACACAGGGGCTCTCCATACACGACATTGTGTCCACTAACAATTGCAGCTAATTATCCATTCAAAAAGTCAAATTGCGCTTCTTCCCTTTCGAGCCCTGCAATGCGCCCAAACAGGTTTATGACCACATATGAAGTATCTGTGTACTCATGAGACATTGCCCAACAAATTATAGGATCCATTTTATCCTGTTGCCCAGGTGAAATTGAAAAAATGAGGCTAAAAGAACATTTTTGTTGGAAAAATAAAAATGTTTCTTTTTCTCTTACACATTGTTTTAGTTCCTGTGAAGCACCTGAAGGGTTAATAATCTTCTTGAATGTGGTTTTGAGGAGCTTGAGGGGTGCAGGTTTTGGAATGGTGTCCCCTTTGGGTGTTTTCTGTCAAATACACCCTTCAAAGGGACTTCAAATGTGATGAGGTCCATAACAAAAATATGGTTTTGTAAATTTTGCTGGAAAAATGAGAAATTGCTGATGAACTTTGAACCCTTATAACTTCCTAACAATTTTTTTTTCCCAAAGTTGTGCTGATGTAAAGTAGACATGTGGGAAATGTTATTTATTAACTATTTTGTGTCACATAACTCTCTGGTTTAGCAGAATAAAAATTCAAAATTAAAAAATTTCTAAATGTTCAAACTTTTTGCCAATTTTTTGATTTTTTCACAAATAAACGCAAAATTTATCAAGTTAAATTTATCACTAACATGAAGCCCAATATGTCACGAAAACACAATCTCAGAATCGCTAGCATCTGTTATAGAGTTATTACCTCAAAAAGGACACTTGTCAGAATTTCAAAAAATGGCAAGGTCAGTAGGGTCAAAATAGGCTGGGTGCTGAAGGGGTTAAAAAAGGCAGCACAAAATGTTAGTACTCTGTGTGCTGAAAAAATAGAGCTTTGCCTCTAACAAGAGCTGTGTTAAGATGGACACTGGAAGAACACTTTAACCTCTCCTACTTAATACACAATCTCTCCCTCCCTGTACTCTGACTTTGTTGTGTGTTTTCAGCTCTGAAAAGAGCTATACTATTTTGTGGTGGTATTATGGAGCTAGTGACCGCCTTCGTTAAACTATCCCTAAATGTGTATTTCTCCCTCCATACTCTACACTGACCTAGTATACACTGCAGATATCTCTGAAAATGGCTTTTGTGTTATCAAGAGGCCTAAACACTCTCCCTAGCAGCTGAGCGATCTCTCCTAAGCTTCTAGAATGCAGGCTCTGTGCGGCAATGTGTGCAAGATGGTGGCGGCAGGGCTTAAGTAAACCCTATGACTCTATGCGGCCAGCCAATCACAGTAATGCCATAACCAAGATGTCTGCTGCATTACTGTGATTGGTTAGGAAGCCCAGCATGCTTAGTGGCTGCAAAGGAGGCACCAAAACTGCAGGGCGGGACATCCGAATGTAGCAAGGTGAGTACACAAATACTGGCAATATAACGAGTAACCCAAATATCGTACTATCTGTGTGAATAGTTACAAATATACTCGCTCATTACTAGCATTTACCCATACTCCAAAGTGTATTATAGTGACAGTTTTAGCCATTGTTTTACAAACAATTTAGTACATAATTATACATATTATTTCCTCTGCCCATGTACATGATCTTACATTTATCGACATTAAATTTGAATTGCTATTTCTCAACTTAAGACTCTAGCGTACATAAATCCATCTATAATAGTTAATTATACTTCTCTTTGTTACTAAACTCTGCAGGGTTACAAACATGTGCAAATATTGAAATTATATTCTGTGTCTCTTATGAGGTGATTAATAAATATGTTAAAAAGAAGGCCCAATGCTGACTCCTGTATTTCCCATTATTAACAGAACCAGTCCACGTGTGTTCCATTAATAATTATTCCTTGTTTCCTATCACTGAACCAGTTCGTAACTCAGTTACACATATTTTACCCCAATCTCATTGGTATTACTAATTAAGTCATTAGTATTACTTTCTGTACCAACCTTGTGTGTCGCACTGTGTCAAATGCCTTTGAAAAGTTGATATAAACACATCAACTGCATTTCCTTTGTCCTGTCTGGATATTATCACCTCATAGATCAGTAGTTTGACAGGACCGATCCCTCATAAACTATGTTGATAATGGATGATGAGCCTATTATTATTGAGACACTCCAAGATAGCATTTCTTAGGAAACCCTCTACCCATAGTAGAGGTTAAATTTACTGGCCTATAAATTCCCAGCTTATATTTTTTCCTTTGGCAGCGGAAGTGATATGTGAAAAGCACTGTCAGTGCTGACTGTGTCCAGCTCTGCACCCCTCCCTCCCTGCATGTATAACCCAGATATGGACTGAATAAATTACCCATATGCCTGCAATCCGGTGAGTGCCGCTCCATTTTCTGACTGAAGACTTAGGAATGTTGGGCAGCTAGAATCCTATATCAGTCAAAAATGGATCAATGTCACTTAAAAGTCAAGCAATTGGTCTAATCCCTTTCTCGCTGCCATCAATTTCATAATTAGTTCATTTTTTCAAATAATATGGAAAATTGTCTGATGCTCACCTTCTGATCTGTATCATGTTGTATTGTGAACCATTATTGTTTTCCTTACATTTTACACACCATACCAATTTTTTGGAGATTGTGGATGAACAATGAAATTAAATGGAAGAAATTTAGTAACATTTAACTTCAAACACTTAAAGGGGTATTTCCATCATAAACCTTTGTTACATGTCCATAATATAAGCCAAAAATGCCGTAAAAATGTTGATCCTATTTTTCTGTGTTAGGTAAATTATGATTATGCCCAACCATCTCTCTATGAAATTTTATAGAAAAGGTTCCTCATAATGGGATAAACTTCTTCATGTGATGAGGGTCCAAGAATCTGTAGATACAGGTGAAGCCAGAAGTTTCCACACACTCTATAAAAAGACACATCTGCTTGTTTTTCTCACTATTTGACCTAAAACGAGAAAGCTTTATTCTTCATGTCAATTAGCATTAACGAAAATGTTAATATTTGCCAAAGGCCAGACAAATGAGGTAGAGAACATTTTAAGGCATTTTTATTACTTTCTGCAACGTCACAGGTTTACATACATTTCATTAGCATTTGGTACCATTACCCTTATACTTTAGGACTTGAGTCAAATGTTTTGTATATTCTTTCCCAAGCTTCTCACAATAGGTGTTAGGAATTTGGGCCTATTCCTCTTGACTAGAGATGAGCTAACACCTAAGGATTCGAATTCACTGCTTTCATCAAATGTGGGGTGTTTGCCGAGTTGTTCAATAAACAGTTCGCTGAACCTTCCAAATGCCATTGATATCTATTGCAGGCATGTGTGCATGAGACACAGCTTGTGTCAGCCTGCACACTCTTCAAAATTAGGGTTGAGCGAGTGGTGAAATATTCAGACTTGCTGGAATGGTAATGAGTAGGTTCTAATACTCACGTATTCGTTACGAGTAGTGAGTACAATTCAAGTCAATAGGAAGCATGAGTAATTTTCATCTGGACCCAACCAAGAGGTCTGGGAAGGCTGTTCATCCCCTATGTTAATGTGTAAATGTTAAACAAAATGTATGGTGTAGATGTATATAACAGGGGGGCACCTGGTCAGGGGCTGCACGAGTGGCTTTGCCCCACTGCTTTACTACAATTTACAAACACTGTTTGAAGTCC
The DNA here is from genome assembly GCA_033576535.1 of Allobates femoralis. Lineage (NCBI taxonomy): Eukaryota > Metazoa > Chordata > Amphibia > Anura > Aromobatidae > Allobates > Allobates femoralis. The sequence continues at coordinate 138,337,542 of JARQOC010000010.1, forward strand.
TGTCATTTTTTGCCAACAGAGCGGGACTCCTATGCCACATACGCACTGAGCTATATTAAAGGAGAAATGCTGCAACACTAAACATAACATGCATGTGAATAAGCTAATGGCTAATGGAAACAGTGAAAAGCAGGGCAGTGTGTACAACTAATAAGTGTATGTGGAAGAGGAAAACAGTAAATGCTGTATTGGAAAAAAGAAATGAGAGGCTTAGTGTCAACACTGGCGCCAGTGGGAAGAACCCGGTAACTACATCAAAGTGCTCTCGTCCTACCGGGTCCTTAAGTATCTTTACTTATTTTGGACTGTGCACCCTTCCCCCGCCCTGTAACTTTGCCTATTCCTCCATCTTATTGTAGCCCTGGTCCTGAGACACACCATCCCAGCTGGTTTTAAATCGCTTTCCCAGGCACACATACCCATATAAGCAATAGTACACAGCATAGCGTGTTAAGGCCACTTTACACACACAGATATTTGTGTCCAACTTCTGAACAGATCTCTGGTTGCAGTGAAATCATGGACATATTGTTCCATTTTGTACACAGCCACAAAATGGAACAATGTGCGATGATTTCACTGCAACCAGAGATCTGTTCAGAAGTTGGACACAAATATCTGTGTGTGTAAAGTGGCCTTTAGAATAGGACCCGGTAAGATGAGAGCAGCTTGTCGCGATTACCGGGCTTTTCACAGTGGCGCCAGTGTTGATGCTAAGTCTCTCATTTCTTTTTTCCAATACAGCATTTGCTGTTTTCCTCTTCCACATACACTTATTAGTTGTATACACTGCCCTACTTTTCACTGTTTCCATTAGCCATTAGCTTATTCACATGCATGTTATGTTTAGTGTTGCAGCATTTCTCCTTTAATATATACAGATTTTTTTGCTTGCACCTAAACATTAGGTGATGCCACCCTTCTACTTCATACAGTTGTGGCCAAAAGTATTGACACCCCTGCAATTCTGTCAGATAATACTCAGTTTCTTCCTGAAAATGATTGCAATCACAAATTCTTTGGTATTATTATCTTTATTTAATTTGTCTTCAATAAAAAAACACAAAAAGAATTGTCCTAAAGCCAAATTGGATCTAATTCCACACCAAACATAAAAAAGGGGGAGGACAAAAGTATTGGCACTGGTAGAAAAATCATGTGATGCTTCTCTAATTTGTGTAATTAACAGCACCTGTAACTTACCTGTGGCACCTAACTGGTGTTGGCAATAACTAAATCACACTTGCAGCCAGTTGACATGGATTAAAGTTGACTCAACCTCTGTCCTGTGTCCTTGTGTGTACCACATTGAGCATGGAGAAAAGAAAGAAGACCAAAGAACTGTCTGAGGACTTGAGAAACCAAATTGTGAGGAAGCATGAGCAATCTCAAGGCTACAAGTCCATCTCCAAAGACCTGAATGTTCCTGTGTCTACCGTGCGCAGTGTCATCAAGAAGTTTAAAGCCCATGACACTGTGGCTAACCTCCCCAGATGTGGACGGAAAAGAAAAATTGACGAGAGATTTCAACCAAGATTGTGCGGATGGCGGATAAAGAACCTCGACTAACATCCAAACAAGTTGAAGCTGCCCTGCAGTCCGAGGGTACAACAGTGTCAACCCGTACTATCCGTTGGTGTCTGAATGAAAAGGGACTGTATGGTGGGAGACCCAGGAAGACCCCACTTCTTACCCCGAGACATGAAAAAGCCAGGCTGGAGTTTGCCAAAACTTACCTGAGAAAGCCTAAAACGTTTTGGAAGAATGTTCTCTGGTCAGATGAGAAAAAAGTAGAGCTTTTTGGGCAAAGGCATCAACATAGAGTTTACAGGAGAAAAAAGAGGCATTCAAAGAACAGAACACGGTCCTTACAGTCAAACATGGCGGAGGTTCCCTGATGTTTGGGGTTGCTGTGCTGCCTCTGGCACTGGACTGCTTGACCGTCTGCATGGCATTATGAAATCTGAAGACTACCAACAAATTTTGCAGCATAACGTAGGGCCAAGTGTGAAAAAGCTGGGTCTCCCTCAGAGGTCATGGGTCTTCCAGCAGGACAATGACCCAAAACACACTTCAAAAAGCACTAGAAAATGGTTTGACAGAAAGCACTGGAGACTTCTAAGATGGCCAGCAATGAGTCCAGACCTGAATCCCATAGAGCATCTGTGGAGAGATCTAAAAATGGCAGTTTGGAGAAGGCACCCTCCAAATATCAGGGACCTGGAGCAGTTTGCCAAAGAAGAATGGTCTAAAATTCCAGCAGAACATTGTAAGAAACTCATTGATGGTTACTGGAAGTGGTTGATCGCAGTTATTTTGGCTAAAGGTTGTGCAACCAAGTATTAGGCTGAGGGTGCCAATACTTTTGTCTGGCCCATTTTTGGAGTTTTGTGTGAAATGATCAATGTTTTGCTTTTTGCTTCATTCTCTTTTGTGTTTTTTCATTGAAGACAAATTAAATGAAGATAATAATACCAAAGAATTTGTGATTGCAATCATTTTCAGGAAGAAAGTTTCAGGAAGTATTATCTGACAGAATTGCAGGGGTGTCAATACTTTTGGCCACAACTGTATATAGTATCCATATGCACTGAGCTGTCAAAAGTGACATAGGAACTAGTGATGATCGAGGTGATCTTCTGACAGCTCAGTGTGGAAGTGGTGTATGGAGAGTGATTTGACCTAGACGCTGTGTGATAGTTAAAGCAGGAAGATCCACCCATCATCATCACAAGGGCTTCACAATTATAAACGTTAGTCTTTGTTCCTGTGTCCATTGCAAAATTAATCTGGCTTTTTTTATATTTCTTTTGGAGTAATGGCATATTCCTAGTTTAGTGGCTTTTCAGTCCATGTTTATACAGTCCTCGTTTCACTGTGGATAATGACACAATCTTACCAGCTTCCACCATCATCTTCACAAGCTCTTTTGCTTTTGTTCTTGGGTTGATATGCACATTTTGGACCAAAGCACGTTCATCTCTGGGACACAGAACCCATCTCCTTCCTCAGTGGTATGATGGCTGAACATTCACATCTTGTTTGTACTTCTGTATAATGTTTGTCCAGATGAACGAGGCACTTTCAGGTTTCTGGAAATTGCACTCAAGGATGAACCAGACTTGTGCAAGTCCACAATTCTCTTCCTGATATTTTGGCTGATGTCTTTAGACTTTTCTATGATGCTAAACAACAAAGCAATGTGTTTCATGTGTGCATTAAAATACTTCCACTGGTGTATCTCTAACTCACATATTGACAATAAACCAATCAGAAGCTTCCAAACACATGACATCATCATGTGGCTGTTTAAAGTGCATAGTAATCTTAGTGTATGTAAATTTGTGACTTTACAGAAAGTTATAAAAATGCCTTAAAACATTCTCCATTATCCTGGAATTTGGCAAATATTAATAACTAGCTGTGAGCCTGATGCAAATGCATTGGGATTCTAGAACGTGCATTAATTTGATTATAGTACTTATAGCTGTTAGCCTGATGCAAATGCATCGGGTGTCTAGAATATGTTTATTGTTTTTTTAAAGATTTTTAAATAATAATCCAATTATTCCAATGACATCTTTACACTAACTACATATATTTGTATTGTTGATATCATTTAAGGAAAATTGAATGTCCTTATAATGTACCCTACGACGTATTACAAAGATATAGACATGTTTGTTATTGATATCAATAATAGTAACAGCTCACTGAATAGTTAAGGACATCGAATGTGCATACATAATACCAATAGCATGAATACCAATACCATCATCAATACCATCATCCATACCATCATCCATACCATCATCAATAGCATCATCAATAGCAATAATATTAGCAATAGCATTATTATCAGCAGTAATAGCAGTATTAATAGCATTATTAGCAGTATTATGAGCATTAATAACAGTATTAATAGCATTAATAGCAGTATTAATAGAATTAAGAGCAGTATTAATAGCATTAAGAGCAGTATTAATAGGAGTAATAGTATTATGAATAGCATTAATAGCATTAGTATGTGCATTAATGGCATTAATAATAGCATTAATAGCATAAATAATAACATTAATAGCATAAATAATAGCATTAATAGCATTAGTATTAGCATTAATAGCATTAAAAATAGCATTAATAGCAATATTATTTGCATTAATAGCATTATTATTACCATTAATAGCATAATTATTAGCATTAACAGCATTATTATTAGCATTAATAGCATTAATAGCATTATTAATGGCATTAATAGCATGAATATTAGCCTTAATAGCATTATTAAGAGCATTAATGGGATTATTATTAGCATTATTAGCATTAATATTAGCATTAATAGCATAATTATTAGCATTAATAGCATTATTATTACCAGTAATAGCATTATTATTAGCATTAATAGCATTATTAATTGCAAGAATAGCATGATTAATAGCATTAATAGCATAATTAATAGCATGAATAGCATAAATAATAGCATTAATAGCATAAATAATAGCATTAATAAAATTAATAGCAATATTATTTGCATTAATAGCATTATTATTACCATTAATAGCATAATTATTAGCTTTAATAGCATTATTAATAGCATTAAAAGCATGATTATTAGCTTTAATAGTATTAATAATATGATTAATAGCATTATTATTAGCATTATTAGCATTAATAGCATAATTAGTAGCATTTATAGAATTTATATTAGCAGTAATAGCATTAATAGCATTAATAGCATTAATATTAGCATTAATAGCATTAATAGCATAATTAATAGCATTAATAGCATTATTAATAGCATTAATAGCATTATTAATTGCAAGAATAGCATTATTAATAGCATTAATAGCATAATTAATAGCATTAATAGCATAAATAATAGCATTAATAAAATTAATAGCAATATTATTAGCATTAATAGCATTAAGAATAGCAGTAATAGCATGATTATTAGCCTTAATAGCATTAATATTAGCATTAATAGCATTATTAGCATTATTATTAGCATTAACAGCATTATTATTAGCATTAATAGCATTATTAATAGCATTATTAGCATTAATAACATTATTAATAGCATTAATAACATTATTGATAGCATTAATAGAAGTATTAATAGCATTATTAGCAGTATTATTAGCATTAATAGCATTATTAATAGCATTAATAGCATGAATATTAGCCTTAATAGCATTAATATTAGCATTATTATTATCATTAGTAGCATAAATATTACCATAAATAGCATAATTATTAGCATTAATAGCATTATTATTAGCACTAATAGCATTATTAATAGCAGTATTAGCATTAACAATAGCATTAATAGCATTATTAATAGCATTAAAAGCATGATTATTAGCTTTAATAGTATTAATAATATGATTAATAGCATTATTATTAGCATTATTAGCATTAATAGCATAATTAGTAGCATTTATAGAATTTATATTAGCAGTAATAGCATTAATAGCATTAATAGCATTAATAGCATAATTAATAGCATTAATAGCATTATTAATAGCATTAATAGTATTATTAATTGCAAGAATAGCATTATTAATAGCATTAATAGCATAATTAATAGCATTAATAGCATAAATAATAGCATTAATAAAATTAATAGCAATATTATTAGCATTAATAGCATTAAGAATAGCATTAATAGCATGATTATTAGCCTTAATAGCATTAATATTAGCATTAATAGCATTATTAGCATTATTATTAGCATTAACAGCATTATTATTAGCATTAATAGCATTATTAATAGCATTATTAGCATTAATAACATTATTAATAGCATTAATAACATTATTGGTAGCATTAATAGAAGTATTAATAGCATTATTAGCAGTATTATTAGCATTAATAGCATTATTAATAGCATTAATAGCATGAATATTAGCCTTAATAGCATGAATAATAGCATTATTATTCTCATTAGTAGCATTAATATTACCATAAATAGCATAATTATTAGCATTAATAGCATTATTATTAGCACTAATAGCATTATTAATAGCAGTATTAGCATTAATAATAGCATTAATAGCATTATTAATAGCATTAAAAGCATGATTATTAGCTTTAATAGTATTAATAATATGATTAATAGCATTATTATTAGCATTATTAGCATTAATAGCATAATTAGTAGCATTTATAGAATTTATATTAGCAGTAATAGCATTAATAGCATTAATATTAGCAATAATAGCATTAATAGCATAATTAATAGCATTAATAGCATTATTAATAGCATTAATAGAATTATTAATTGCAAGAATAGCATTATTAATAGCATTAATAGCATAATTAATAGCATTAATAGCATAAATAATAGCATTAATAAAATTAATAGCAATATTATTAGCATTAATAGCATTAAAAATAGCATTACTAGCATGATTATTAGCCTTAATAGCATTAATATTAGCATTATTAGCATTATTATTAGCATTAACAGCATTATTATTAGCATTAATAGCATTATTAATAGAATTATTAGCATTAATAACATTATTAATAGCATTAATAACATTATTGGTAGCATTAATAGAAGTATTAATAGCATTATTAGCAGTATTATTAGCATTAATAGCATTATTAATAGCATTAATAGCATGAATAGTAGCCTTAATAGCATTAATAATAGCATTATTATTATCATTAGTAGCATTAATATTACCATAAATAGCATAATTATTAGCATTAATAGCATTAATATTAGCACTAATAGCATTATTAATAGCAGTATTAGCATTAATAATAGCATTCATAGCATTATTAATAGCATTAAAAGCATGATTATTAGCTTTAATAGTATTAATAATATGATTAATAGCATTATTATTAGCATTATTAGCATTAATAGAATTTATATTAGCAGTAATAACATTATTAGCATTAATAGCATTAATATTAGCATTAATAGCATTAATAGCATAATTAATAGCATTAATAGCATTATTAATAGCATTAATAGCATTAATTGCAAGAATAGCATTATTAGTAGCATTAATAGCATAATTAATAGCATTAATAGCATAAATAATAGCATTAATAGCATAAATAATAGCATTAATAAAATTAATAGCAATATTATTAGCATTAATAGCATGATCATTAGCCTTAATAGCATTAATATTAGCATTAATAGCATTATTAGCATTAATATTACCATAAATAGCATTATTATTAGCATTAATAGCATTATTAATAACATTATTAATAGCATTAATAACATTATTGGTAGCATTAATAGAAGTATTAATAGCATTATTAGCAGTATTATTAGCATTAATAGCATTATTAATAGCATTAATAGCATGAATATTAGCCTTAATAGCATTAATAATAGCATTATTATTATCATTAGTAGCATTAATATTACCATAAATAGCATAATTATTAGCATTAATAGCATTATTATTAACACTAATGGGTCATTCCATGTCAAGTGATCCAAAAATGAATATTTTTTTTCCCTGACGTCCTCAGATTTTTAAAAAAATTTTTCTATCTGAAGAACAACTTTATCTAATTACAAAAAAAAAGTTTTGAATTTTTTTCTTTATCTGTTAATTTTTTACAGATTTTTAAAGTTTTAAAAAAGTGCGAATTTTGGCCTGGTATGGCTTTACATTTTCTATCATATCTCGGGCTAGAAATAAGATAGAGAAACAAAATAAACACCAATCTACTCAAAACTGTCCAGGCTTTCATCAGATATGTCACAAGAGGATATTTGTTAATATTTTACCCATGTGATCCCAAGCGCAAAACTTTAAAACGCATTTCCGAAAAATCGGCGCGCTTTAAATATTTCAAAAACTGCCCATGTGTCTGCTGTGCTCTTAGCCACATCTGTACCAAATTTCAAGTTGGGATCGCAATGGGATCATATTTTAACATATTTTACTAGTAAGAGCGTCAATGGGTCATTCCATATCAAGTGATCTAAATATGAATATTTTTTTTTACCTGACGTCTTTAGATTTTTTTTTTTTTTTCCTTTATGAAGTACTACTTTAGTTAATTACAAATTAAAAGTTTGGAATTTTTTTCTTCATCAGTTAATTTTTTACAGATTTTTAAAGTTTAAAAAAAGGGTGAATTTTGGCCTGGTACGACTTTACATTTTTTTATCTCAGGCTAGAAATAAGATAATGAAGTGGGAGAGGCGTCATTTTACTCAGAACGGTAACAGCTTTCATTTGAGATGTTACAAGACTATGTTTCTTTATATCAAATTCAAAGTATTGACGGGCAATTGTGAAAAAATGACTGATTGTGTTCTTGGTGACTTTTGAATTGACACTATAATAGTTAAATATTTTGCACTTAGGTCCAATGAATGCGTCCATGGGGTCAAGCTAGGACAGAGTCATCACAAATTAGCCTTATTTGCAGATGACCTGCTACTTTACATCTCCCAGCCCCTAGTCTCCATCCCTTCGGTCTTAATGGAGTTTGAACGGTTCGGACAATTGAGCAACTTTAAAGTGAATTGCTCCAAAACCGAGGCACTCAATATTTCTTTGCCTGGAGAATTGGTTTCTCATCTATCTAAACAGTTCCCATTTAAATGGAAAGTAGAAGCCATTAAGTACTTGGGAGTCCTTATACCAAAAGATCTTAAACAAATATTCAATTTAAATTATCAACCCCTTTTGACTAACGCGGAATCGGCATTTACCTCCTATAGACAATTAAAGCTATCCTGGTTCGGGAGAATAAACGTAGTCAAGATGGATGTCTTGCCCCGACTCTTATATACTTTTCAGACAGTTCCTGTTCTATTGGATAGAGGTTTCCTCTCCAAAATGCAATCTATGATCCTTAGATTTGTCTGGGGGGGCAAGAGGTCCAGATTGCGAATGAATATCCTATCCTTGCCCGAGACCAGAGGAGGGGTTGGACTACCCAACATACGAGCGTACTTTGAGGCTTCCTCTCTTGTTAGAGCTCTAGATTGGCATTATCATGCGTCCTCCAAGAAATGGGTAGGGGTGGAGCAAGAGGGTTTGGGGATTCCGCTGAAACACCTGCTTTGGATTTCCCCTAAAGACTCCACAGACCTAGTACCTTTGACAGACATGACCAGAAACACCTTGAAGGTATGGCACCTAGTGACGAAAACCCTCCGCTTAAACGACAGACTTAGCCCTTTGACTCCCCTTTTTTCCAACCCATCTTTCCCACCCAGATTTGACAGGCAGAGATTTTTATGTTGGCGGATTGTGGATGACACCCGAGTAGGACAGACTCTGTCCAGTGGTGGTTTGCCCCCGATGGCAGAGCTACAACTCAAAGAACCTACGAGACCTCTTAAGTGATTCGAATTTCTCCAATACAGAGCATAATTATATTCAGCTGACCACTCTTGCAGGGTAAGATTGACGCCCAACGTATTGGAGAGGTTATTCCAACTGGAGGCTCCACCGAGGTGCAAAATATCAGTTCTATACCAGGCCTTAGGGTCCATGAGAGAGCAGGGCACCCTTTACTTCCAACGTGCTTGGGAGAGGGAATTGGGGTGTAGCATTTCAGAAGCTAATTGGCAGAAATGCTTTATATTTACTCACTCACTAGCTAGCGCTTGTTCTGCACAAGAAAGAAGCTATAAGCTGCTCACTAGATGGTACTTGTGCCCGACGACACTCCGGAACATGTTCCCTGGAACCCCTGATACCTGCTGGCGCTGTGGGGAAGAGAAGGGTACAATGATACACATTTGGTGGAGTTGTGGGGAAATCCGGCGGTTCTGGTCTGAGGTTTTCAATGCATACGCCCGGATAACAGGTAAACAAGCCGAATGCTGCCCAGAATCGGCAATGTTATCCATTTTTCCAGGTCCTATTGGGCTACAGAAGAGGGATATTCTCCGCTTTTGCATCTTGGCTGCTCGTGCTGTGATCCCGAGGTTCTGGAAATCAAGCCGGGCGCCATCTCTACTTGATTGGTTCAAAGAATTGATGGACACATATCGAATGGAGGAGCTCGCAGCTGATGCGTCGGGATCTCGGAACAAATTCTTAGGGATTTGGGTTGAATGGATTCTTTTTCACGACTCTGCAGAATTTAGGAGTATCTTTTCCAGCACAGATAATATGGCTCGACCTCTGGCTGATGGGGAGCCAGTGGGATGAGTACCCTTTCTCCTTCCCATACCTCACCCGTCCCCCCCCCCTCCTTTTTTTCTTTTTTTCTTACGTGGCTTTTCTTTCCCAGTATAACTTTCTAATGGTTTTTGTTTCTCTTCTCTCTCTCTCTTCTTTTCTATCTCTCTTTTCTTCCCATCTGATACATTCAGTCTAGGTATTTCCTTTCTACACCTATACCTTCAGAATTCTAGTGAACATTAGACAGGTATCGAAAACTCTGAGCTGTGAGTAGATCATTAATATTTCGGCCTTCCTTTCCGGTACACCAGTCGATAGACTATTCCAACTAGGCCTCAACGGGTAATGACCCACTTACGTGGTCAACCTGTTAGAAGGGGCCAAGTAATAAAAATCATTCTGCTGGGGCTGCTTGTCCCCTTGACATCAGAACATCTCAAAACCCTGAGAAAGGTTGTATACTTGAGTGTTTGGAATTATATTTAGATTGTAGTATATATTGCACCAGAGATAAGCGCAAAAGTAAATTTGCAGCTTATCTTAAAGTTACTAATAACTTTGTGAATTCTCTTTTTGTATATTTTATATGTCTCAAGATTTTGTTAAAAGATTGAATGTATGTCTTTCATATGTTTTTTCAAAATTTAATAAAAATGAGATTAACCATAGTTAAATATTTTAAAATATGATCCCATCACGATCCCAACTTGAAATTTGGTACAGATGTGGCTAAGAGCATAAAAGACACATGGGCAGTTTTGGAAAATTTTTATTAAAATGTTTTTTTCGGAAATGCGTTTCAAAATGTTGCGTTTGCATTCGCATAGGTAAAAAATTAAAATTAACAAATATACTCTTGTGACATATCTGGTGAAAGCCTGGACAGTTCTGAGTAGAATGGTGTTTATTTTGTTTCTCTATCTTATTTCTAGCCCGAGATAAAAAAATTTAAAGTCGTACCAGGCCAAAATTCACCCTTTTTTTAAACTTTAAAAATCTGTAAAAAATTAACTGATGAAGAAAAAAATTCCAAACTTTTAATTTGTAATTAACTAAAGTAGTACTTCATAAAGGAAAAAAAAAAAAAAAATCTAAAGACGTCAGGTAAAAAAAAATATTCATATTTAGATCACTTGATATGGAATGACCCATTGACGCTATTAATAGTAAAATATGTTAAAATATGATCCCATTGCGATCCCAACTTGAAATTTGGTACAGATGTGGCTAAGAGCAAAGCAGACACATGGGCAGTTTTTGAAATATTTAAAGCGCGCCGATTTTTCGGAAATACGTTTTAAAGTTTTGCGCTTGCGATCACATGGTTAAAATATTAACAAAGATCCTCTTGTGACATATCTGGTGAAAGCTTGTATAGTTCTGAGTAGAATGGTGTTTATTTTGTCTCTCTATCTTATTCCTAGCCTTAGTTATGAGGAGAAACGTAAAGGCAGGCAACAGCGAAATTCACACTTTTTCCGAACTTTGAAAATCATTTAAAAAAAAAAAAATTTTTTAAAAAAATTTTCTCTTCACATTTTGCATTGTCTGACATGCTATTATCAAATAACAAAATCTCAAAAGAATTAAAAATATAGAGGTAATAATCATTGGTTCACTTGACATGGAATGACCCTAATAGGATTATTAATAGCAGTATTAGCATTAATAATAGAATTAATAGAATTATTAAATTATTATTATTAGTATTAAAAGGGCTCATAGAGTTACATGGCGGATAATGCTGCACGCTGATTGGTCGCTTCTTCCCATAGAGAAACATGGCCATGTTTCTCTATGGGAAGAATCGACCAATCAGCGTGCAGCATTATCCGCCATGTAACTCTATGACGCCTTTGAGCGGACCTGAAGGAGAACTGAGTCTTTAGAAATGCCTCAGTTCTCCTTCAGGTCCGCTAAAAGGGCTCATAGAGTTACATGGCGGATAATGCAGCACGCTGATTGGTCGCTTCTTCCCATTGAGAAACATGGCCATGTTTCTCTATGGGAAGAAGCGACCAATCAGCGTGCAGCATTATCCGCCATGTAACTCTATGACGCCTTTGAGCGGACCTGAAAGAGAACTGAGTCTTTAGAAATGCCTCAGTTCTCCTTCAGGTCCGCTAAAAGGGCTCATAGAGTTACATGGCGGATAAAGCAGCACGCTGATTGGTCGCTTCTTCCCATTGAGAAACATGGCCATGTTTCTCTATGGGAAGAATCGACCAATCAGCGTGCAGCATTATCCGCCATGTAACGCTATGAGGCCTTTGAGCGGACCTGAAGGAGAGCTGAGTCTTTAGAAATGACTCAGTTCTCCTTCAGGTCCGCTCAAAGGCCTCATAGAGTTACATGGCGGATAATGCAGCACGCTGATTGGTCGCTTCTTCCCATTGAGAAACATGGCCATGTTTCTCTATGGGAAGAAGCGACCAATCAGCGTGCAGCATTATCCGCCATGTAACGCTATGAGGCCTTTGAGCGGACCTGAAGGAGAATTGAGTCTTTAGAAATGACTCAGTTCTTCTTCAGGTCCGCTCAAAGGCCTCATAGAGTTACATGGCGGATAATGCAGCACGCTGATTGGTCGCTTCTTCCCATAGAGAAACATGGCCATGTTTCTCAATGGGAAGAAGCGACCAATCAGCGTGCTGCATTATCCGCCATGTAACTCTATGAGGCCTTTGAGCGGACCTGAAGGAGAACTGAGTCATTTCTAAAGACACAGTTTTCATTCAGGTCCGCTTCTTTAATCCTCATTCAGCGAAGCGGAGCGAAGAAAGATCCAGGACCCGGAGCTCGGTGGAGGAAGAAAGAAGAGCCCCGAGGCCGGAGGAAGAGGATGCCTGGTCCGGATGGAAGACTCGTGGGCCGGGCTGAAGGAAGAGGATGCCTGGGCCGGATGGAAGACTGGACCTGACGAATGAGATGTGATGAAGACAGGTAAGTGATCGCCGGCGTCGTGGCTGTGCGGACATTGTGGGGTGGGGCTGTTTAGAAATTGTGGGGGGGACTGTGCGGACATTGTGGGGGGGACTGTTTGGACATTGTGCGGGGGGGCTGTTTGGATATTGTGGGGGTGGGCTGTGCGGACATTGTGGGGGGGGCTGTTTGTAAATTGTGGGGGGGAATGTTTGGACATTGTGGGGGGGGCTGTGCGGACATTGTGGGGGGGGGGTTGTGCGGACATTGTGGGGGGGGCTGTGCGGACATTGTGTGGGGGGGGGCTGTTCGGACATTGTGTGTGTGGGGGGCTGTTCGGACATTGTGGGGGGGGGGGCTGTTCGGACATTGTGGGGGGGGCTGTTTGAAAATTGTGGGGGGGGGCTGTTTGGACATTGTGGGGGGGGGTTGTTTGGACATTGTGGGGGGGGGGCTGTTTGGACATTGTGGGGGGGCTGTTTGGACATTGTGGGGGGGGCTGTGTGGACATTGTGGGGGGGGTTGTTTGAACATTGAGGGGGGCTGTTTGGACATTGTGGGGGGGGCTGTGTTGACATTGTGGGGGGGGGGCTGTGTGGACATTGTGGGGGGGCTGTTTGGACATTGTGGGGGGGGCTGTTTGGACATTGTGGGGGGGTTGTTTGAACATTGTGGGGGGGGGGTTGTTTGAACATTGTGGGGGGCTGTTTGGACATTGTGGGGGGGCTGTTTGGACATTGTGGGGGGGGCTGTTTGGACATTGTGGGGGGGGTTGTTTGAACATTGTGGGGGGCTGTTTGGACATTGTGGGGGGGCTGTTTGGACATTGTGGGGGGGGGCTGTGTTGACATTGTGGGGGGGGCTGTGTGGACATTGTGGGGGGGCTGTTTGGACATTGTGGGGGGGCTGTTTGGACATTGTGGGGGGGGGCTGTTTGGACATTGTGGGGGGGCTGTTTGGACATTGTGGAAGGGGGTGGTTTGAACATTGTGGGGGGCTGTTTGGACATTGTGGGGGGGGCTGTTTGGACATTGTAGGGGGGGGCTGTGTTGACATTGTGGGGGGGGGGCTGTGTGGACATTGTGGGGGGGGGCTGTTTGGACATTGTGGGGGGGGGGCTGTTTGGACATTGTGGGGGTTGTTTGAACATTGTGGGGGGCTGTTTGGACATGGTGGGGGGGGCTGTTTGGACATTGAGGGGGGGGCTGTTTGGACATTGTGGGGGGGGCTGTTTGGACATTGTAGGGGGGGATGTGTGGACATTGTAGGGGGGGCTGTGTGGACATTGTGGGGGGGGCTGTGTGGACATTGTGGGGGGGGCTGTTTGGACATTGTGGGGGGGGAGTTGCTTGAACATTGTGGGGGGCTGTTTGGACATGGTGGGGAGGCTGTGTGGACATTGTAAGGGGGGGGCTGTTTGGACATTGTGGGGGGGCTGTTTGGACATTGTGGGGGGGGTCTGTTTGGACATTGTAGGGGGGGGCTGTTTGGACATTGCGGGGGGGGCTGTTTGGACATTGTGGGGGGAGGGGCTGTGCGGACATTGTGAGGGGGGGCTGTTTGTAAATTGTGGGGGGGACTGTTTGGACATTGTGGGGGGGACTGTTTGGACATTGTGGGGGGGCTGTGCGGACATTGTGGGGGGGGCTGTGCGGACATTGTGGGGGGGCTGTGCGGACATTGTGGGGGGGGCTGTTCAGACATTGTGGGGGGGGGGCTGTGCGGACATTGTGTGGGGGGGCTGTTCGGACATTGTGTGGGGGGGCTGTTCGGACATTGTGGGGGGGGGCTGTGTGGACATTGTGGGGGGGGACTGTTTGGACATTGTGGGGGGGGTTGTTTGGACATGGTGGGGGGGCTGTTTGGACATTGTGCGGGGGGGGCTGTTTGGACATTGTGGGGGGGGGCTGTTTGGACATTGTGGGGGGGGCTGTTTGGACATTGTGGGGGGGCTGTGTGGACATTGTGGGGGGGGCTGTTTGGACATTGTGGGGGGGGTTGTTTGAACATTGTGGGGGGCTGTTTGGACATTGTGGGGGGGCTGTTTGGACATTGTGGGGGGGGCTGTGTTGACATTGTGGGGGGGCTGTGTGGACATTGTGTGGGGGGGGGCTGTTTGGAGCGGTGGGAGCTGGGAGCGTTGCGGGGGTTTAGTATGTGGCGGCAGCGGAGGTTTAGGGGATAGCGCCAGCGACATGGGGCTGTAGTATACCATAGCGGTGTACACTACAGCCCCATGCTGTGGCTTTGTTTGCGGGGCAACAACTCGCAATGCCCGCTTTGCGGGCATTGCTTCGCGAGTCGCCTGCCCGCTGCGCGGCCAGGGACAGAGTCCTGGAGAAAGTTCCGAGCTACGCGAACAAAGCCACAGGAAGTCGCGCCGGTCAGACGGAAGTCAGCTACGGCAATTATATAATAGATTATGGTAATCCTTATTGACCTAAAACAGGAAAGGTTTATTCTGATTTCATGTCACAGTGAGAAAAACATGCAGATGTGTCTTTTAGGCTACGTTCACACACTGCACATGTTTGAGCGCTTTTTTACGAGCGCTTTTCAAAAATGTGCAGGTGCGTATTGTCTGTCAGCAAATGTAAAATTCACTTCGCTGTTCAGACAGCGCGTATTTTCCTTTCTGGGAGATAGCACCGGCGCAAAAAGAATTGACTTGTCAATTCTTTAAGCAGGTGCTCCTGCGTTTTCTGCCTCTGATGTCACAGAGGGGTGGAAGAATCCTTCTTCCTCCTCCCCTCTGTGACATCACTCCTCCCCCGAATAGTAAAAAAGTGTGCTGTCTGAACAACTCTGCTTCTACTTTTGCATTTTTTTGCGCGGGAGTAAAAGCGCCCACACAAAAAAAAACGCAAAAAAAGCGCTATGTGTGAACGTAGCCTTATATAGTATATGGAAACTTCTGGTTTCAGCTGTATCTTTACAGGATGACTATACGTGAATATACACTTCTGCCTCAGGCTGGAAAGTGGCTTTAATGATCTTATGCATGCTGCAGTTTAATCTAAAATTAGTGAAAGAATTGCAATTTTTATTGATGAAATTCAGCTATGATGACATTTATGGTAGGTTCATGATTGGTCTCAATGTCTTCTGAGGGCAAGAAGGGTATGATAATTTGGGTAATAATCCTGCCCTTCATTTCCTTGGAGATGAGCATTGTCAGCTGTGTCTGGCAGCACAATTACCTACTTGTGCCATTGATATAAGTGCGCATGCTCAGCTGAGTCAGGGATGAGAGTTGTCACAGAAGTTTGATCATTTTATCTAAATCCACTATTTTTGTTTCTCTCCAGCTTATGAAATCACATTTAACAAATATGATGGATCAGACATCTTTAAAATATCAAATAAATTTGTTCAAAGTAAAGGAGCCTGGAAACTACGAAATGTCACTGTGGTCCAAGATAACTTTACAGATGGAGAAGCAATCTACAGCAGAGTTGTTTTAATTGTAAGTAAGGAATAAAATAATTATTAGGAATCAAACAACTGTTCAATATTAGGTCATCTAAAAAGTCACCCATCAAAGCAATCGAGCAAACAATAAGATCAGGACATACAGTATCTTTGCACATAAATATCTGGACAATGACATGTTTCTTATTCATAATTCCTGATAGTAATTCCCTTTCTTAGAAGTCTATGCAAATACCATACACTGAGAAATTCAAAGACGACTCCGAATCAGTCATCTAGTGCATGGTTTCATTGAGTCCTCCAGAACAAGGGTCGGTCTACTCATCAGTTCTCATATCAATGAAAGTCTGGATTGTCTCCGTTCTCTCAAATTCACCATAATGAGCATATGGTAACATACACTCAGACTTTCTTCTGCACCATCCATTTAAATGAGATTTTTTAACGTCTCATACCCTTTTCCTGCTTCTGTAATACTGATTTTTCACCTGAAAAGTATCCGCCATGTGCGATCATAAGGTAGAAACTGTTTGCATATTCTCTTGTTCGGTCTTCTTTAAATCTCTCCATGAAGACTCAGGATATCACATCTAACTTAATATTTAGGGGAACCGTAGCTAACACTGATCATTTTCAGCCAGAAAAATAAATGGGTAAAGAGGCATCTTCAAGATTTTATACTTTTTGTACTTTTCAACCCCCCAAACCACATATCTGGGCATGCCAGTCTTTTACAACTAAACATTCACACCTTTACATATTCCATTTGTTGCTGCATTCCTGAGAAATCAGCATTTTTTTTCACATGCAGTCTGGAACTTTACATCTGTGTCAAGGATGGTTGGGATATTGTCATGCTGGATGTAGGAAGACACCCTGTGCTAGACAATGACAGGGGGGAAGAGAAGTTCCTCATGCTAAGGGTAAAAGGGGAGATTGTGGCCCCTAGATAAAGTAGTGCTGACACCTGGCTCCCCTAACATCCCTATACAGTTTCAGCAACTGTCGACGGCAGGATACCTATTCTCTGACTGACACTGAACTACAACTGAATAAGGATCAGAGCGAGTGAACACTAGTCAGCCCGGCTACCAACTAAAGATACACAGAAGGGAAACAAACAAGGAGGGAAGGGAAGAAACACTTAGTTTGAGAAGATCCACACAGCAATTCAACAGAACTCCAGGATTCACTGCAAGAGCTGAGAAGCTTCCTCCAAACACCTGACAAGCTATCACCAGCAATGCACCCTGGGAGTCAAGGGGAATATATACACAGCTCAACGTAAGGCATCAGCTGGGTCCTAGTGACCTGCAGCTTTCACTAAAAAGAAAAATGCCTCTTAAAGCAACATAGACTTTTTTAGGATTTTGACTGTTTGGCCAAACACTGGGACCTTCTGCGAGTGGCCTCTACAGTCTCATCCGTGCCTCCTCAGACACCCGTGACAGTACCCCCCCCTTCTGAGTGATCTCCGGATGCTCAGGACCAGGCTTGTCAGGATGGGAGACGTGAAAGGCGCAGACAAGCAGTGCGACGTTCACCTCTGATGCTGGCACCCACATCCTCTCCTCTGGACTGTAACCCCTCCAGTGCATCAAATACTGAAGGGAACGGTGCAACATGCAAGAATCCACAACCTTAGAAATTTGAAATTCTAAATCCCCATTCACAAAGATCAGCTCTGGCGGCAAAGGAGATGGCTCAGAGGAAGGCACATATGGTTTGAGAAGAGATCTATGAAACACATTGTGAATCCTGAGCGCTTGGGGCAACTCATGACGAAACACTACAGGGTTAATGACGGTGGTAATCTAATAAGGACAAATAAACCTAGGTCCCAGCTTCCATGAAGGTACCTTCAGCTTAATATTTCTGGTAGACAACCACACATAGTTATTCAGACATAGGTCCGGACCTGGCAAGTGCTTCTTGTGAGCACCCAGGAGTCTCAAGTTACTCTGCACCCCCTGCCATACAGAGGAGAGTAAAGAGGCAAATTGTTCCTTCTCAGGAACTCCCAAAGAACATTTACCACTAAAGGTACCAAACTGAAGATGAAACCTATAAGCACCAAAAAATGGTGACTTGCCGGTGGACTCTAGGTGACGATTATTTATGGCAAATTTGTCTAGAGGTAAATAATATGCCCAATCCTCCTGATTTTGGAGACAAAACACCTAAGATAAATCTCCAAAGTTTCATTTGTGCTCTCAGTCTGCCCATTATACTGAGGATGGAAGGCAGAAGAATAGGACAACTTTACTCCTAATCGAGTACAAAAGGCTTTCCAACACTTGGAAACAAACTGTGTACCGCAATCTGAGACCACACCGGAGGGAACCC